>CM066338.1:24882058-25198954 GCA_033807585.1 Hydrophis major
TCAAGCTGCAAAATAATTTGATTTATTTAAAGACTTGCAAAACTGGGCCATCACTGCAGCATTGCTGCAATCACTTTAGCCAACGTTCTGGTATCAGAGCAGTACAACTGGTCTCACTCAACAGAGCTAAACTGGAATCAGAAATTTGCCCAATTATTAAGAAGAGTGACCTCTGCAAGATGGGCAGCAAAGACATTTTAATAAATAAGGAAGCAAAGAAACAAATATGGTAATCGTTTCAAAAACAGGCTTAGTGATACTGCTTAGTGACGGCAGTTCTGACAGTTCCAGTTGCTATTGTTAAGTGAGGAGCCAACAAGGCTGTAACTTGCAACTTCCTGATGGCTTTGACCTTTGTTGGAAGCTAGCAGGGGAGGTCATGTGTTGTGATTATTAACCACGAGGACAATAACAAGGACCAGTTGTAGCTACCACTCATTCAGCACTGTCCTAAGTTTGAATAGTTGCTGTTAAACAAAGGCCACCTGTAAAATGTAAACCCTTTGAAATGGTGGCACATCCTGGTGCCAAGAGCCATGGTGGCACAGTGGTTAGAATGGAGTATTGCAGGCTGACTGTGCCGACAGTCAAGAGTTCGGTCTGGACCGGCTCAAGGTTTACTCAGCCTTCTGTCTTTCTGAGCTCAGTAAAATGAGGACCCAGATTGTTGAGGCAATATCCCGACTCTGTTAACAGCTTAAAGAGGGCTGTAAAGAACTGTGGAGCGGTATATAAGTTTTAAGTGCTATTGATACTGCTATCCTCTTTCAGAGCTAAAGTAGACGTAGTACAATCATACATTCCTTTTTAGTGAAACATGGACATACTTAATATACTTAATCAAGTAAATATCTAAATTAGTTTCTCACTTATCTACTTTACAACTATTTGTAACCATTTCTTCCAGATTTAATATATATCCCACTGAATTCACCAAAGGATGTCTCTTTTTACTATCCCTGACAGAGATTTTGCTAACTGCTGAGGAAGAACATTGGCTTCAGGGTTTCCATTTAACTTCAATAGTCCTGACATTCTGGACACAAAACACTTTTTTGGCAGATAATTTGTAACACCTAGTGCTAAATGTTGGCTTAGCCAAAACATCTGTAGATTTCTGCGGCCTTGAAAGCTCACTGTAAAGTATCAACTCTGGAACTAATTTGCAAAATAAATACATAATACAAATCAACTTGCAAAAGTTCATCCAAATCTATTTAAAGGGACATTGGGTCTGATGGAACAAACTTGATTTTCTGATTTGATCTGAAAGAAAGAACCACACACAATTCAGTTTGGAGATGATTCAAAGCATCTTCTAGCTGTGTTTGAACTCATGTGTTGGATAGACTTAATAATGAAGATATTACTGACTTTTTAATCTGGTGGCCTTGAAATATGTAGACTTAAGAGTCTCACCAACACTAATGGTCAGATATGGGCAAGTGATTAAAGAATAAAGATTGTGAATAAGTGATTAAAGAATAAAGATGAGAGAGGTTAAAAGAAATAAAGGACGTAAGGAATTAAAATTAATGTAAGGGAGGGAGCTAAGGGGAGAAAGTATCTTTAGATAGGTCCAGTCCTAATGTCTTATCCTAATCTGACATGCACTAAATGTACTAATACAAATGAAACTCTAATGATATACTTTGCTTTTTCTTTTGATCCAGCCCTAATTTGCAGCACGTACGCACACAAGCACAAATGTCACAGTTCCTAAATCTAATGAAACACTAAGTTGTACTGTGAAAATTCTGAACAAAGGACTGCTTTCTGCTAATTGCCTTGGATTGTGAGACAAGCAGTGCTTGTTCACAATGAAGACAATAAAATATGGTGTTAATAGCCACCCTTGAAAAATAGCAAATGATTACTCTTTAACTCAGTGTGTGAACCGAAGTAAAGTTTAACCAGGTTGCGCTTTATTTAAATTGCACCAGTGTGTGTGTTGTTTCAACACATTAATTGCCTCCATTTGAAGCCACATTCATTGGTTCTTCTCACTACTTGTTCTATGGAATATACGGATACCTGAGTACTCAATTGCTTTGAAACTCATCAAATTTGGTACTCAAAGCATTTTGAAGGGAAAACTATGTTCTGGTACTCATCATTTGTTTAGTACTCAATGCATAAGCTAGAATTTGTCGGTGTCGGCTGCCTTGTGACTTACATTATGCCTTAAGGGAAAAATTTGTTGGTACTCCTCGGTTTTGGTATTTATCGTGCCTCCTGGAACCAATTAAGGATTAGTACTGAGGTACCACTGTACAGTGTTGCCAAAAATATGGCACTATGGTGGCTGGGGAATTCTGGGAGTTGAAGTCTTAAAGTTGCCAAGATTGAAAATTCCTGATGTAGAGATTCTTAAAGATCTAGTTTTTTTCCAAGTTGGCCTCATTATTAAGATGAAGAGGACAGTCTATTTGGAAGAGTTTGGCTTTCACTACTGTGTTTCTCATATAATAAGGCCGGGTCTTATTTTTTTTTGACCCCTGAAAAAACGGCTAGGATGTCTTTTCGGGGGTGACTTAATTCCCACCCTTACATCTTCGCCACCAGCCACTCCTAACAGGTGATCATGGCGAAGCGCGGAGTTCCCTACTCCCATCTTTGCTGCAGACACCTTTGGCACCCACCACTGTTGCTTTCCCTTCTGCCCATTGCGCCAATTTTGGAGCTGCCACTTCCGTGTTTGGAGTGCTGCCGCCATTTGGGGCTCCAAACAGCGGCAGTGCTCCAAACGCGGAAGCGGCAGCTCCAAACATGACGGCGGGCAATCTTTTTATTTTGGTCCGCGTGAAGTTCAGAGCGAGCAAAAGAGGGAGACTGCGATGCCTCCATCCCAGATGGCAACCTCACTAGTGGATCACAAAGTGGCTGGAAGCCCGAATCGGCGGGAAACGATGGCGATCTTTTTGGAGCGAGAGGAAAGGGAGAGAAGAGTTGCGAGGCGTAATTTGCAGGAGGAACTGGGTGTATCCCACAGCAGGGAGCCCAAGGAAGAAGGGCCGGTAGGCAACAGAGAGCGTCCCGTAGCTCTGGAAGCAGCCCAGAGACGCGCCCGGGAAGAGGTGCAGATGCTGCCTTGTAGTCCCCAAGCCAACTGCGTGTGCCGCCTTTAGTTATGTGTAAAAAAAACACGGAAGCGGCAGCTCCAAACTTGGCGGAACGGGCAGAAGGGAAAGCAACAGCGGCGGGTGCCAAAGGTGTCTGCAGCAAAGGTGGGAGTAGGGAGCTCCCCGCTTCGCCATGATCACCCGTTAGGAGCGGCTGGTGGCGAGGAATTGCTGCCCGGGGGCGCTCCTAACGGCAAGTCCCCTGCCCTTCCCCCTTATTTTGCATGTTTTAAAATAGGCCTAAATTTGGGGGGAGGGGCTTAATTTGATTTTATGCCAAAGAAACATGGTGGGGCTTCCTATTGGTGGAGGCCGTATTGTTGGAGAAACACGGTATTTTTTATGGACACTATACGCCCTACGGTTTTCTCTGCATTGGTTTTATAGCTTTTTGATATGCTCAGATGACTAATCTATAAATATCTTTTGTTGATGTTGGTAGAGGGATACTGCCTAATTCGAGACTCAGCTTCATTGGGTATTTTCTGAACTATAACATCAGATTAAGAACAGAGTAGATTCTCATGAAATCAATTTAGCAACTCAAGTTATGATTTTTTAAGAGGTGTGTGTGGTGTGTGTATGTGTAAAAATTAAGAATAAGATTGCTGTGAGACTCCTGTGAAGAGACTGCTCTTTCATATTATTTTAAGGAAGAAGTTATGTAGTTGGTTTTCTACATGGCAAGTCTGTTTGCCAAGCTTTCTCCATTGTTCCCCTTTGAACGAAAACACTATTTTTAATCATGTGAAAGAAGGATGAACACACCTTATTTATTTTTAATCCCTTGGCACGATGGCTATGTGAACTGGCATTCTTCCCAAAGCAAGTGAAGAAACCCACTCCTGATTTCAATGATATCAATCATAATACACACCTTATTTAAAAATAAAAGTCTTCAGTAATTAATTACACACGAAAAATAAGGTAATAGTTCCATCAAGCCATCATCGCAAAATGAATAAGTGCCACTTGTCACTATTCCATAGAGGTGAAATGTTGCTTTATGATGACTTAAATATGTTTTCTAATGTTGCAAGGAAATGCTTCTATTGGAAGATCTGACCTTTATGGCTGAGTAAAAAAGAAGAAACCGTACTATGACGTTTACAAACTGGAACAGGGTTTCATTGGACAGCTCAGAAATGTTTGAAATGCATAGTTCATGGCATTTTAAATTTTTTTGATGAGTGACTGTTGAATAACAAAATAACAGAGGTGGAAGGGAGCGTGAAGATTTTCTCATACAACCCCCTGCTTAGGCAGGGGGCCTTCTACTATTTCAGACAAATGGTTGTCCAATCTCTTCTTAAAAGCCACCAGTGTTAGAGCATCCACAACTTCTGGAAACAAATCATTCCTCTGATTAATTGTTTTCATTGTCAGGAAATTTCTCCTTAATTCTAGGTTGATTCTCTCCTTGATTAGTTTCCAACCACGGCTTCTTGTCTTGCCTTCAGGGGATCTGGGGAATCGGTTGTCCCCCTCTTCCTTGTAGCAGCCCCTCAGATATTGGAAGACTGCTATCTAGTTCTTTTTTCCATTAAACTAAAAATACCCAATTCCTGCAACCATTCTTCATTGGGTTGGGAAGGGGAGGGGAAAGGAGACACAATCTATCATCTTGACAGTAAACTGCTTTTCCATCTCAATTTTTTTTTAAAAAAAAAAATGATAAGAACAAAAAATAAGGAGAAAACAAGTTCACATCCATTGCTTCCTTCAGGTGTGTTGGAGGCTGACCCTTTCTTCTTTGTGACAGCCCCTTAGATATTGGAAGACTGCTATCATGTCTCCCCTGGTCCTTCTTTTCATTAAACTAGACGCACCCAATTCCACAACCGTTCTTCATATGTTTTAGCCTTCAGTCCCCTAACCGTTTTTGTTGCTCTTCTCTGCACTCTTTCCAGAGTCTCAACATCTTTTTTTATACCCTCATGACCAAAACTGGATGCAGTATTCCAGGTGTGGCCTTACTAAGGCTCTTCAAGCTGAACAACGTCTCTGTTCATAGTCTGGAAGATCTTTGATTATTAGGCCATTCATTGTACTAATTAGTCAATTTGAATATCCCTCTTTAGAAAGCCACACCCACAACACCTACTATTCTTAAAATTCCCTGATTTTGGAAAACCCACTTTGTGTTCCAACAGCCAGCAGGAGAAAAGGACCAATTCGGGTACAGGTATCCTCAAAGATTAAGGTTTGTTGAGTTTACTTTTCTAAACCTCTCCTTTCTCTTCCTTTAAGAAATTAAGAGGGTCAGGAGTTTGTTTCCTTTGTGGGGGAGAAACCAATATTGTTTAAATCTACATTCAATTCTCATTTTAAGAAGTAACGTATCGTTTCTTATCACTTATTGAATTTTTATGTGCAAAAATAAAAGAAGAATGAGGAAAAACTTCAAAACTCTCATGTGCCCAACATCCAAAATGATGGGGTTATGCAATTTATGAGTATCTTTATCCATCTACTGGTGTATGCAGGTAAAAACAAACAAACTTTTAAGTTGTTTTACTTCAAAGGAAAAGGAAATTAAGGATATCTTAGTAATGAGAAAGAAATTTCTGCAGACTCTTAGGATCACAATTACCTGCTGTAAAATATTGCTTCAGACAGAGAAATGGAGGTAAAGGAGAATATTTGTAGTTCAGGGTTGAAATGAGGGATCCTGGGTGCTCTCAGAGCTTGGTTGTTACAGACATTTCATGACCTGAATGAGGTTACATCCTCAGTGCTCCCAGCACTGACGATGTTACCTAGTATGGTAATGAAATGTTTACAATTAAAAAGCAACAACCCCAAATTCAGAAAGCATCAAGGGCCTCACAAAGGGAGCTAAGTTTTTGTTCCATTTCCAAGTGTATTACTTGAGAGAACACAAACATCGGCAAAACCAGAGCACAATTCATACGTGCAATCCTTTCACATAGCCAAGGAGAGCTGCTATGGTGCGGTATGAATTAATGTGCCATTTTGAGCACTGCTGACTGAGCCCATCTGTGGAATCGTTTCACCCAGCTTGCACGGATGGTTTTAGCCGTGTGTCAGACTGCAGGGTATGCATGCGTATCAGAAGATTAGCGGAGAGCGTCAGAAAAATGGGAACACGGCTGCATTGGATCAGACTTATTACCTCTGGATAACGGGACCCTAATTTTTCAGGTCAGGCAGTAAGGAAGAGTTGGACTAAATGCAATTTGATGGGCTCTGAATTAAGCCAGTGCTCTGAACAGATGCTTCGAATGATGCAGTAAAATTGTACGGAGGTCAGCTCCTCCATCGATACAGAAATATGCCGGGTATTTCTACGTTCACTACTTTTTCGTGCATTGGTTTGCAAACGGAACAGGATTTTTATTTAAACTATCTTTTTCCTATACACAAACAGATAGGATTAGATCAATTTTATTGTTATTTTTCAAATCAGGGGGACAATTCATAGTAGAACTGGATTCACAGGATTGCCACCAGATTAAACTTGAACAATAAGGGAAGAGTTGACCCAACCAGATTCAAATCCGCTGGGTGAATTTGAGGATGGCTATACTGTGGGAGTCAAACTTAGAAAGACAAACTGGGTCTGAATTCCTAAGGATCCAAGCTGAATTGTATCATTATGATTAACCCCCATGTCTCAATGCAACCCATTTATTTCTGGAACCTACAAAAAATCGGGCTGGTTTCTACTTACCTCTATGCAGATGGAGTGGCGCTCAATTTATCCGTCTTTCTTAATTGTCATGACAGCAGAGAACTGAAACAAAAGGAATGGGATTGAATGAATGAAATTTTTAAAAAAGAAAGGATTTTCTGCCCCTTCCAGCAACATTCATGCATTCAGAATTGTAATGTAAGAGGCATAGTTCATGGAATAATCCAGAAAAGAAAAATGGGACTTGAATCTGCCAAAATGACAAGCAGAACTTAATCCTGAATAGTAACAGATAACAGATAATCAGAGTTGAAAGGGACCTTGTAGGTCATCTAGTCCAACCCCCTGCCCAAGCAGGAGACCCTGCACCATTTCTGACAGATGGAAGTCCAGTCTCTTCTTGAAAGTTTCAAGTGATGGCGCTCCCACGACTTCTGAGGGCAATTTCTGTTGCATTGGTTGATTGTCCTCACTGTCAGAAAGTTTCTCCTTATTTCCAAGTTAAATCTCTCCTTGTTCAGTTTCCATCCATCCTTGTCTGGCCTTTGGGTGCTTTAGAAAATAACTTGACCCCTTCCTCTTCTCTGTGGCAGCCTCTCAAATTATTATTGTGGTCAACCAGACTATGAAGTCAATATTTTCCCAAACCTTCCAATAAACCTTAGGAAAGGAATCACAAAAGAAGAAAGCAATGCTGTGTGTTCAAAGAGTGGAAGCTATTCTTTGCAAGAAGGTTGTTGGATTTGACATCATTTTGTATTCGTTGGAGGGTTGATTGCGCAATTAGGAACTTTGGTCCCTGTTTAATCATTGAGAAGGTAAGTCAATAGTGTGATCGTAATTCCAACTCTGCAGTATCAGATTGAAACAATACCCTTTGTTCAAGGATGGCCACTTTGACCTCAGCAACAAAATGTCCTGGGGATGTGTTAAGAGAGCCTATATGATAAAGTATGTGTTGAGTTTGAGGTTTTCTATAAATGTACATAAGTGTAAAAGAAGAGCAGATGTCTATTTTCTTCCTAGCTACATTCTTTGCTACAGATAGCAATACCAATAGCATTTAGACTTATATCCATGGCCACCAAAACCGGATGCAATGTCCCAAGTGTGGTCTTATCAGTGCTTTACAGCCCTCTTGTTTGGCCATAACTAGATGACCTACAAGGTCCCTTCTAACTCTGATTATCTGTTATCTGTTATCCTTCCCTTATTTTATTTCCATTATCATCCTAACAGAATAACAAAAAACAGAGTTGGAAGAGACTTTGGAAGTCTTCTAGTCCAACTGTCTGTTCAAACAGGGGACCCTATAACATTTCAGACAAATGATTGTCCAATCTCTTCTTAAAAGTCTCCAGTGCTGGAGCTCCCACACCTTCTGGAGGCAAGTCGTTCCATTGGTTAATTGTTCTCACATTTAGGAAATGTCCCCTCAGTTCTAGGTTGCTTCTCTCCTTGATTAGTTTCCATCTGTTGCTTCTTATCCTACTGATTTGGAGAATAAGTTGACCCCCCTCTTCTTTGTGGAGACCCCTTAGATATTGTAAGTCTGCTATCAAGTCACCTCTAATCCTTCTCTTCATTAAAGGAGACATGCCCAGTTCTCACAACTGTACTTTGTATATTTTAGCCTCCAGTCCCTTGATCATCCTGGTTGCTCTTCTCTGCACTCTTTCTACAGTCTCAACGTCTTTTTATATCATGGCCACCAAAACTGGATGCAATGTCCCAAGTGTGGTCTTATCCAGGCATTATCCAGTGGCATTAACCACTCAACTGATCTTGATTCTATCCCTCTGTTAATGCAGCCTAGGACTGTGTTACTTAGAGAAGAGGGAGAGAGATACGGGGGGGGGGGGGGGCAGAGGGAGGGAGAGAACAGTAGGTAAATTATGTCACTGGCAGTTATTTCAGCAGATCAGAGCAAGGAATTTGCACAGCCAGGGTGCCTTAAGAGAAAGAGAGAAAAAATTTCACCGAACATAAGAGCGAGTTGTAATGTGTGCACACCTGCAACCAAAGCCAAGTGCTAAACAAGTTTTGCACATATTTAAAGTTTTCCCACCCTTGACCAAAAAAGTAACAAGAAGGGAAATCATATACACACCCAAAGAAATCATATACAAACCTTCCTTCCAAAGAGGAGGAGGAGGAGGACAAGGAGGAGGAGGAAGAGAAGGAGGAGGAGGAGGAAGAGGAGGAAGAGGAAGAGGAAGAGGAGGAGAAGGAGAAAGAGGAGGAGAAGGAGGAGGAGGAAGAGGAGGAGAAGGAGAAAGAGGAGGAGGAGAAAGAGGAGGAGAAGGAGGAGGAGGAAGAGGAGGAGGAGGAGAAAGGAGGAGGAGGAAGAGGAGGAGGAGGAGGAGGAGGAAGAGGAAGAGGAGGAGGAGGGGGAGGAGGAAGAGGAGGAGGAAGAGGAGGAGAAGGAGAAAGAGGAGGAGAAGGAGGAGGAGAAAGAGGAGGAGAAGGAGGAGGAGAAAGAGGAAGAGGAGGAGAAGGAGAAGGAGGAAGAGGAGGAGAAGGAGAAGGAGGGAGAGGAGGAGAAGGAGAAGGAGGAAGAGGAGGAGAAGGAGGAGGAAGAGGAGGAGAAGGAGGAGGAAGAGGAGGAAGAGGAGGAGGAAGAGGAAGAGGAGGAGGAGGAGGAGGAGGAGGAGAAAGTTAAGATGGCAGAGAAATCTCTCAGAATTCATATGTACATTATTTTTATACTGCTTTTCACTATACATGACCACTTCAAAAACTCAGAACCCATGACTGCAACTCAAGCAAAAGACATATTAACACTTTAACAAAACAAATTAACATGCCAACACAAGTAAGGAAAGAAAAAGGGCACAATACCTTTACAAGGTGAGTGAGAAATTCTGTGGCTCAGTCACTTCCTCAGCTGAGTATGAAATTGTCTCCCCAAGCAAGCTTTGGATTTACAATATAATGTCCAAACTCCTTTCCAAGTCATCTTCAAACCAGGACTTGGTTCACGGCTCACTCTGGAAACTCTAACCTGCCTACTTCCTGAGACTTCAAAACAGGGGTTGCTGTTCTGTTGTTCTTTGACTGCATGGAGAAAGAAGAATCATGGATAATGTAAGTGGAGTTCCTTGCTTAGTGCTCAGAGTCAGTTCTCCATGGAATGTCCGTAGAGTATGACATTTTCAAAGGCTCAAGAGATGCCCGAGTATTGCTATTCTGAGCAAGTGTTGAACTGTTTTAAGTAAGGCAGCTCAAGAACCCAAATAGTCTTCCAATTCCATGGCTGTTTACATTGGAGCGAAGGGTCAGATTTTGGGGGTTTTACAGCATGGTGGCTCGGTGATTAAAGATGCTGAACTTGTCCAGTGGCAAAGCTGATAGCCCAGGTTCGAGACTCAAGCGCTGTGCAATGGGGTCAGCCCCCGTTCCTTGCTCCAGCTCCTTGCCCACCTAACAGTTCGAAAGCATGCAAAGGCAAGTAGGTCAATGGCTACCACTTTGGTGGGAAGGGAACAACGTTTCGTTTGCTATGGTGTATAATCATGCTAGCCACATGACCACAGAAAATGTCTTTGGACAACACTGGCTCCCTCGGGTAAGAAACGGAGATGAGCACTGGTCCCTAGAACTGGACACAACTAGACAGGGGAAACGTTTACCTTTGCCTTCACAGCCCTTTATCAGTGGGAATTTGATGTTTATCAGAATCCCTGGTGACTTTCTCCTTTTCTTCCATTGACCCAGAGAAGATGGTAGGGTGGAAGAACTTTCATTACTTCTGTCTAGCAAAAGACAAGAGGGGAGGGATAGGCGTGGGGTGATTGAACACTCTTTGATCTCCACATTAGGCCCCTCAAAATGCTCCCAGGTGCAATAGAAGGAAATATATAAATATTTACCGTCATTGCCTGGAAGCAATGTTCTTTTAATGATATAATGAACATTCATGTTGTAGAACTTTCTGAGGGGGGAAAAATAGCTGAAACACTAGGAGCAGGCAAGTGTTGTTATGAACAGTGCCATAGGAGGAAGGAGACAAGTTTAAATTTTTTTCTCCCCAGCTAAATTCTTTGGGCAACCTGCCCTCTCTAAGTAGCAATTAAAATGAGGAGGGGGAACGAAACATCAAACCCTTACCTTCCATTGATGCCAATTGGACTTTTTCTCCCATAATATGAATTCCTGGAGATAATGGGGCGCAGCTGTTGATTTACCCACCCTCTCCACGGCTGGGGAGAGAAGGTTTAATTAAACCTTCCCTCACGTTGTAATCTGATAGCAGTTCACACACTTGTTTGCACACCTGGTATTTAAATGTTAAAATCCATGCCACAATGCATAATTGTATTAATGAGTGTGTAGGTGGTTGGAAAACAAATAAATAATTGTTAAAAAAAAAAAAAAGTTCAAGCGTTGATTCAGGCAACGGCTACAACCACCGGATCAAATAGATTCAGTTGGGCATAATTCTCCACTCTAGTGGAATGGTAGAAGATGAACCCAAGGATGTCCAGTCAAACAGGAAGTCACTTTCTTGGCCAATGTTAGAGGAAAGGCTGTAGAGATTTTCCGTAATCAGATAAGATTATTCTCAGTCCCACTTTACCCAGGATGGAGACATCATGTCCTATCTCTTGTGTTCCTTTGCCAATCTTACCTTCGTTTTCCTTTCACATTGTCCCAAAGGTGCTTTTTCAGGAGGCAACTGGACTTTCTTCTTATTTTATATTTTTTTTTGAAGACGTTTTGCTTCTCATCCCAGAAGCTTCTTCAGCTCTGACTGGATGGTGGGGAATGGAAGGATTGATACTCCTTTCAGACAGCTGGTCATTTGCATCTTTTTAGAGGACCACTGAAGCACTTGGAGGTTTATCTGTGTCCCCATTGTCACCTGAGTGATGCTAATGGTTCCTGTAGTCTGCAATTTTTTTTCCCTCTGGAAATCCATTCCTACTCCTACACCATTCAGAGGATGTTCATCCCAAATTGTATAGCTATAAGTCTGTAGAGATTCTCAGTCCTCCAGGTCATGGTTGTCCCAAAGGTGCTTTTTCAGAAGGCAACTGGGCTTTCTTGTTTTTCTTTTGAAGACGTTTTGCTTCTCATCCAAGAAGCTTCTTCAGCTCTGACAGGATAATGGGGAATGGAAGCAACTCTGGGACAACATGACCTGGAAATGTAAAATCACGAACCGATAGTTACACTGGTCGGATCCCACCCCTGCTTATACCTATTATCTTGTAAGCAATTGACAAATAAAATAAATAAATAAACAAATAAAACCCTGAATCAGCTCGTAGCAGTTTTGATTTGGAATGGAACATGCAACCCTTGGCCCTCTAAATGAAAGAAAAACTGAAAAATTGGTCTGCTGCATTAGCCACCATATAAAATCATTTATGGTCCCCAGAAACTGCCTTTTCCAAGGAATTCCTTCCAGAATGAAAGCAAAACATCCATTTTGAAAGCTAACAAGTGAAATTATGGTGACATCAGCTGGTCAGGCATGTTCTCTTCTCATCTTGGGAAGAAATTTCACCACGGATCCATCAGCGTGAGAAGTTCAAAACCTGTGAAGAAGGAAGCCCAAATCATTACATCTTAAGAGTTAAAGCTTTGCTTTTTCAGTGGATGCAAGCTTTCATCCTTTTCTTCTGCTTCAGCTAGATTAAGAGAAAATGCTGTTGGATGGTCTGACAGTAACATCTAACACTTATCAATCGATTGGGATTTCCTGGCTAAGGCCAGATGCACTGTGTGTCTTATCCTGAAATAGATTCCACCAGCATCTTCCGTAGGTTCTTCATATGAAGTGCAATATATTGCAAGGTTTTGCACTTTTGCTGTTTAAAAAAGGATATATTCAGCAACAGAGTTGTCAATGCCTGGAATACACTACCTGACTCTGTTGTTACATCCTCCAACCCCCCCAACCTTTAACCTCAAACCATCCACTATTGACCTCACTCCATTCCTAAGACGTCTGTAAGGGGCATGCATAAGTGCACAATCGTGCTTATTGTCCCTGTCCCATTGTCCCCATTTATTCATACCCATTTCCTGTATTCTTACTCATGTTTAGTTTTATACCTACTATCTTGTAAGTGATTGACAAATCAAATCAAATCAAATTAAATAAAAAAATAAAGATATTAGAACTATGGAGTCTTTGGTGCTCTCTGAGATTTGTTGGTTGCATGCAAACATTTCATGACCCAACTAGGGAACATCATCAGCGCTGGAAGGGAGTTGGGATTTGCTCTCTGTTTATGTACAAGTGGCTTGTCATGTCAGTGTTGGTGGGACTATAGTTTTCTTTTTGGCATTTCCTTGATTAGGCTGTTATTTACTTTTGATTGTTTGTCAGAATTGCTAATTTCTTGATTGGGGCATTGTTTACTGCTTGATTGTTAGTCTGGTATTAAATCTGGTGTTTATCTCTGCTCATTTGGCTCTTGATTGCTAGTAGAGAGGTGTTTCAATCTTTTTGTTTCCTTTTTGATTGTCTCTTTTAAATGGTATGTAGAAGTTGTTTATCTCTTTGTGCCTGTTGATAGTTGATTTGGTCAAATGCCAAACTTCCAAGAATTCTCTAGTGTTTTTGTGCTATTCAATGCTTTCTTTCCTGTGGAAGTTGAAAAGATACTCTCAAACTGTGTTCCTACAGTATGATTAACTGGCTTAGTTAAAAATTACTACAGGTGGAGCCATCAAATACTACTCCATCTCTCGTACGAATGGAATTTGTTTCATTTAAATCCAGAAAATGGGGCTATTGAGTAGCAATTTTGAATCTAGATGCTGCCCCATTATTCAGCCTTTGCCAAGATAAAGCCCACCTGCTCAATTTACAATGCCATTTTCTTACTGCTTCTTTGAAGTCCAAGTTTTCCCAGTTGCAGGAATTGAGTAGGTCTCGTGTAATGAAAAGAAGAACTAGGGGTGACATGATATCTGTGTTCCAATATCTGAGGGACTGCCACAAAGAAGAGGGGGGTCAAACTATTCCCCAAAACACCAGAAGGCAGGACAAGAAGCAAAGGATGAAAACTAATCAAGGAGAGAAGCAACCTAGAACTAAGGAGAAATTTCCTGACAGTTAGAACAATTAATCAGTGGAACAATTTGCCTTCAAAAGTTATGGGTGATCCATCACAGGAGGTTTTTTTAAGAAGAAATTGGACAGCCATTTGTCCAGAAGGGTATAATGTCTCCTGTTTTGCAAGGGGTTGGACTAGAAGACCTCCAAGGTCCCTTCTAACACTGTTACTCTGTTCTAGAGACCTTCACTATCTGACCTGGCTAAATCTTGCTTCTTTCATCTTTGATAAACGCTTCTAATGTTGAGAAAAACCCAGGCTGCTTATTGCTTCTCTGGCCAAAAGATGGGGTAGTTTGTTCACATCTCTGTATCTTCGTCCAAATATATGTATATATATTTTTTTCCAAATACAAAACATGTTTTTCTTAATGGATACAATTTTGGAGGAGATAATGGATGGAAGATCAAAAATCAACATCATCTAGACTCTCCTTGTTTAGACAGGATACCCGAAGAGGCATGGCAATGAAGTTGTAAATTATAGTTTTTGGCATCCACACTGCTTTGCTTTGCATTCAATCATTTTTTAAACACAACAGTGGCATGTTTGAAGTACACGTAAAACACTGCCAGGAAACAAAAAAAAATCAGCGCTGCCTGATTGTTCATTGAACTCCACAGGGTATTCTCCCTGGGTGTTTTTACTAACTTTTTTGTTCATTAATATGAGGAAGGGAGGAACAAATTCTGACTTCCAGGGCCCATTTTAGTTTCTTTAAAAAAAAAAGCATAAAGCAAAATTCTAAGAGCTGAAATTCCGCTGTATTTGGGTGGGTGCAACAGGGTGAAGGAACATCTGAAGGAATTGAAAGAGACAGAAAATTGGCAAATAAACAATAACCAGAGAAAGCCAAAGTTGAACAGCAAAACATGTATTGTTATCAGGTTTCACTAAGAGGAAAATAACAAAAGCAAGCTGTGTTCCTACAAAGAGAAAGGAAAATATGCCTGCGTGCAAAACTGCATATAGTAGCAGAAATGTGTGGAATAGCAAACATTAGATTCCAATGCCCTTTATTTAAATGCTTTTAAATTATGTATGATATGAGAAATGCACATTAAAAGGTGATTTCCGTAGCCTCATTGTTTGTTTTCAATTGTGAACTGTTTGGATCATGGAATGAAAACAAAGTAAGGGGTGGGAAGATACAGTTTCATCCTTACCACAGCCTTACAAAGGTGCAGAAAAAGAAACAAGAGCTGTTGATTGTGCAGAATCACAATGTTGTTTTTGCTACCAACAATCTCCTCTAACTCTTAAAGGTAAAGTGTTTTTTTTTCCCCATTCATAAAATCAGGGTAAACTAGACAAACTGAGAAACATGGTTGTAGACACTCTGGGCAGCTTACAATGTTAAAGAGAATAAAACTATACAAAGCAGCAGGGGAGGAAGGAGGTGAGATCTGCTATCAAACTATCAACCATAAGACATTATCTGCATATTTTGCAAATCCAAAAGTCTCTCTTGGGAGTGGGAGTGATGCAAACCAACGTTTTGCAAACTTGGCAACTTTGACATGGGTTGGGTGTCAATTCCTAGAATCCCCCAACCAATTGGGAAACTGACATCCATGGAGTTGACATGCACTCATTTTAAAGTTGCCTAGTTTGAAAAACACTGGTTTGCATCATTAAATTTAATGGTAAAATGTTAAAAGGCTGAATCATGACTCTTGCTCTGTATGATGTCCCAAATTAGAAATACGAAGGATAATTGTATGACTTTACTTTCCAGGGGTTTCATGCAACTGTGAAATAAAAACAATGGCAGAGATATTTTTATACAACCAGTTCAACTATTTGTTTCATTCTGCAGAGATCAAAAAAGAAAAAGAAAAAAAGAACCCATCATGAATATTAAGGATTGTTTTGAAAGAATTTGTTACAAAGGTTCCCAGGACAAAATAGACTTGGAAACCCTAACTGAGGTTTTTCAGCATCACATCCATGCAGTGCCCTTTGAAAATCTCAGCCTCCACTGTGGCGAAACCATTCAGTTGGATTTAGAATCAGTGTATGATAAAATTGTGAAGCACAACCGTGGTGGATGGTGCATGGAGGACAACCACCTTCTGTTTTGGGCCTTCCAGATCATGGGCTACAAAGTTGATCTTTTAGGTGCTCACGTTTATGACCCAGAGCGAAAGGCCTACTATCCAAATTTCACTCATCTTTTGATCAGAGTCATTCTTGAAGGTAAAACCTACATTGTTGATGGTGGTTTTGGGGTGGATTATCAGAAATGGCTACCGATGGAGTTGATTTCTGAGAAGAACCAACCTCAGACCCCAGGAATCTTCTGCTTCATGGAGAAGGATGGAGTGTGGTACCTTCACAAAGTCAAGCGCAAGAAATTCAGGATGGATTCTGAGAACAAAATTCTCTGCTCTGATGTTGTAAAAAACATGACCTGCAAGAACATTTACTTGTTTACCTTGCAACCAAAGACAATAGATGACTTCCAGCTGTCCTGTTTACAACTCCAAACTGATCCAAATTCTATGTTTTTAAGGAAGTCTGTCTGTAGCCCCCAGACTATGGATGGAGTTCTAGTTTTGATTGAGTGGGTGCTGATTGAAACCAAATATAAGGATGACATGGATCTAGTAGTAAGCAAGGTCCTGACAGGTGAAGAAGTGCAGAAAATCCTGAAGGAGCGATTCAAGATTCAGCTGGACAAAAGGTTTGTCCCTCTTAACACCTGTTCAGTACACAGGTTTTAATTCTGGGGGAAATGGGTGAACCTCGCTCAACAACACGGTTCATCCTAAAGCAACAGAAATGAAGTTGGGATGCAGCTTTGGAGAAGTCTCACCCTGAAAAGATCCAAGGGGATGTTGGGTGAACATTTTAGAGAAGATGCTGTATTTTCTTGGGCAGATTTGGGTTGATTTAGAGAGCAAATGAAGCCCTTTATGCAAGTTGAATTTTCTGGATCTAGGGATTTGCCACAGGGTTAGCGATGTAAGTCTACTTTGAAGTAGGAAAAGGGATAAGAAACCTTTTGTTAAGATTTCAGTTTTGAGCTTTGACTTGGTCTGAGCTATCTCTAGCTTCAGCATAATGGTGAGAATTTAAATCAGTATCTTTCCAGTCCTTACGTAGTCTCTAAGATATATAGGGAGTCCAAAAGGCCTTAGATCGGGATATATGAAGGCATGGAATCTCCTGTATGAAGCTGCTCTGACTTTCACATAATCTAATGAAGTTCTCCAAAAGAGGTGATGTAAGGACCAGACTCTCTCCCCTTTAAACGATAAGAATGAACTTTTGGAAACTGGCTATTTCAAAAGGAATCCTTTATTGAAAAGAAAGACAGCAAGTCCACCTTCAAAGCAGGATCTGATATCCTTCCAGGCATGCAGCTTAAATAAAGGAAGTTAGAATCCCTCCTCCCCTTAGTCAGATGTGTATTTTGTCAATACAAAGAAGCAACATGTTAATTCCTCCCGCCCCCCCCACACACACCTTTTTTGGGAAGTAGTTGAGAAGAGATTCCCAGGAAGTTTCTTTGGGAGCTGGAATTATTACGGCACTTTCTTTTGCTATCTCTTCAAGAGGTGACAAGTTTCCAGGCTCCAGCCCACAGTTGTAAATCGTGTAAAGGTCATACAGGTTAAGTACAAGAATTAGGACATTCAGGCAACATCAAAAATGATTACTTGTATACACCCCTCCTTCTTCTTCCATTGAAGAATGGCAGACACACGGATCTGACAGGTGAAGATGGACCAAGGGAAGACCTTTTTCTGTGGCACCAGCCCAGTGATGGAATTCCTTCCCCAGAGTTGGTCTCTGGGCATCTAAATTAACATCGATTGTCCTGGGCTTTTTAAGTGGCTTGTAATTGTATCTTGATTTTTTAATTTTTTTTAAAATTTTAATTATGCAAATACAACACAATACATCCAACTTATTCTTGTTATAAATATATTTTACTGAATTTATAATCTCATTAAAATATGAATTACTAATTAATCTAATCATAACTACTAGTATTTTGACCTTGTCTTCTATTATATAAATATTTATAAAATTTATTCCTTGTTTTGTAATATTTAGACTCTCCTGTGTCTCTTATTTCTAAAGTTAAGCTATCAGATTCTGCAAATGCTATAATTTTCCTTATTATTTCTGTTTCTGGAAGTATAATTTTATTTTTCCAATATTGTGCATATAATATTCTAGCCGCTGTCAATACATGTACTATTAGATATATTATTTCCTTTTTAATTTTTTCTGATATTATTCCAAGAAGAAAAAAATTCCAGTTCAAATGGAATACATTCTCCCACCATTTGTTCTATCCATGTTTGAATCAGTCTCCAATATATTTTTTGCAATTGTATTTTGATTCTTACCTTCTGAACAATCAGAGTGCTTCCGATAATTTTAGATGGTGTTTTTAACAGTGCATGGTATTTGATTTTATTGTATATATATTTTACTTGGATTTTTGTGCATGGGTACATGCCTATTGGGATAGCTACTAAAATAATATGAAGTAGTCTTGATTGTTCTCCCAATTAAATGTTTTACAAGTGTTGTGACTCCCTCCGTGTGTGAATTCAGCATGGGTTTTAAAAATCTGATTCATTTTACAAAATACCTGGGTTTGCTTGTCAGCAAGAAAACTATTAAGTCCCAAAGAGTCTGATATAAAGTTCCTGTGAGAATACAGCACACAATTGGGCAACGTTGAGAATAGCAGTCTCCCAAGACAGCAACGATTGAAACTGCTAAATCATGCCTACAAGAAGTAAGATTCTCACTATAGTCTTTGCATCAAATGGCAAATTGAAAATCACTTCTCATTTTCCAATTACCCAGCAAATTCTAATCTTAACTGAGTTAGAACGTATGGGTTTATTGCTTTACATCTTGCCAGGAGCCATCCTGAGATCTCCAAGGGGTCAGAGAACGTGCTATAAGAAACCGAGTAGTGAAACTACAGTCCCTCTCTGTGTTATTCTCTGTAAACAAGGTTTACTTGAACTGATCAAGTCACAAGTCACAGTCTAATAAGGGGGATAAAATGCTGTAACTGCTAAATTTGTACTTCTGTATCTCAGTCCCCTAATCATTTTTGTGGGTCTTCTTTTGCACTCTTTCTTCAGAGAGACTGATGCTGCCCGACTCCATAACTTTCCCAAAAACCTCAAGAGAGCTTGCCCTACCAGCGTTGGTTGCTATTGTATTTTTCTCAGTTCTTGGATGAGGGCATTGTTTTTGTTTGGTGGTTTGTCTGGTGTTTATTCCTGCTTATCTGGCTGTTGGCTGCTGGAGAGGATGTGTTTTGGGCACTGAATTACCAAGGAGAAAAACTCTCATCCATCGACACTAGCAAGGCAAGTGCTGTACATACAGGGAATAAACCCCACACCAAGAATGATTACGATCCGTAGCACTAAGACTTTTGTGGCCTCGTTTTTCAGCACATAGGATGAATGTTAATTGTTCTTCATGCCGTTTCGATGAAGTCTCAGTCATCATCTTCAGGCTTGGTCTTCAGCTCTGTGCTTCTCAGAGTGATGTGAGCTTGCAGCTGCTTCTTCCTTTTAACTGCTAGTGGGGGTGTGACTTGATTGGCTGGGGGCTTGGCTGTGTTCTGATGGGGTGGGGGTGTGTTCTCATTGGTTGGGGGTTTGGTTGTGTTCTGATTGGTTGGGGGGTTGGCTGTGTTCTGATTGGTGGGAGGCGTGTTCTGTTCAGGTGGGGGCTTGGCTGTGCTCAGGTTGGTCTTAGTTGCTGGGGGATTTGAGCTGGTGAGCTGTGATCTTGCTGTTTGGCTTTGAGTTCGTGGTCGTGCTGCATCTTCATGGTGGGGGTCAGTTCGCTTCATGTATGGCTCAGAGGGGTTTGAAGTGGGTAGTGATGCAGCTGCAGTGCGGCTTCTGGTCCGTGGTCGTGTCTCATCTTCTGTGTGGGTGTGAGTCTGCTTTCTACATGGAAGTGTGGTGGTGGCATCTTGTGTGGCTCTCAGGGGTGTGGGTCTGGTGTCATTCTTCATGTAAGGTACGCGTCTGTTCATGAGGGCGGGTTTCCAAATGGCTGGTAGGCGGGAGGTATCATCTCGTTTATTCATGCTATGTGGGCATTTTTCTATCTCTATGGCTTCTCTGATTATTCTGCTGCTGAAGTGTTCGGTTTTGGCGATAGTTCTGGTATTTTTAAAGTCAATCTCATGTCCTGTGGCTTTGAGGTGTTGGACCAGGGAAGAGGTCGGTTCTTCTTTTTGGATTGAGTTCTTATGTTCTTCAATGCGTGCACTTATTCTTCTGTTAGTTTGTCCAATGTATGTGGTGGGGCAAGCAGTGCAAGGGATTTCGTATATACCAGTCATGCATCATCACAAAATCTCCAGAACCATAAAGCCTACAAACTTGAAATTGGACATGTATATTCCTCTTGGCTTCTAGGTGCTGACTAAGAAAGGAGGATTTTTCGAAATGACCATTAAATAATTAGTATTTGTATATTATGATGAACACTCTGATGCTAAGGAGTTCTACTCCCCCTCCCCACCTGCAAAACACAAGCAGAGGAGTTTGTTTGTTTCAGAACATCAAGCAGCTTTAGAACAGTTGAGCTAAGCCACGCCCAGGCTCCTTGCTTTCTTCTCCTTCTTGCTCACACAGCAAATACTGCTTCAGTTTCCAAACAGCCCTCAACTCTCTCACACACTGACAGGATGCTAGTCAGATGAATACCTATGGATGCTGGTAGGCAGAGGCAAAATCCCCCCCACCTGCTTATTTTCTTCCCCCAAAATTAAGCCCGATCACATAGTTTTGTAGCGAAGCACGGGTATCAAACTAGTTTCTTACAAGCCTGTTCTAAGTCTAAGGCAATGGTCTCCTGCTAAGGATGCTAGGATTTTCCTATGGCACAGCTCGTATGGGATGCTGAAAAAAAACTGTTTCTACCTTGAATTATTTCAGAGCTGTTGCAATATATCCTTCTGAAAAAAAAAAATCTTGAATGGGCTTCCTGGAAGGCAAATATTAAAAGAAACTAATTAAAAACGATAGGACCATGAGAAGCTTTTTGGCCTTATAGAATTCAGAGTGATGTTTCAAAGAAGTTCCAGAGGAAGATGAGAAGTAGGGCGTTAAGGGACCACTTGGCTGTAATTCATGATTTATGAGACCCAGCATTAGCCATTGGTTCAGATGGATTTCAGAGGGATTCAGACAAATTCAGAGACACAATGTAGTTGAATGCATTCTACGGGGGAATCGCTGCAGGAAACAATTTTTTCTTTAACATTAAGCTTAGGATTTTTCTGGAAAACCTCTGTATCCAGGAAAGCTTCTATCTAGCCTCTAAATTATTTATATGTTTTTAGGCCCAAGCAGA
The DNA here is from genome assembly GCA_033807585.1 of Hydrophis major. NCBI lineage: Eukaryota > Metazoa > Chordata > Lepidosauria > Squamata > Elapidae > Hydrophis > Hydrophis major. The sequence continues at coordinate 24,903,271 of CM066338.1, forward strand.
AGCAGTAGGAAAAAAAAAGCAAAATAAAAAAATGGAAATATTCCATCAATCAAGCCCTGGAATGATGGAGAGCTACTGTCCTGGTTCATCTATCTTCCTGATCAGAAATAATGTATTTGTAACCTTAAATGTATGCAATATAATGGGAGGGAATATTCCCAAACACAGATCCCATCAAGGACTGGAATGTGTAACACAGGAGATGGTAATAATTTGGAGAAATTATAAACACCTAAATACTTAGCAGGACCTGTACGTTGAAAGATCGCATCTTTTTGTTTCCTTCGTAATTTTGGATCATAGTTATTGCAAATGGAAAATGTCTTCATGATTTCAATTCTGATTTTCTGGGTGCAGAGTTAGCAAAGAGCATGTTTAATAAACTGAGCAGGGAATGAAAATCCCATTAAATCCTTAACCAGGAGGAAGGGCGGGGAGGGGGGGGAAGAATGGTATCAATTTAATTAAAAGTGCCAATATTTGCAAAGACTTAATTTCTAATCTCTACTAATTTCTGTTTATACACATTTTGGTAAGACATGGGAGAATTAATTGTAACAAAGGCACAACTGAGCAACAACAGTTTATGTTTGTGTGTCTGTGTGCGTGTGAGACTGGGCGTGTACATTAAAGTGTTAAAATAATGCTTGAAATTTCCTAAGCTTCATTTCACATCATAGGTCCATTGTTGTTCACCTGTTGCTTACGGCGCACTGAGGTCAAAATGCAGAAAGGCCGTTCCAGGGGCTGTTAAAACTGGGCATGGTTGAGCTGGAATCCACCTTCATGGAAACTGGATCTTAAAAATCCAGTTTCTGCAATGAACGCAAAGGATCAAGCATGACAAGGAGACCCATTTGGCTTCGTTTGTATAAATAACACAGAAGAGCATCGCTGGAAGAGTACGTTCCGTTTGAGAAGCTTGTAAATTCAAAGAAAGAAATCATCACTTCATAAACTTTCATAGGACTGAAAGATAAATATCTGGGGATGTTTGAGTTGGAGGAGGGTGGGAAGAAGGAAGACCAGGCAGAGGAAGAGGAGGGGAGGGGGAGGAGAAAGAGGAGGGGAGGAAAAAGAAGAAGGCAAAGAGGAGAAAGAAAAGGAGAGGGAGAGGAGGAAGAGGAAAAGGAGGCGAGGAAGGGGAACAAGGAAAAAGAGAGGAGGAAGAGGAGGAGGTAAAGGAGGAGAGGCGGAAGAAAGGAAGAGGAGGCGGAGGAAAAGGAGGAGAGGAAGAGGAGGAGGAGGAAAAGGAGAGGAAGAGGAGGAAAAGGAGGAGAGGAAGAGGAGAAGGAGGAAGAAAAGGAGAGGAGGAGGAGGAGGAAGAGGAGGAGGAAAAGGAGGAGAGGAAGAAAAGGAGAAGAGGAGGAGGAGGAGGAGGAGGAAAAGGAGGAGAGGAAGAGGAGGAAGAAAAGGAGAGAAGGAGGAGGAGGAGGAGGAAAAGGAGGAGGAGGAAGAGGAGGAGGAGGAGAAAAAGGAGAGGAAGAGGAGGAAAAGGAGGCAAGGAAGGGGAACAAGGAAAAAGAGAGGGGGAAGAGGAGGAGGAAAAGGAGGAGAGGCGGAAGAAAGGAAGAGGAGGCGGAGGAAAAGGAGGAGAGGAAGAGGAGGAGGAGGAAAAGGAGAGGAAGAGGAGGAAAAGGAGGAGAGGAAGAGGAAGAGGAGGAAGAAAAGGAGAGGAGGAGGAGGAGGAAAAGGAGGAGAGGAAGAAAAGGAGAAGAGGAGGAAGAGGAGGAGGAGGAAAAGGAGGAGAGGAAGAGGAGGAGGAGGAAGAAAAGGAGAGAAGGAGGAGGAGGAAAAGGAAGAGGAGGAAGAGGAGGAAAAGGAGAGGAAGAGGAGGAAAAGGAGAGGAAGAGGAGGAAAAGGAGGCGAGGAAGGGGAACAAGGAAAAAGAGAGGAGGAAGAGGAGGAGGAAAAGGAGATGAGGGGGAGGAGAGGAACAGGAGGAAAAGGAGGAGAGGCGGAAGACAGGAAGAGGAAAAGGAGGACAGAAAGAGGAGGAGGAAGGGGAACAAGAATAAGGATAGGAGGAAGAAGAGGAGGAAAAGGAGGAAAGATGAGAAGGAGGTGAGGAGAGAAGGAGGAAGAGGGGGAGGAGGAGTGGAAGAGGAGGACGACTCTGGGAGCTATATTCGTTTAATGACGGTTCGATGTTACAATGACACTGAAAAATGCAACTTGTGACCAGTTTTCACACTTACAACCACTGCAGCCTCACCATGGTCCTGTGATCAAGATTTGGCAAGTATTTATGTCCCTTGCACTGGTCCCTCACGATGACCATTTCTTACCTTCCTAGCTTCTGGCAAGCAAAGCCAACAGGAAAAGCCAGCTTCGCTTAACAACGGCATGGTTCACTTAACAACTGCAGGAATTTGCTTCGCAGTTGTGGCAAGGGAGGCCGTAAAATGTGGTGTGCAACTCCCTTAACCACTGTCTAGCTTACCAACAGAAACGTTGAGCTCAACTGTGGTCATAAGTCAAACACTAGCTATACCGTGGGAATAATCTTTCTGATTTTGTACAGCGAATCTTCTTCCATTTGGGATATGCAAAAACCCACCAACCCCACCTGCAGTGGAACATAATTTATTGTTTATTTCTAAGTGATAATAGGCCGGTTTGGCTGATACGTTAGATAGAAGAACCAATAATGAAAAGATTTTTTTCCAAAAAAAAAGAGGCTAGAGCAAAAAGGTGCATTTCCTTTCTTGCTTTTACCCTCTTCTTCTTTGGGGAAGCCATGTTTTCCTTAACAAAAATAATGCTAAGGCACCTGGAGAACATCTTCAGAAATTAAAAACGCATGTCCCTTAGGAATGCATTTTCCAAGATGAAGCAGATAAAACCAAGTCTTGAATTCTGCTTCTTAAAAAAAGGAACCATTTCCCTACTATTTACCGGTTTCCACTTACATCTGCTTTTGTGCTCCTCAAAGTTCGTGCATCAGGAAGAGAGGATGTATAACATCCATTAGGTCCTGGGAAAAAAAAAAGAAAGGGCCAGTCCCTTCCCGGAGAGTCAGCTCTTTACAAAAAATAAATGCCATTCTAACTTTCTGTCCCTTGCAGGAACGCATGCAATATCCGACATTAATCCTGGGGTTTTAAAAAAATTTTTTTCACTTTGCTGGGCCTCCTCTCCTTGGTTTCCACCTCCGTAGGATCTTGCAAAACGTGGCGGTCTCTTTTCTTCAGGAATTTCTTCCCAATGGTTCCCACTAACGTTTCATACCTGTGAGGAATCATTGCAAATGTGAGAGAAATGTTCAAACAGGGTTGTAGCCCTTGAGAAGATCACAAAAGAATCTTTAAGATGCTCTTTTAAAGCAAAAATTCTCCTCAAAATACAGTGATTTCAATGTTTAGATTTCTTTGTTTGTTTGTTCGTTTCTCATTTTCTTTTTTACTCTAATGACAGAGAGGGAAGAGAAGGTTGTGCTTTCCATGTCAACCTCTCCAAGCCTTTGACTGTCCCATCCATTCTTCAACTAGTTTAGTTTTATAAAAGTCTACTCTTTTGCCCTTAACATATTTTTGAAAATTTACATGGTGAAAATGGAGGTTTATGAAATGAAAACAGGAGCCAGAGTAACAAGGAGAAAAGAGGAAAAATTTCAGCACCTTCAATAGATAAGAGAGTTTCCTCCCACAATAAACAGCCAAATGGAGATGAAATCAACCTTGCAAAGAAATTCTTATCAAAATTTAGCTCAACCTAACCTCCTCTTCTCTTCCTCCTCCTCCAACTCAAACATCCCCAGATATTTATGTTTAAACCAAGGCATGGTGTAATAACCTTACAATTTTCCGCCAAATTTGGATGGATAATTTCTGCAAACATTTTTCAGATGAGGGCTCACAACAGCCCTGTGAGGTAGGTTGGGTTGAGAGGGAGGGGGGAGGCTGGACCAAAATTACCTCGCTGGCTTCCCAGCTTAAGGTTGGATTAGAACTCACTGTCTCCCAGAGACTGGTTTTCATGGTTAAGGGAAGACTAGAACTCACAGTTAGACCAACACCTTAACCATTACAACAAGCCGGCTCTCTATTTCCCACTGAAGATATCCAGCTTTTAATTTAATCCTTCTTCCAGCCTCCGGCTGCAGCCTCCTGTTTTACATCCCCCCTCAGAGCCAAATGCATTAAAAAAGATTTTGAAATGATTTCTCTAGGTATGCCTATAAATATTCCTCTAATGTTTTTGTTGGCTGTGAATCCAATAAAAGAAAGAAAGAAAGAAAGAAAGAAAGAAAGAAAGAAAGAAAGAAAGAAAGAAAGAAAGGAAGGAAGGAAGGAAGGAAGGAAGGAAGGAAGGAAGGAAGGAAGGAAGGAAGGAAGGAAGGAAGAAAGAAAGAAAGAAAGAAAGAAAGAAAGAAAGAAAGAAAGAAAGAAAGAAAGAAAGAAAGTAAGTAAGTACTAGGGGTTGATGTCTGACCGAGGTAGCGTGGAGAAAGCAAGCAAAGCATTTTTATGTGGGTTGTTTTTTTTTAAAAAGGAACTCATCAGGTCAAAAGCTTATTTCTGTTATAAAATACTCTCTTGCAAAACAAGTGTTTCGAACATCAAAAGCCCGGTCATTTGGGAGAACTTTCATTTTAGACTGGAGGGGGGGAGGAGGCAGAAAAAAAAACAACCACCACCTCTCAACAATGTTATTTCTGTTATAATGGGGAAGACGTACCTTCTCGCCATTTCCTCATCTGATACATCAGCTTCCTTCACATTCATTTCCTCCCCAGTGTCTTCTGTCTTGTGCCCCGAGTTCATCTGGATCATTAACTTCTGAAAATCAAAAAAACCCCCAAAACTCTGGAGTATCACTTTAAGTATTATGTTCCTTGAAAAAATAAAGTCAAGGAGACCGATTTGGCAAGAATGAGAGAGATGAATAGACAAGCAAAGCAAACATTTAAATACCTTAATATTTTATTTCCAGCTGAAAGACCCCAGGGCCAAGTTTGATATCACACTGACCTTCGGAGAATATTATTATGGCTAACTACTCAATTGTAGTATCTTTCTTTGTGGCTTATAGCCCACGAAGGCTCTCCGGTCCACAGATCCTCATACCCCGAGAAGAATGCCACGAAAATGTTATTTCTGGCGTCGTTAAAAATATGTTAATCTTGACAGATCAAGATGAAAACAGCTCTTGAGATTTTTCTTTTCCACAGATGAAGCAGAAATTAAAGTTTCTTATCATATTCTATTTGTTAACCGGTCAATTGATGGCAGAATGTAAGACACTAAGAGTCGCTATCCAGAGGTATTGCTGTAATTCAACTTTCTGGTTAAATTCTAAACAGATCGGTGCTTCAAATATTTCATGTGGAGCCCAAACTCAGAAAATGGTTAATTCAGGAACCAGGTTAAGCATGTTGTATGAATGCAACTGGACTGGAGAAGGTGCTTCTGAGCTACTCATGAATGCTCTCTTGCTTTTATACGTAGTGAATTCATCAGAACCAAAAGTAACAACCACCCATCCAATCTATCCATCCATTCAATCTATTGATCCATCCATCTCTCATATATATATATGGATGGATGATAGATGGATGGATGATAGATACATTGGATGGATATATATACAGTATGATGATTGGATGGACGGATGGATGGATGGATGTTAGATACATTCATACAATGGATGGGTGGGTGGATGGATGGATGGATGATAGATGCATACATTTGAGGGTGGGAGAGATGATAGATACATAGGATGGATGGATGGATGGATACATTCATACATAAAATGGATGGGTGAATGGATGATAGGAGGGATGATATCTATATATGTATGTGTGTGTGCACACACACACATACATATATAGATATCATCCCTCCTATCATCCATTCACCCATCCATTTTATGTATGAATGTATCCATCCATCCATCCATCCTATGTATCTATCATCTCTCCCACCCTCAAATGTATGCATCTATCATCCATCCATCCATCCACCCACCCATCCATTGTATGAATGTATTTAACATCCATCCATCCGTCCATCCAATCATCATACTGTATATATATCACCCCTCCTATCATCAATTCACCTACCCACTTTATGTAAGAATATATACCTCCCTCCCTCCAATGTATCTATCATCCATCCATCCATCCATCCATCCATCAAGTTATTTCAATATGGTGCAAACTGGATCAGGGATTTTACTGATCTTGAACCGCCTTAGCAAGCCAGATCCCCAAGAGGATGAATGAACGCTACAGGCCCAAAAAGAATAATAATACCTCGACTTCAGGATTGAACCCCTTGAAGGACATTCTGCCATACAAAAGATCTTCACACATCACGAAACTTCTTTCCTCTATGATGAGGCTCCTGTGAAGAAATCATTGTTTTAAAAAAAGGATCGAACAAGCAAGTTGAGGTTAGCCAGTCTCTTGGCAGGAAACATATATATATATATATATATAAAAACCCACTCCAGATTGATTTTCAATTGGAGAAGGCAGCGCTTGTTTTTGGTTTTGTTTTGAAGTTGTGGGTCATCCATCACTGGAGGCTTTTAAGAAGAGACTGGACAGCCGCTTGTCTATAATAGTATGAGGTCTCCTTGATCAGGGCGCTGGACTAGAAGACCTCCAAGGTCCCTTCCAATGCTGTTATTCTGTTAATTCTGCTTTTTATCTTCTCATCTCATTTCACATCTGCAAAGACTAAAAGGCAGCCAACTTACTCTTTTTCTTTCAGTTCCGGTCGATCCAGAAACCAATGTTCTTCGCTGATTATTTTCTTCTCCTCTTCCTCAAGTTGCTTTTTGGTCTCTGAATCCAAGCCCCTTTGCATGAACTGAAAGACAAGATTTTTAAGGCACCTCGGTTTGTTTAAAAAAATCATTTATTAAATTTGCACACTGCCCGTCTTACCATCAAGCGACTTTGTGGGAGCTAAGCTTACAAACTTAGATGTACAAACAGTCACTAAGAAAGGATTTTTCAAAATGACCACCTGAGCATTAGGATTTCCTATATTATTATTAACTGATGCTAAGGAGTTCTACTCTCCCTCCCCACTTGGAAAGAAATCTGTTCCAAATGCAAAACACAAACAGAGGGGAGGAGTTTCAGCTTCAGTTTTACTTTCACAGCAGCAACCAGCTTTAGTACAGAACAGTTGAGCTAAGCCACGCCCAGGCGACTTGCTGTCTCCTTCTTACTCACACAGCAAGTACTGCTTCAGTTTCCAAACAGCCCTCAACTCTCTCACACACTGACAGGACCCTAGCCAGATGAATACTAATGGTTGCTGGTAGGCAGAGACACAATTTCCCCCCCCCCCTGTTATTTATCTCCCCCAAAACTAAGCCCGACCACATAGTTTTGTAGCGAAGCATGGTTATTATAACCGTTAACAGTGGCTATAATCACCTGAATAAGATTTAAGCATGCAAAATCATCTTGTAATAAAACTATGTCGCTCCCGATTTGAACAGCTGCTAGGCAAAGGATTAAGAGAGAGAGAAAGAAAAAGATCATAACAAATGATGATTATTTGTGTTTCCAGGAGGGAGCTTAATCTGGGGCAAGGAAGAGATGGCCTAGCAAGCTGTGGAAAAGGAAAGACTGCCCCAGTGAACGCTCCCATCCAGGTGTGTTGCAATCGTAGCTCAGCGCCGCGACTGCCTCTGACTTTTGACACAAGGTGCCATTTGCAGGGAAAAGCGCCGCCGGCGAGAAATCAGCAGCGGAAGGAAGAAGCCGGCACGGAGCAGAAGGCTACTGGTTCATTTTCATATCATTTGCATACCGGCTGGATTTGGAAAACAGGCAGCCGCTCCTGCTGCCCTAGCCAATTTCTTATGATTTATCAGTTGTTTGAAGCGGTTTATGACCTATGACCTGGGACTGGCTGTTTGGATGTGCACTGTGAGTTTGTTCACCAGAGACAAATTTCTTCTGTGTCTTGGCCAATAAAGAATTGAATTCAATTCAATTCAATTCTATCCTATTCTCATAGTTCTCTCCTCTCTTCAAATCCACTCTACACTACTCTACTCTCTTCTCATGGTTCTATTATACAGCTTTTCTTGCGACAGTTAATGGATCACTGCAGTTGTTAGGTTAGTAACGCAGTTCTTAAATGAATATGGATTCCCCATTAGCTTTGCTTGTCAGAAGGTCGCAAAAGAAGATCACGTGACCCTGGGACACTGCAACCGTCATAAATTATCAACCGGTTGCCAAGCGTCTGGATTTTGATCACATGACCACAGGGAGGCTGCAATGGTGCGTAAGGGTGGAAAACGGTCATAAGTCTCTTTTTTTCAGTGTCACTTTGAACGGTCACTAAATGGACCATTATATGTCCTGAGTCTGCCTGTCCTAGGTCTTTTTCTGCCATCAGCTTTCCATGTTTCTAGGGCTCAGCCTGGAGTTTACTCGTTGATCTGAGCTATCCAGAAGACCCATTGATCCGACAGAAGGAAATTCACTTCCTGTTCTGACCCAGGCTTTGTCAAACGTATTTAAAAACAAACTTGTTTCAAAAGCAAAACCTCTTTTATTGCAATGCTGGGAATTACTTTCATTCCCAGCCAGATCTTATCTTAAACAGTTCCCCAAGATAAGCACACACCTTTCAGTGCTGTGGAATGCTGCCCAAAACAGAAGTATCCAATTATAACAGAAACCAACCGAAGTACCAGAAAAAAAACCAACCACAGCTTCAAAGAGGATTCGGAATCTATCAAACTACTTTGCTTCCTGCAAAGATTTTGTCATTGAGGTCTGACTTTTATCCCTTATGGGAGGGGCAATCACCTCCCAGCCTTACTTCCGAGTTGTTCCTTTTGTTTCAGCTGCTCTTGCCTTCTAGCAGCTCTGTGCACACACACACTGGGAACAGGCTCCCCTGAGTCCTCTGCCTCGCTGCTGCTGGACTCCGAAGGCTCCTAAGGCAGCACCCCACTCCCAGATGGTCCTGGCCCCATCCTTGCATCGGATTCAGGACCCTCATCCCAGTCCTCTCCAGATTCCTGACTGGTTCCCTTTCGTCCTCACTGTCTGACTCCACTGCCGTCTATACCGGTTGCCGGCGAACTACAACCCTTCCACGGAAAAGGGATTAGGGCTGCAATCCTGAACAAATCCCTCCGAGAGGGCTAATTCTGAGCACCCAAGCCTCTCAACCTTTTATCAAACCTGTGGATCATATTGCAGAAAACCTGTTTTAAATCACCTGTCAGATCTCCATCAAGTAAGTAACCTCTCAGGGACTACTTGAGAAGGGAAAGCAAAATAAATAAATGGTGGGGTTTATTTTTGTTTTTCTTAAATCCCGCTTGGCCTTTGTTTTTTTTCTAACAACAACAATAATGAACTATACTTTAATGAATAAAAGTATAATACTACCCCACAACTTAATGGCAGCCTTAAAGGCGGAGATAAAAAAAAGGAATGGCTTTGACATCAACTTGAAGCAAACAAACCATGAAGGGCCGGCGATATTGAGTTATAAATATTTGACGAGTATTTATATTTTGCAAAATTAATGGCAATCCTGCTCAGATGTTCTTTTCCTGAAAGAAAAAAAAAAAAAAAAAAAAAGCCAACGGAGCATCATCCATCACAGCCCTGTCTTCAGCTGAATAATGTGTTCCATTATAGAACAGGAATGGAGTTCATTAGGCACTGAACCAAGATTAATCCGGCTTTGAACTCGACACTGATTTCACATATCCAAGGACAACAGCCAGGTTGGGGTTTTATTAACACACCTCACTCAATAACGCACCCCCAATAGCAACATGGCTGCATTGGTAAGTTGGAGAAGAACAAAAGGTATACAGTCCTTGACATCCAAGAGTTCGCTTAAGAAGCTACAACAGTACCGAGAATAGGGCCAGCTCATGGGATGAACCCATGGATAATATAAAACATCTGAATGAAGTTTGTGTGGGTTAGTTACCGGTACTTCTAGTATTACTATTTCAGCTATTGCATTATCTTATTTGTATGCCACATTTATTATTTTTACAAATAAGGTGGCAAACGTATCTAACACACCTTCCTCTTCCTATTTTTCACAACAACAACCCTGCATGGGTTAGGCTGAGAGACGGTGACTGGCCCCAAATCACCCAATCAGTTTTCATGCCTAAAATGGGATTAGAACTCTCCATCTCCTGGTCATTGGCCCCAAATCACCCAATCAGCTTTTGTGCCTAAGGCGGAACTAGAAATCACCATCTCCTGGTGTCCAGCCTGGTGCCTAAACCCTTAGAAAGTGTTACTACATTATTTAAATTATATTGCCTTTTAAATTCCTCATTTTCATGCTTCTTTTTCCATTAGGTAAACAGATAAAAAGCAAAAACAAAGAGAAAGTTATACTTATTATACTAGAACGAAGGCTGAAGTGCAAATATATAATAAATTAAAGGTAAGCCAAACAGGAAAATGAAAAAAAGAAAAGAAAAGAAAAAATCCATTCTAATACTCTTATTTTTTTAACCCCTCGAACTGCTAATTTCTACTTTAAAATTTTTTAAACTGCACTTTGGATCTCTGTGATTATTGCTCCTCGCTATGTGCATCATTTTAATTCCTTTTCAAACAGTTTTAGTCTCTTCTTCGCTGGCCCGGCTATCTAATTTCATGCTTTTTTGAACTGGAAGTCACCAAGAGTCCTTTTTGCAAATTGCAGGGGGGCCCGTGCATGTACTACGCAAATAAATAAATAAGAAGCAAATGGAAAAAGCAGAAAGCGTGAAAGAGACTTCCAAAGACAGAGAGAAATCGTGGGGTTTTTCCCTCCCAGCAAAAATTTTTGGCCTAAACCAACAGCAGATCCAATTTAGCAAAGTCTCCAACTACCTTGGGAGAAAAGACAAACTTGAAAAGTAAAGCCCTTCAAAAGGGCTGTAAACTTCTTAAAAAGCAATCTGCAATGCTTAAAGCAGGGTGGGGTGTTTTTTTTGTTTTGGCAACTTTGGACACTTTTAAGATTAGTGGACTTCAACTCCCAGAATTCCCTAGCCAGCAAAGCTGCCTAGGGAATCCTGGGAGTTGGAAGTCCACACATTTTAAAGAGCCCAAGGTTGAGAAATGCTGGCTTAAAGTGGTGCGTCCACCCCATTGCATTCATTTGAGGCTGCAAAAAATAAAATGTTAATAATAAATAATAAAATGCAACATTGAAAAATAAAATGTTAAAATGTCCCTCTTTCTTGCAAAATTATGAGAGTATTGCAGGCTTGCAATCATGCAGTGCTTTCCTTGCACCCTTAAGAAATCCAGGCGAACAGAAGCTGATTTGGGGTGGAAACATTCTTTTCCTACAAGCATTTTTTTGCCGAGAATCCAATTTAATTCCTTAAAAGATTTTTTTAAAAACATCATTTCTAACCTGAGCATGCGCAGAAGGCGAAGGACTTCGCCATGCGTTCAGTCCGAAGCGCCTCGGCTCCTTTCGAATCGTCTACGACGTCTACGAGGCTCCTCGGTTTCCCTGCCCCGCCCACGTCTGAAACTCTTCGGCCGTATTTCCCTGCCCCGCCCACATCCGAAACTCTTCGGTCGCATTCGGCGCCACGCCTCTCGGCTTCAATTGGCGGCTCTTCCCACGTTCGTCGCCAGCCGAAGCCAATCGGGTTTGCCTTCGTTTGCCGCCGAGAACGGTTCGGAAAGAGTCGCGGTGGCCCCTCCCTTTTCCGAAGGCTTTCGCCTCCGCTCGCACGAGCGAAAACCTTCAGACGATTCTTACTTTCATGCGGAGAAGGTTCTTGGATAGTTTGCTCTTCACGTCCCGAGCCATGGCGAGGCAGAGCGGAAATCCTCCTCCTCAAAGCGCAGCGCCTTTTACGGGTTTCTATCGCTCACCGGGCCGCGGTCCCTCGTCGTGAAATCGCCACTTTTGTGGCAGTGGTGATGACTAAGCATGCGCGTTGGCCCGCGCATGCTCAGTAGTCCCCTCTGATGCCTCCCTCCTGGCTCATGCCCTTACTTTCTTTCCCTTGGAAGTCAAAGGCGACTGAGACCTTTAAAAAAAAAAAAAAAAGCAAAGCATGTAAACGCAGAGTGACGAAATGAAAAATGTTCCTGAGGGGAGAAAAGGGGGTTCAAAAAAAAAAAAGTTTGCAAGAATGAGAGTCACAACTGGCACATATGGAGCACACTCAGGTATATCCAAGGGATGACCATATTCATATCCATCTGTAGGGAGTTAGCACCCACCCCTCTCCTAGAAAAATGAAATATCCTAGGAAACATTAAAAAGGCAGACTATTTCCCCTAAAAGGGAAGTAGAATCTCTGAGAGGCAGAGGCTCACCCCCATCTTTGTTAATGGGTGGGCTGTTAAGGCCTGGGCCAGAGTATTCTACATAACAAAGGACTCTACCCGTCTCCACCTGGGAAGATTGCATCTTGCTCCTTCTCCTTCACCCAACATCTTGAAGTATGTGATCATCCTTTTCACTTTGGAGCTCCAAGGCATGGGGTCCTTTCCACCATTAAACCATCTTTCCAAACAGCCTCCATGTTTCCAGGGTCTTTTTTCCCCACTTGGAACTGAACACAGAAGGATACTTTCTTCCAACACATCTTTATGAGCTGCACACGGAACGTCATAAATGCCAGATGAAGAAATATTGAAAAAAACGAGGTTGATTTACAGGAGTTCATTTGAAAGTTACCGCGGCACTGCAAAATGTGGCTTATGCCCGTTTTTCATAGTTGAGACCTTTCTGGCCTCCCCACAGTCAGGTGATCAAAATTTGGATGTTTGGCAACTGACTCATACTTACAACCTTGTCCCGTGATCCCCTTTTGCAACCTGCTGATGAGCAAAGTCAAGGGAGAAAGCCACATTCACTTAACCACTCGGTGATGACCCAAAGGGGCATGGCACAAAGGCAACACAGTCAGATAAGCAAAAAGAGCCCCTTTATTAGCTCCAACTTTGCCCCCAATGTCCTGGTTACCTTCTGGCTGGAGAAAAACTCCCAGGAACAGCCTTTGACTGCAGAGAATGAAGTCCAAAACATGGTCAACACAAACTGTAACTTTAAATCCAATCCAGCCAAACTGAAGTAATTAGCAGGAGCGAGAAGGCACCACAAAACTCACATGGTTGGGAAGATGCCAGGAACACAGATAAGTGACAACAACCCAAGATAAAGTCACCTTTGCTCCCAGCAGCCTGCCGCACACAGCCTGTCTTTCTTATCAACTTTCTTCCCAGCTGTGGCTTAATGAAGAGAATCAGGGCCCTTTCCTCCCCCGCAAGCCATGCAACCCACGTTGCTCCCTTCTCTGTTCCTCCCTGCTTGCTCTAGGAGGAAGAGGGGGCGGGCCTGGGTCTTCCTCTGAACCCCCTCTCCCTTTATTTATTTATTTAATTTGTCAAGTGATTATAAGATAACAGGTATAAGTATAAACATAGTTATGAATATATGAAATGGATACATATAAGAAAAATAAAAAGAAACAATAGGACAGGGATGCTTTGTTCTACCTCTTCCCTGCTCTGCCCAGCTGGACTTTGCCCTTCCCCAGCCTCCTCCACAGCCAATGGAGCCACACTCCCATTCCCTGTCAGCTGTCCAGCTTCCTCCTCGGATTCAGGGGCATGACACAATGTCAACTTGTAAAACATTCCTATACTTGTTTCCAAGTTGTCATAAGAAAGGGGGGGGGGGTGTTTCTCAGACTGGAGAAACCTATGGCAAATGAACTTAGAAGCACATACTAACCTTATCTTTAAAAAGATAGTAGCTAAGCTACTGGAGCTTTTCCCACATTTTTTTTTTTTAAATTGGAAGACGTGATAGATGACACCTTGTCCTTGCATGTGCTTAATTGGAGAAACTGATTCACGGCACTGCCGGGGGGTGGGGGCAAGCAGGGTCATGGGTGACTGTAATTACGTATGCCAGAATCGGCTTCACACAGGTCATGCCAGTAGGCCGCTCCTAATGAATTCTTTTTTGAAGTTTTTTGAAGTTTGGCTCAAGGCTCATGATTAGAATGGTAGCTGGAATCCTGATATCAAGCCAATTCTGGCATGGGGGTGAAAAAACGATGGTGCCCTATACCACCCCTCACCAAGTTTTAAATGGCCCCCAACTCTGTTCCAAAAAGATTGAAATGTTTGGATATTTTTTCAGGTGTTGGATTGAGATGAAGGGTGTTATAATGGTGTGTGTGGAGCGATTGACCTTGGGAGGCAGGGAGAAGTGATGGTAACCTAGGGATAGATCAGATTAAGAGACAGCCTAGCCCTGTATCACAGACAGAGAAGGAAATTCAGAATCACTTCTCAGGCTGTTAAAAGAGACAGCAGGAGATTTGCACTTTCAGACTTGCAAGATTGAGTTAAGGCAGCTTTACAGTAAAGCAGAATTAGCTCACCTGGTCCTGTTTCCTATCTGGTCTATTTCTGAAGGCTGTCAATATGTTGATAGGATTTTAGTATGTTTGTGGATCTCAACCACATTGTAATAACAATAGTTTTGCAGTTACGTTTGCTTGAATTTTGGTTTTTGTATAGTTATGGTTTTCATTATTGTTAGTTGTCCAGAGTTGGACACGATAAAAAGCAAAGTCATCCTGTAGACGAAGGAATGACCCCCTGCCTGGATAAATGGCCTTTGTTTATTTTCTTTTGCTCTTTGCTTCCTTCTTCTTTTTTCTCCCTTTTTGTCAAGGGTTCCTTTTCAAATTTAAGAGTCTAAATTCCCCTTCTTTCTTTCAGTTTTGTTTCAGACAATCTGGAAGCGTTCAGGTCGTTCAAGGATATTGCGCAAGTAATAATCCCAAGACATATTAAAAGAGGGGGGAGTGGGAAATGACAATTTATTTCAATCTGAGACTATTTTAATTCCTAGCCATCTTTTCGGGGAGGGATCCTAAGTTGGGAAAAAAGTGGGTATGTTTTGACCTTAAGACTGAGGACAATCCAGAATTCAACCCCAACGGCTTTGCAATTTCTAAAGTGAATACACTGCGCTTGTCACTTTAATGAACATTGGTGCTGCAGGCTTATTTCAGAGTGATGGAAGCTTCTAAAGTTTATAGGTATTTCCCCCTCCCTGAAGGAATAGAGGCTGATTGATTAAATTGTCATTTTTTTTCTGTCTCACTTTTTTTTTTTTGGTTGCACTTGTGCATTGTTGAAAATAAGTCAATGGAGAATTTTTAACTGGAGGATTGCAAGACAAAAAAAAGAAAAGAAAGCAACCCAGTCCAAGCTCTGGGTAAGGATTTTTCTTTATGCTATTATCTAGTGCAGTGGTCGCCACTGGTGGTCTGTGAGAAAATTTTGGTGGTCCACAGAGAAATGTCACTCTTAAAGCAATTAATCCAAGCTGTGCAGGAACACAAGGCTGCACTGCCCACATGGCCCATGGGAACACAAGGCTGGTGTCCTTTGCATTGTGAATAACATATGATTTAAAAAAAAATGAATATAGAAACAATTAAAACCTGATAACACTACTCAAAACTGTAATCCTTCCATCGTCCTGATAGTGTGCAATTTCTCTGGATTGGACCCTCATCAAAAATGCAAGCATTTAGAATAGAATAGAATAGAATAGAATAGAATAGAATAGAATAGAATAGAATAGAATAGAATTCTTTATTGGCCAAGTGTGATTGGACACACAAGAAATTTGTCTCCAGTGCATAAGCTCTCAGTGTACATAAAAGTTATAAGTGATAAATCATGATCATAATCATAAAAATACATTCATCATGAATCATAAGATACAACACTTCATGATAGTCATAGGGTACTAAATAAGCAATCAATATAAATCATACTAGGAAACTAAATAAAACAATATAAATCATAAAGATGCAAGCAACAAAGTTATATTCATAAGTAGAAAAAGAGATAGTCAATAGGAAAAATGAGAAGAATCATAGTAATGCAGCCTGACTAAATAGTTTGACAGCCTTGTGGGAATTAGTTGTTTAGCAGAGTGATAGAATGGGGGGGAAACCATCGTTTTGTCTAGTTGCTCTGCTATTCGGTGCCTTATAGCGTCGTTTTGAAAGTAGAAGTTGAAAAAAAATATGTCCAGGATGTGAGGGGGTCTGTAGATAGTTTCACAGCCCTTTTTTTGACAATTCATCTACCCAAAAGAGGTACCCCACAAAGGCATTCAAAGTTTAACTAAGTTGCCTGAGCTATTTTACCGAGCACCAATTCTTCCTGTTTTTCCAAGCTTCTACTGTGGGGGGAAAAAATTGATTGGATGTTGCACAGCACGGCTTTACTAAATGTGAAAACTACTGCAGCGAGACACTATGATGGATCACAGCTTAGATCTGTCATGGCAAATCCTGTAGCTGCTAACGCTTGCTTAGTTAGAGACTCTGGAAATTGCAGCCAGAGTCTGGGGTTCTTATTTGGGGGAGGGGTGACAGGGAAAGGGGTTTATTCTTTAAAAGAAGCAACTTCTAATCAACTTAATGGATTTTTCTCTCCTCCCCTGTGTATGTATTAGTGATTGTTTTGCCATAAACAGCAAAACTAACTGAAGGTTAGCTTTCATTAAGCAGTGACAGAACGCTCTTCTGTACTTCTGGGATGATAATGAGGATATTGTTGGAAAATCGGACAAAAAGTACAAATTAATGGATATCAGAATGTGGCATGAATATATTTATTGCTCTTGTGTTTTGGTGCTTGGTTGTCTTGAGCACTGAACCTTGCTAGCCACTCAGCGTTGGTAGGTTGTGAGTGGGAGAGCATTGTCACTTGGTGAAAATAAATAAAAAATAAAATAGTGTTCCTTCTCGGAAATAGAAGAAGGCCCAGGGGACTCTTTCCTACCCATGCAAATTGACAATTTACAGCAAATTGAAAAGAGGTTAGACAACAAGACCAAAAAAAAAAAAAAAAACAGCAAGAGATTTCTCTTAAAAAATGAACAGAGGGAAGGTATCAACTTAAAACCCCAATAGTGCCAACATTTCTGTTGCTAAGTGAGGCAGTTGTTAAATGAATTTTGTCCCATTCTGTGACCTTTCTTCGAGGGGATGCAGTGGCTCAGTGGCTAAAACGCTGAGCTTGCCGATCAGAAAGGTCGGCAGTTTGGTGGTTCGAATCCCTAGCACCTTGTCTTGGAGGGAGCTCCCATTGCTTATCCCAGCTTCTGCCAACCTAGCAGTTCGAAAAGCATAGAAAAAAATGCAAGTAGAAAAATAGAGACCATTTTGGTGGGAAGGTAACAGCGTTCCATGCCCCTTCGGTGTTTAGTCATGCCGGCCACATGACCACGGAGACGTCTTCGGACAGCGGCGGCTCTCCAGCTTTGTAATGGAGATGAGCACCGCCCCCTAGAGCTGGAAACGAGTAGCACATAGGTGCGAGGGGAACCTTTACTTTATGACCTTTCTTTCCACTGCTATTAAGCGAATCACTGCAGCGTTAAATTAATAACACGGTTGTTAAGTGAATCTGGCTTCCCCATTGACTTTGCTGGTCAGAAGGTTGCAAAAGGGGATCATATGACCCCGGGAGGCTGCAACCGTCATAAATATGAGTCAATTGCCAAGATTCTGAATTTTGATTGCATGGCCACAGCTGCAATGGTCATAAGTGTGAAAAACGGTTATAAGTCATTTTTTCAGTGCCGCTGCTAGAAGGTCGAACAGTCACTGAATGAATGCTTGTAAGTCAAAGGACTATCTGGAATGGCCTGCTGGGGAATTCTGGGAGTTGAAGTCCATGCAACTTAAAAGTTACCAAAGTTCAGAAACACTGGTCTAGTACAGTACCTCATGCCTTTACTCTGTGGTTTCTCAACCTTGGCACCTTTAAGATGGGTGGATTTCAATTCCCAGAATTCCCTTGTCAGAAATGCTGGTGTGATGACCCAAAGGGGCATAGCACAAAGACAACACAGTCAGATAATCAGTAGGAGTCCCTTTATTAGCTCCAACTTTGCCCCCAGTGACCTGATTACCTTCTGTCTGGAGAACAACTCTCCCAGAAACAGCCTTTGGCTGCAGAGAATCAAGTCCAAAATGTGGCCTACAAAAACTGTAATTATAAGTTCAATCAAGTCAAAAGTACAGGAGCAAGAATTCCAGATGTGACGGCATGGCAATAACTCAGTATGGTTGAGAAGGTGCCAGGAATACAGATAAGCAAAGTCAACACAAGATAAATGCATATTTGTTCTCAGAAGATGCTGCACTCAGCTTGAATCTCTTTTAAACTCTGTTCCCAGGTGTGGCTAATGAACGGAATCAGGGCCCTTTCCTCCCCCATAAGCCATGCAACCCATGTTGCTCTCTTTTCTGTTCCTCCCTGCATGCCCTAGTGGAAGAGGGGGTAGGCCTAGGTCTTCTTCTGAACTCCCTTTCCCTTGTTCTATCTCTTCCCTGCTCTGCCCAACTGGACTTTGCCCTTCCCCAGTTTCCTTCACAGTCAACGGAGCCACAATCCCACTTCCTGTCAGCTATTCATCTTCCTCCTTGGATTCAGACTCCAATATATTGATGTATTCTCTGGACTAGCTTGAAGGGCTTGCAGATTGCTCCCTATGTCACTTTTATCTTTTATAAAGACGTTCTTTGTATTGACTCCAATGTATTTAAATATTAAGAGGCATGTACAAAGCAATTCAAGTCTCCAGCCTACCTTGTTCGCCTTCTGAGCTTAAAACCTTCAGATCTTTCACTCCCTCCCATCCTCTTTAATTCAAAGTCTTGATTCCCAGCCAAGGTGTGGACGACTTCCACAAGCAACACCTGGTGCCTTATTTTGCACTGTGGCTCCAAATCATTACAGGGATTGTAATGAAATTATTGTTTGTTCTTTGCGGGCTTAAAAAAAAAAGCAGCGTGTGAGACCTTAAGACATCACTTATGATTAATAAGTGACAAAGAGCTACGATAATTAAAAGACTGTTTGGCAGCCCCACAATTCATTGTTTAGGCTGTCATATCGGCTTCCAAATCTCAACCTGAGGTATGAGAAGTGTCTCTTCCGATGCCAGACAAATGGAAGTTTGCAGGGGGAAAAAATTCATTTTTTTTTTAACTAACACAGAATTTTGACGGAGCCAAACATTTACAGTAATTGGATTATATTAAGGCAACTTAACACTAAAAATGAAAATGAAAATGATTGTCATACGAGTAGCAGAGCCTCTTTTACGCAGGTACATGATTTTCCCCACATTTTTGATAGATAGATAGATAGATAGATAGATAGATAGATAGATAGATAGATAGGATAGGATAGGATAGGATAGGATAGGATAGGATAGGATAGGATAGGATAGGATAGGATATAGGATAGGATAGGATAGGAGGATGGAGATAGGCAGGCAGGCAGATAGAAGAGAGATGATAGATGATGAATAGATAGACAATAGATGATAGAAGAGAGATGATAGATAGATGGATGCTAGATAGATGAGAGATATAGATGCTAGCTAGATGCTAGATGGAGATAGATAGATGCTAGATAGATGGTAGAAGAGAGATGATAGATGCTAGGTAGATGCTAGATAGATGCTTGATGGAGATAGATAGATGCTAGATAGATGGTAGAAGAGAGATGATAGATGCTAGATAGAAGCTATATAGATGCTACATGGAGATAAATAGATGATAGATAGATGATAGAAGAGAGATGCTAGATGCTAGATGAAGATAGATAGATAATAGATAGATAATAGATAGATGATAGAAAGATGAAAGATGATATAGATGAAGAGAGATGATAGATAGATGAAGATAGATGATAGAAGATAGATGATAGATAGATAGATAGATAGATAGATAGATAGATAGATAGATAGATAGATGATAAATGATAGATGAAGATAGACAGAAATAATACTTTATTGTCACTTTGAATGTATACTAATTGGCATACATTAAAATGAAATTACATTGCATTATGATCCATGGCACCATTAGCCAGATGTTTAAATTGGATTTGGCACTTTAATTCTTCCCAAGGACTTTGGTGTTAACCTTTCTGGAGATAATTGTGGCAAAAAAAATATCATAAAAAGGGGCAAAACTCATTTAACAACTGCCTTGCTTAACAAGAGAAATTTAGGGCCCAATTCTCTTTCGTATATCGAGGGCTACCTATACAATAGGTCTAGAATTTCAATTCAGAAAATCATTTTTGCTAGCAAACGTGGAAAGTACCCACCAAAGCTAATGTACAGAACAAACCAAAGCACCTTCCAATGTGGCAGAGTTTCTCGGGAACGACCTACCATACTATCGTAAAAATCCACTTTGCTTTAAAAATAATCGAGGCGAACAAATGCCCGTTCTTCCTCGCCTTAAAATATGTACAGATTCATTAACTGGGCAGTCAGCCTGGCTATTGATAATAGCAAAAACTTTTAATTTCCCACTCATCGTTATCTGCCTCTCTCAGTCTGCTCCTCCATTCTTGTGCAGCAGCAAACAGTACGGTAAAAATAAAGGAGAATGGAAAGAAAGAAAAGAAAAAAAAGAAGGGATTTTTCTGACAGTCTTTTCAAGACATCCGCCAACGTGTTGGCTCCTTCCTGCCAGAAACGTTTCATCTAGTCTAAATGTACTCAAACTCGCTCATTTTGTCATTTGCAGATAATGAAGTTTAATTGGGACAAAACCCATTAAGCCGATGGCACCGATCCCAGGTTTTTGGTTTTTGTTTTCAATGGAGCCAAGTTGGTCCTGTTGCTTGTTCTTGATGTGGTTCACCGGCAGCCGGTGTGGATGGCAGAGGTATCAGACAGTGGGGAAGAAAGGGGATCAGTTAGGGAGTCTGGAGAGGACTCGGATGAGGGTCCTGCGTCCGATGCAGAGATGGGGCCAGGACCATCTGGGAGTGGGGTGCTGCCTCTGGAGCCTCCGGAGTCTGGCAGCAGCGAGGCAGAGGACCCAGGGGAGCCTGTTCCCAGTGTGTATGTGCGCAGAGCTGCTAGAAGGCGAGAGCAGCTGAAGCAGAAGGGGCGACTCGGGAGTAAGGCTGGGAGGTGATTGCCCCTCCCATAAGGGATAAAAGTCAGATCTCGGTGACAAGCTTTGCAGGAAGCAAAGCAGTTCAGTAATTCTCCTAGTCCTTCATGAAGCTCTCTCCTCTGGTCTGTTTTTTCTGGGTTTGGGGTTGATTTATGTTAAGCCTTAATTGGACATCTGTTTGTTGGAAAGCATTCGACAGCACTGAAAAGTGTGCTCTTATCTGGAGGAACTGTGTAACAATGAGTTTTGGTTGGGAATGCAAGTAATTCACAGTGTCACATTAAAATAGGTTTTACTTTTAAAACCAGTATTGTGTTAGTTTGACGAAGCCTGGGCCAGAACACTTCTATGGCTACGTTTGTGTATTCCCCTTCTTCAGCTTCCAAGGGGGATTTGCACATTGCAACACTTGCTAGCTCGCATGTCGGAAAAGCCGCAGCATATTTTGGGCACATCCAATGAAGAAAGGGAAATTAAAAATTATTTAAGGGCATTGGTTGATTTTTCTTCAAGCAATTCCAAAATGGGTTTTAAAGGAAGAGAATGATGTCATGATACGCCAATACAGGTGGTCCTCAACTTACGACCACAATATGTTGCTAAGTATCACCATTTGTCAAGGGAGTTTTGACCCATATTACAACCTTACTTTCCACTGTTGTTGAGCGCAGTTGTTAAGCAAGTAACATGGTTGTTAAGTGAATTGGGTTTCCCCATTGACCTTCCTTGTTAGATGGTCACAAAAGGGGATCATGTGACCTTGGGACACTGCAGCCATCATAAATGTGAGTCTGTTGCCAGCTGCCTAAATTTCAATCACCTGACCATCTTTAAGTGTGAAAAATGGTCATAAGTCACTAGAGTTTTCTAATTGTTATTCTAAAATAACCATGTTTTTTATATATTGGCTCAGCAATAATTAACTGATGCCAAAAGACTCTAAATAACTCATGGGAATATGTCCAACCTTAAGAGTACCTGAGAATCCTAATGAATCAATTTGTTGAATGAGAGTGTTAATTTTGTTCTCCTTGTGCTGTTTTTGGATCCTGTTTAAGGTACACTACACAGCTAGAGCTCTGGGCTACTGAATAGAGCAGAGAATTAGAGTTAAGAGTTAGAGTTTTAGAGTTTTAGAGTTTTAGAGTTTTAGAGTTTTAGAGTTTTAGAGTTTTAGAGTTTTAGAGTTTTAGAGTTTTAGAGTTAGAGTTGGAATTAGAATTAGAGTTAGAGTTAGAATTGATGGAAGGAACTTTGGAGGTCTTCTAATCCAAACCCCTACTTCGGCAGGAAACTGTGTTATTTCAGACAAATGCTTGTCCAATCTCTTCTTAAAACCTCCAGTGTTGGAGCACCCACAACTTCTGGAGTTAAGTTGTTCCACTGATTAATCGTTCTCACTGTCAGGAAATTCCTCCTTATTTCTAGATTGATTCTCTCCTTGTTCAGTTTCCATCCATTATTCCTTGTCTGGCCTTCAGGTGTGTTGGAGAATAGCTTGACCCCTTCCTCCTCTCTGGGGCAGCCCCTCAAATATTGGAAGACTGCTCTCCTGTTTCCCCTGGTCCTTCTCTTCACTAGACTAGCCGTGCCCAGGTCCTGTATCCATTCATTGTATATTTTAGCCTTCAGTCCCCTCATCATCCTGGTTGCTCTTCTCTGCACTCTTTCTAGAGTCTCAACATCTTTTTATATCATGGCTACCAAAACTAGATTCATGGCCGTTCAAAATGGCAAAAAGTGACTTTTGATTGTTTTTCATCCCTACGACCCTTGCAGTATCCCCACAGTCATCTGATTAAAATTCAGGTGGTTGGCAACTGACTCATAGTTATGACGGCTGCAGTGTCCTTGGGTTGCTTTTGCCAGCTTCTGACAAGCCATGGGGAAGCCAGACTCACTTAACAACCAGGTTACTCACCACTGCAATTATTATATTTAACAGCTGTGGCGAGAAAGGTCATTAAATGGAGCAAAGCTGACTTAACAACCCTCTTGCTTAGCAACAGAAATGTTGGGCTCAATTGTGTCGTAAATCGAGGATTGCCTGTATTTCATTAAAAACAACTGGTCAGCTAGTGTTGATCTGTCCTTGGTCCTGAATGCTCAGCTTCCAAACACAGCAAGAAGTTCTTCGGCTTGTAGAATACTTTGAAGCCCCATTGTGAAAGTTTATTTAAGGATAAACATCCAAAAGTCATCCAGATAATGATAAAAATACAATAACAAAGTGAATGACTTGATTGATGAATAAACAGTCTGCTAAATATGTTATTGTATGCATTGGCAGTGGATGATGGTGGAGGGAACACACCCCTGTGACTTCTGAAATCATAGCAGTTCTCTATACAACATTCACAGGCTCTGATAGAACATTCACATAAAAACTAAAACAGGCATCTTTGAATTATGCATTTCCTTTTGCTTAATAAATATATCTCTAACTACGTAATGAATTTCTGTATAAAAGCTCCATTCTAGAAGAATATACATATATATTTTACTGGTGTGAACTACCTTCCTGGTATTTGTCCAGTTTTAATTTCAGCTTAAATAAATAACACATGGAAGAAAGATAAAAGGTGTATTTCATATTCTTAATGGAAATAATAACTGCTTTAGTCAAAACTAAATTTCCAATTAGTTTCGGTGAAACAATATTATGCCTTCTTCTTCTTCTTCTTCTTTTTTTTTTACAGGCATGATAGCTCATTTTGAAACCTCATTTTGATAATATAGAAACATTTCCAGAACTCTTGTCTGCAATGGAAGAATCATAATGATGATTTTGCTATTATGTCTGAGGGGTCATCCAGAATGAAATAATCTCCTCTTAAATTATTTGCTTGTATTTTAAACAATAAAGGGAAAGAAAGAGGCATCAATTTATAACTATTCTTCAGTTGAGTTGTCTGTCTGGAAACAACTTTATATTCAACAATTGGTTAATGACCAAAGGATATTATTTGCTAACAAAACTACTTTCTAAATGATTACACTTTGTTTTAGAAAAATAACAAACCTGGATTGTTTTCTTCTTCAAGCTACTCATTTGATTTATTCTGTATAAATATGTTTGAAAGAAGAACAATCTCCTCCTCCTCCTCCTCCTCCTCCTCCTCCTCCTCCTCCTCCTCCTCCTCCTCCTCCTCCTCCTCCTCCTCCTCCTCCTTCAGACTTGGTTAATTATGGAGGGTCCTAATTGCATTTTATATATTGTTCCTGAGGTCATGAAAATATTTCTTCCATGAAGTTTCTTGAGAGAGATCTTTGCTGTCCAAATCCCACTAGACTTTATATTAGCTTACCAAAATCTGTGTTGCGCTCACCTTAAAAGGAAGGAAGGAATGAAGGCAGGCAGGCAGGCAGGAAGGAAGGAAGGAAGGGAGGAAGGGAGGGAGGAAGGGAGGAAGGGAGGGAAATCAGAGGTAATAGAGAACTAGAGCCTTTCATGATAGAACAAGACTTTTAATAATACTATATAGCAACATGATGAAGAGTTCGGGTGAATTTAAAGAAGGTGAAACAGTGTGTTAAGTCAAAGAAAAAAGAAAATGACATTAATAAATAGATTTATCTGATTTAAAAAAACCCTACACGTTACAGCATTTGCTGCCTGTGCATCTGTGTTTTATGCTTGCTGAAAATCAATTCAGATTCACAGCTGGGCAAACAGTGAGGAAAGTAAATCTGAATGTGTCTACAAATATTAAAGAAAATCACATTTCAGCTTGTCTCTGTTTGCATCTCACTTGTCCTGTCTTTCAATGTTCTTGAGAGTGAAAATTCATGGAAAAGTTCCAGATTGGTTGTCAAGTTTCCGACTGCGTTTGCTTGGAATGGGACCACTAACAAAAGTATAGTGGGAAAGAAGGAGAAATGGTGGTAGTTTATTCAATAAGCAGAGAACTAATTCCATAAGGGTGGAGAGATCGATGTAGCAACAAGTCCTCCTGAATCAGAAGGACTGAAAGGCGGTCTAAACAAATAGCATGGCTGAAATTCACTCTCCAATTTCCTTAAAACTTCCTTCCTTCCTTCCTTCCTTCCTTCCTTCCTTCCTTCCTTCCTTCCTTCCTTCCTTCCTCCCTCCCTCCCTCCCTCCCTCCCTCCCTCCCTCCCTTTCTTCTTTCCTTCCTTCCCTATCTTCCTTTGTTCCTCTGATTTCCCTTCCTACCATCTTTCCTTCTGATTTCATTTCCTTCCTTCCCTTTTTCCATCAGCAGAATGCCTCCACTGCTCTGCTCTTTAAAGCCTCCTCCCCCTTCAGATCTTACTATTTTTAAAAGAAATCTTGGCATTTGAAAAATGCAATAAAATCTTCCCCTCCATAGGGGGAAAAAGTATGTTTAAATAGCATTTAGCAAAGGAGAGCATTGTATGCTGTACAGTTACCAAATTTTGTAGTTCTTCACGGTGGCCCCACTTGGTCTACATGGCCTTGGCTTTATTCACACAGTGAAATCTATCAATGCCCAATGCTACAAGGGAGTTTCTTTTCAGAAGCTGGCTTGTGGCAGAGCCTGTTGCTGATCGGGCCAGTCATGGCTAAGAGCAGAATCTGGATCTTCCTGCACCTACTGTAGTCACCAGATTAACAGAGGGACCTTGTCCAAACCTTACCCAAGCAGGAGACCCTACTACATCATTTGTGACAAATGGCAGTCTAATGGCACCCTTCTGGGACTCATCGATCCCATGTATGTGATATTAAAATAAAGAAATAAGTATGTTATGGTTACCTGCTGGAGACGGAAGCCCAGTTCTTAAGGTCTACAAGCAGTTTGGACAAAGGTGTTTTTTTGTTTTTGTTTTTTAAAGGAATCAAGTTTTATTTTCCATCTTCTTGTAAGCTGGTAGTTATGGAGATAGAAAGGGGAAAAAAGTGAGATGCTCGTTTGAAAAGATGGGGAGGGAAAACCAAAGAAATGTGATGGAGGGTTGTTTAGAAGAAGAATGGAATTTAGAACCACTGTACAATACAGGACGTATCACTTGCCTTGGTCTGAGCAATCCACCTCCTCTCTCAGTATTTAGCACGGTCATCTTCTTTTGAACCCGAGTAGCAGCGAATAAATGCTGCTGGTGCCTCCAGGATGGCTCACTAGGGAAAAGCAATCGCCATATTGAGAAGTACTTTCTCATTATGGGTAATGGGATGATGAGCTTTTAAAAAATGATGTCAGACACTTGTGTCTAAAAGTTCTCCGCCCAAGTAAGCTTTGTTAATTCACAGATAATGCCTGCATGAGAAATAATAAATTTAGCACAAAGGACACTTACTTCCTGAAGGACATGCTCAGCGATGTTTCCATATGGACAGTGGCGCAAAAAAAGAGAGAAAGAAATACAGGGAAATCAGATTATCATTATCACTACTACTATTATTAGTTGCACGCAGTTGGTTTCCATTGAACGAGGGAGTGTAATTGTTGAATCAGACCTATCAGTTCCTGAAAGCAAACAAGCTAGTAAGTAGCCCACTTAACGAGGCAAATGATGTTGGTAATCATTATTATTTTTTCCCCCCACACTAAGAGTAACTTTCATGTCAACCCATTGTGCCACTTGTAGCAATGCATGGGGAAAAAACAAAGGTGGATGTGTTTAGGGATATTGCTAAGGGCGACTTGTGTATAAGTCCAATTTTTATTAAAAGGGGGACTTCCTGAATTAATTGTGTTTTTTTCTTTAAAAGCTTTGCTCTATAAAAGGGAACCCAATTAATCAGGCAACAGTGCCCCTTATTTCTTCTCCTAGAAGTTTCAGCTAAAGAAAACTAAACCATAGATCTCTCTGTATAATATGATAGATAATAGATAATTATCTTGCAATGGTCCCAAAGGTGATTTTTTTAAAAAAAGGAAAGTGGATTTTCTTTGTTTTTCCTTGAAGATGTTTGGCTTGTCATCCAAGAAGCTTCTTCAGTTCTTGCAAATATCTTGCAACTGTTTTAAGGCTGTATATACCATTATAAGGACAAGCAAATCTTTTGGCTGTCCCATTTAACTCTTCAAGGTGGAGGTTGTATTCAGCAGGTTCTGACCAGTTCTGGGGAACCGGTAGAGGAAATTTTGAGTCGTTCGGAAGACCAGCAAATACCACCTCTGACTGGCCCTGCCAACCCCATCCATTCTCTGCCTCCCATCGAGTCCCAGCTGATTGGCTGGGTCTTCTTTGGTTGCTGTGCACAGGAGAAGGGAGCTGGAAAACAGGCTAGCAGGGTGGGGAGGGAATGGGGATTTTACAGTCACCTTCCCCCAGAAGTTGACATGGAATGGAGATTTTACGGTATCCTTCCCCTGCCACGCCCACCAAGCCATGCCCACAGAACTAATAGTAAAAAAAATTGAATCCTACCAGTGCTTCAAGGAGAGAAATCAATTTCTCTGCATTATGCTTTTTTTTTTTTTAAAAAAAAAAGGTTATTAAAGTATATTTGTTTATTTACATTTTATTTAAATGTACACCAGATTCATCTCAGTAATAAGGTGACTCTGGACTAAGGTGACTCCATACTAAGACTTATTATAAGATTCAATTTAAATAGAAACAAAAATGGAGTAAATTAGAGAAGAAAGAAGAGCAGAAAGAAAAAAAAGAAAGAAAGAAAGAGAAAGAAGCAACTTCTGACATTTTTTTCAAGTGCAGCTGAATATGAAAAAAATTACAACCTTCTTTCTGAATGTTTCAAGCCATTTTTATAAGAACAAGCTCATTCTAGTCATGAAAACCTAAAACTATATATATATATATATATATATATATATATATATATATATATATGCTTTTAAAGTTGTAGCAACGTTTCGGCAGAATCTCATCTGAACACTATACAGAAGCCTGATGATGGCAGATGAGATTCTGCCATAAAATTGGAAGTATTTTGGCGACGTTTCGACGAAATCTCATTCGTCGTCTTCAGGCTTGTGTCTTCGGCTTTGTGCTTCTTGGAGTAAATTGAGCTTGCAGCTGTTTTTTTCTTTTAACTGCCAGTAGGAGTGCGGCTTGACTGGGTGGGGGCTTGGCTGTGTTCTGATTGGGTAGGGGTGTGTTCTTATTGGTTGGGGGTCTGGCTGCATATGTATAGGTATAGGTATATATATATGTGTGTGGTATTCAGCTTTGTTTAGGTATTTTCCCACATCATTATAGTTGTGCTTTTAAAGTTGTAGCAATGTTTCGGCAGAATCTCATCTGCCATCATCAGGCTTCTGTAGTGTTCATCTTGTGATGACTTCTACAACTTCTACAATACAAAAGCCTGATGATGGCAGATGAGATTCTGCCGAAACATTGCTACAACTTTAAAAGCACAACTACAATGACGTGGGAAAATACCCGAACAAAGCTGAATACCATACATACATACTTATATTAGTTTTAAGTACAAAATCCAGAAGTTGTTTCCAAATGGAAACAAAACTGGTTAAATTCTTCTCTTTAATCCAAACAGTCAATTTTACTGTCTCTACCAACTTTATTGCCTGATTCCTCTGTATAATGTAAGGCAGCAAAGATTTTCATAAAGAGTCCACTTTATCAGTTTGTGGGTGTGTCCGTGTTCAGAATAGTTGGAGAGCGGGCAGTTATCTCTTTCAAACATGTGTTTTCTTTGGAGTATTAAAAGTCTATTTTGATTGTCATCCTCCTTCTCCAATGTTACTGAAGCAGACAAATATGAAGAATAATATACATTATTGATTACATGAATTAGAGTGTCTTTTAATGAGCACTTAGCTCATAATTCTGACTTCGCCATGAAATATTTCCCTCTAAAAACCTTGAGCTTAATCAGAGTAAATAGAACTGATAGCATAAACCAACAAATAATGAGCATACAGCCAACCTAGAATGATCAATGAAAAATCGTATGTCTGTATTTTTAATGTCATGTAATTTTTATTTTAATATTTTTAGAAAAAAAGCTTATTAATTGTCCCATTTTGTTTATACTGGTCTATGACTACAGTAAATTGATTTGATGGGTGGGCTGCAGGGGAGGGAAAATCATAGAAGGTTAAATAACTCACAAAATGATACATGGAAAAGACAAATTGTTGAAAATATACAGACTTTGCCCGCAGTCTCCTAGATGCAATATTGATTTTAAAGATTAACAATATTTCTAGAGCTTGTGGTTGTCAAAAAATTAAGCCAGATGTCCAACTATCCAGCTGTACAAGTCAAATAAAGCTTCAAATTAACATCCCAGTTGAAACAAATGTGTCTTTTGTTGCATTTTTAATCCTGTTGGAAGCTCTGGGGAGGTTTTGTAACGCTCAAAACCAATCTGCAGTCAACAAACAAATAAAACCCAGGTTGGATTAATGGATTTTGTTTCTCCGTTAGGAATAGAGAGGTGTGTGTTTGTGTGATAGGGGTGAGAGAATCCTCTCTTCTTTCAATAATCCAACGGATCTAGCTAGCAAAGAGGGAAGGAAAGAAACACAACATATTTATTATGAATAGGTAAAAAGAAGAGGTTACCTATCCCTTTCATATTCAAGAAGGAGTAAATGTGGGTGAAGAAAGCCAGAAATTGTTTTCCTCTTAATGGAAGTGCTTTACTAGACTTTTGGAAGGAGATGAAGAAACAATGGATAGATGTGTAGAGAAAGAGAAAGGAATTTCTAGCTACAAATATCTAGCCAAAAGACTTATGACATTAGGGGTCCTTAGTGCACTCTGAGGTTGATTAGTTTTCTTGAAGATGTTTCTTTTCTTTTATAATGCTTTATAGTTTTTTGTCCATGTATACATAATACCAATAGTTATTAACATTATATATACATTTATGTGTCCTATCAAAACTTACAATACATAATACTTTCATACCCTCTTATTTATTATATACATTATATACATTTTCTGTTCTTATATCTATTATCAATCCAAGAAAATCATGTTTTCCATACTGCATTGTATTCTGTGTCTGTTTTCCCTTTTAATTCCATAGTTACTTTATCCATTTCCACACACTCGAAATTTTTTTTTTATTATTAAGCCTTCAGGTGGTATGGAGTTTTTCTTCTAGTACTGATCATATGAAATTCTTGCTGCTGTTAATATATGTAGCATAAGATTATTTGTCTTTCTGTTGTATTTTTTTTATTATTATTATTCCTAAGAGGAATAATTCCGGGGCAAAATCAATTTTGTTTTTAGTTAACTCTTCTAACCACGTTGGAATCATTTTCCAGCATTTTTTTTTCACTTTGGGGCATGTCCACCAAGAATGAAAGAAGGTACCTTGTTGTTGTCCACACTTCCCACAATTTGGTTTTAAATTTGGGTAAATCTTAGCCAGTCTTAAGGGTGCTGAATGCCAACAATAGAACATTTTAGGTTGGTTTTCCTTATAGGCGGCCGATTACAGATGTTTTCTTACCCAGACTAGGTAGCGCCATCAATGCTAAAAGGAACTGGGTTTCATGGGGAGGAGGGGGGGGAGGATTGTGGGGTCCTTGGTGCTCACTGAGCGTGCTTGTTTCTTGAAGGTGTTTCCTTACCCAAACTAGGTAACATCAGTGCTAGTTTTGGTAATGAAACACCTGCAAGAAAAGAACCAAGTTCAGAGAGCACCAAGGACCCCTCATGTCAACCCTGAGTTACAAATATTCTTCTTTATTAGTATTTTTGACATTGTCCTAGATATATTTTGAAGAATTTCTATTGTATCAGAATGCTATTTCCCTCCTTTGCATGTTCTGTAGAATTGTAAAAAAAATGAAAATGAGCAACTATTATGTAGGAGCCTTACATTTTTAATAGTTTGTCCACCCATTTTCCTCTTCAGTTGTGTTAACTATTAATTAATTAAATATATAGCCCACCCATCTCATGGATAAAGTGACTGGCACTATATTATAACACATTATAATTTGTACAGTTGCTTGGGTGCCTTCTCAAATTCACTTTCTGCCCGTACTTCTAATATTTTGTTTTTGTCAAGCACCAGGGAAATCAGGACAGCCACACAGTTCAAATGAATATAAAGATTTATTGCAAGCTTAAGTTCTCTGCAAGTTCTGTTCTACTTATGGTCAAGGAAGATGAGCAGGAACACGTTTGACCCCTCCCTCGGGTTTAGCCTGATCATCTCCTACCGTTTCAGTAGACTACTTTCATTAATGTATTGACCGTCCACCTTTTCTTAAGAGATATATTTGGGCACATGCATTTCTACAAGTTTCCCAGATTCAGAGACGTGCATGTTTTAGCAGAAGATATTTTATTTTTTATTTTATCCTGTGGTTTGAAAGCATAAAAGTATCAACTTGTAAAGCATTCCTGGCTTGCTTTTGAGTTGCCATAAGAAGTAGGGGCGGGGAGAGATCTGATAGAGCAGTTTGTTTCTATGATCAGAAGCACATTCCATGCATACCTTACTCCAGATTGTGTCTCAAGTTACCAAGCCCAGCTGGAGATTCATGACACATCCAGGGAGGAGGGAGGAGGCTCACCCAGGGTCATAGGTGAGCAGTAATTTATGTAGGGCAGAGCCGACTGCTCTTGGGAAAAGTGCCGGCATGTTGCTCCTAATAAATAATTGGATTTCTTTTGAAACTTGGCTCAAGGCTCATGAATTAATTAGAGCATCCGTTGGAACCTTGACAAAAGGAAAGTTTGCATTTGGAAGGGAAGTAATTATTTTTCTCTCCATGTCAAGGTCTCAAGTAGATTTAAAACATACTAGAACACTTTTTCAAAGGACAGCAGGGAAACTGCAAAACTACACATCACATTTCTTCTAAATTGTAGAACCACATAAGCCAAATTCAGAATTAACTTGGGGTGGAAGGAACAGGTGACTTCTCTCCCAAAATAAAGGTTTCGCTCCAGCATTAATTAAAGCAGCCATGCTTGTTCTGCTTTATCTCTGGTTTCTTCTTGCTTCGTCTAATTCAGCCCGCAAATAAATTGTTAGAAGCTGCACAACTGCAACAAACAATCCCACTGTTCCTTTTAGTACAGCAAGAGCAATGTATTTCAGTGACTGTTCAGCACTCAGAACTTAGGGAGAAATAGAAATTGCCAGGGACCTTCATATTTGAAGAAGGAATAGAATATATTTTGGCGTGGGATGATGCCCAAAGAACGAAGAACTTGCAACCTGAGTCACACTATTACAAACCTCCTTTTGACTGCTTGAAAGTATTTTCAAAGTTAGACATAATTAAGGCCAGGCAAGCTTTTGACAAGGTTTAAAAAAAGATTTAAAAAACACAACTGGGGGAAAAAAATGACACATCAAACAAAACAACTATCCTGAAAATGCCAGCAAAGAGTCCTAATTGATTGCAATATCCCTTGACTCAAAATATTCTAATTGCATGGGTCTGCAATCCTTTGTCTGTGTGCTAATCTAACAGAGCTAGGGTAGCTATTAATCTTCTTAATGGAAGTAGTTCACCTGCTGCAAATTAGTTATTTGGACACAAAATTGTTACTACATTGGGGGGGGGGGATTATTTTCCTGGTCTAGCTAACTTTGAGAAAGCTAGGAAGAAATGATGTACTCAGAGAATAGAAGAGGTGAGGTGATTGAGTGGCTGGCTAAAATGAAGCTCTGTTAGGACCTTGGAGAGCTCCCTGAGGTTGATTCTCAACTTAAGTCTACCATGGCCTCAACAATTCCTTGAATTTTGGAGTGCATCATTTCTAACCTTGGCATCTTCTAAATGTGTAGACTCCCAGAAATTATACTGGGGTGGAGAGCTAAGGGATAGCCAGTGATGCTGTATGTGTCACGATGTCATTCCACAAGTGAAGCAAATGATGTCATTGGTAGCAATCACTTCCTGATGTCCTGATGCAAAATATTAGAGAGCTGTAGAGACAACAGAATGTACAAAATATGTCTTTAATCAGAAGACATTATTGGGGAAGGTACCAGAAAACAGAAGACAATGAAATCTAGTCCTGCCTTAGACATGAAAGCCAACTGGTTGACTCTGGGTCAATCCCAGGAGATGGTGGGTTCTAGTCCTTTCTTAGGTATGAACGCTGGTTGGTGATTTGGGGCCAATCTTTCTTTCTCTCAGACAACCCACCTTATGACTTTGTGACGGAAGAAAGAGGAGAAAGGAATATTGTATATGTTCACCAGTTCGAGTTGTTTGTTAAACTAATAAAGATGGTATGTAAATTAATTTTTAAAATTAAGTTGGCTGCCTGACTTTAATAACCCTGAGGTATATGAGTAAGACAAGGGAAAGACTAGCTTTCCATGTAGACCAGACCTGGATATAACCTACATAAATTTGACTGGAAGACTGTTAAACTAGGATATAGTAACAGTGACTTGAAAACTTGACTATGTTTTCTCTTCCTTCTCTCTCTACAAGGGTAGAGTCTGCTTGAGTTCCTTCTCATAGAGTCCAGCTAGTATCTCACTTCACAAACTGAGTATCTGTGACATCTCTATCCATATTCTTCTCCTGATATTTCAGCCACATTTGACTTGTACTGTTGTTGGGCTCTTTGTCTGAATTGCAAATCACATACATTTAACAGATTTTTCTCTCATGTTTTTATTTTTTTGCTCCTCTCCCTGTGAGAAAAGTATTTAATCTTACATTGCATTCCTTTACATTCAATCTAGAGAATAATTGTTGTTTGGTCAGAGGTTTTAATTTGATCTGGGAGTGTGGGGGAGGCACTATAACAAGCTGAAATCAAAATCAGGAAATGAGAGATCTTTGCGATTTTAGTTCTTTTAACCTAGTAACGATTGCATTTGGATTGTGACCCAAATTGTTTATTTTCTCCTTCATTGTGAAGGCAGTTTCAAGCCTCATCCACCAGATGAGATTTGATCGTTTCTTTTTTAAAAATGTAGAAATTAAGTCAACATCGCAGGAACAGAGGTATTGCTTACCTTGATTAACCCTAAAGATGAGAAATCGTCAACAAACCTTGAATGAAAACAATTAACAGACCCAGGAAAGGCCTTTGTAAACCTTAATTTTCCTGCAAGCTTTCGGTTTGACAGTGAGATCACTTCAGACAGCCATGGAAATAAATTAACAGTGGATAGGATTAATTCCGAAGGAGGCTTGGAAGGCAATGCAGAATGAATCCAAAAAAACAAGACAGAGTGAAACAGATTTCAAGTAGTTTTATACCGATCTTTTGAATATTTGCAGGCAGTAAATGAGATCATAAGATTTGCATGCCATAGTGGAATCCAATTTGTGCCATTCATTTTTTTCTTTCTTCGAATCTATATAATTCCCCCTCCCAGCAAATCACTAAGAAGAGAAGATGCTGTTATTTTTAAGTCCCTTAAACCCCTGGTTTTCCTTGGGTTTACCCTCCTGCTCACAAAAGGGACCGTATTTGTGATGAGCAAACCCTGCATTTCTAAAGCTCCCCATTAGTAAAGATTCAAAATAAATTCTCACTGGGGAAAAACCCAGAATTTCCAGCTGAGAAGATCTCTTATGTTCCAAGGAGAGATTTTAAATGGATGAAACTGTCAATATTGTCAGTTTCAATTTCCCTGCCATTCTGACCATGGCTCAAGTGATTAGCATCTGTTGGACAAAGTCTCCACCCTCTTAGAAATGAGGGGAAAAATATTTTTCTTTTCAATAAAACATTACAGGAAGTTGCTGGTTATCTGATGTTATGCCCCAGGGTTGTCATTTGGAAACTTTTTGCTCCGCTCTGGCATTGGAAGCCCCCTGAGTTATAAAGAAGGATAAATTAGTGGAAGATGAATGCAAGGATTTAAAAATGATTGCAGTTAAAGCATGACACTTGTGCTGCTATACATAAATATATATTTTCCAAAGCAGCTGAGGGAAAACCCTGGGGTTGGTTTGTTGGTTTGTTTTGCTTGTTTCCCTCCATTGTGATTTAATTAGCCATACATAAAGCTCTTTTGATCAGGTTTAACTAATTGGATGCCTCTTCCAGGTAACCATGGGACCTTCTAAACCAGAGAGAGATTCCCTGTTCCAAAACTAACATTGAATTAAAGATGGGTTGGGAGGGTTACACTCTCCAGAGCTTGTTCAACTTCCTGGGTGGCCATGGGTGGAGGATATTAGCTGTTAGAATTCATCGCTCTCTGGTTCTTTCAATATATTCTTGTTCTTATAGTAAGAGAAGATGTTGTATAGCTGAAACATCAAACATGTGTTGGGTTTTGTTCTGTTATATGATACAGGAAAGGACTTGGAGCTGATGCTAATAAAATCAACTTATTCTGAAAGAAGAAGGTCTTCCACAACCTATTCTCCAAACCATTTGAAGGCAAGGCAAGAAGCTATGCATGGAAACTAATCAAGGAGAGAAGCAACCTAGAACTAAGGAGAAATTTCCTGATAGTGAGAGCAATTAACCAGTGGAACAACTTGCCTCCAGAAGTTGTGAATGCTCCAACACTGGAGGTTTTTAAGAAGAGTTTGGTCAACCACTTATCTGAAGCAATAGAAGGTCTACTGCTTGAGAAGGGGTGGAGTAGAAGACCTCCAGGTCAACTATTCTGTTATTCTAACACTTCATGATTCATTCACATGTCCATAAGGTAGCAGATGAATTAGGACAAGGTTTGAGAAGAAGCACACAAGGTCTCCTTAACATGTCTTCAATGGCTGACAGCCACTGGTTTAGGCCTTCACTATCTACACAACCAGTTGTTAATCACACAGGCAAGAATCCTGCCTTCAAACAAATGCAAACCAAATTCTGTTTTCGCTAAAATTAAACTTCTTAGCCACCCACTGGATGTCACTATTAAGTCAAGTAAAGATGGTCTCTACTTTTGTCCCTTGCCACAACTTAAGAAAGAAACCAACTACTTTCCCTGCTTAGATGAGCTTCCTGTATATTATACTT
This sequence comes from Hydrophis major, assembly GCA_033807585.1. Classification (NCBI taxonomy): domain Eukaryota; kingdom Metazoa; phylum Chordata; class Lepidosauria; order Squamata; family Elapidae; genus Hydrophis; species Hydrophis major. The sequence continues at coordinate 24,939,085 of CM066338.1, forward strand.
CAAAGCAGATAGAAGACAGGAGTTCCCCCAATCAATTTTAGATATGAAGAATTCAAGACCATTTGTAATTATGTAGGACTGGAATTGCCCCACTGAACTGAACTGAACTGTTGCTCAAAGGGACAAAACTGATCTAGATCAACCAAAGATGAGACTGAGCAGATGGCAGGGCAACCAAAGCCAATCAATAGGATTACAAACGCAACGTTTCCCATAAATGGTTGCACGTAGCTGAGGTTGACGAGGACTAAAATCTTATCGATCTAGAGGACATAAGACATAACCTTCTTAATCTTGCTCCTTATTTCTCTTCTTCTTCCAATACTGTCCTCTCACATAAGCCTGGGAACTTCTCAAAGTGTCGATGTTTTATTGACCCCTAAACAGTGCTGATAGTGCAGGAAGACCTGAACATTTATACATGTCAATTTCTACTGATTCAAAAAAAAAGCATATCCAAATACACCACAAGCTTTAGGCAACATTGGGATTTATTGGTTGGCTCCAAAAGCATTTTCCTGATTATTTGTAACAGATAAAAGTCTCAAGGAAAACAGTCTTCATTAAAAGTAATGTGAGCTTAAGGTAAACAAACCCATAAAAATAGAAGAATTGTGCCTGGGGAAATGTGGATAAAATGCATAGCGCTCCAGGATGAAAAGAAAACACGGAAGAGGTTTGGTGGCTAAAGCAAGACCAATAAGAAGAATTTAAGCTGGGAGAGCAGAAACCTTGTTGCCTTGAGGTCAACTGTAAATGGAGAAAGCCCAGTATATAATTTGGAGATGTAGTGGCGCAGTGGTTGGAGTCAGTGGCGGGATTCAAATTATTTTACTACCGGTTCTGTGGATGTGGCTTAGTGGGCATGGCAGGGGAATGATACTGTAAAATCTCCAGTCAGAAGTGGTATTTGCTGGTTCTCCAAATTACTCAAAATTTCCACTACTGGTTCTCCAGAACTGGTCAGAACCTACTGAATACCACCTGTGGTTGGAGTGCAGTACTGCAGGTTACTTCTGCTGACAGCCAGCTGCCTGCAATTTGGCAGTTCAAACCTCACCAGGCTCAAGCTTGACTCAGCCTTCCATCCTTCCAAAATAGGTAAAACAAGGACCCAGATTGTTGTGGGCAATAGACAGAATCTTAGGGCTGTAAAGCATTATAAAGTGGTATATAAGTCTAAGTACTACTGCTATTGCTATTGGAGGTATATTTAAAAGTTTAAGGGCAAATTTAAGACCTCCTTCAGAAGATCCATTTTTTAATTTATAATTTCTATTCCAAAAACTGGGAGAGGAAAGAGGTACGTGGGTGACTTTTTGATCTCTCCAACAACTGCAGAGTTTTGTACTTGTTGCCCCTCTGATTTAAGCCAGCCTGTTTTCTCCTGAAAAGCCTTCCTTTTTCTGTGAAGATAATCCAGCTTTGCGAGAAAAGAAGTTCTATAAAGTTAGTTCAAGGCTTTGGGATCAGGCACCAAACTTGGAGAAAAGCTTGTGTCTTCGTACTTAATTCAACCCTTTGGGAGAAGAATCTTAATCAGGAAAAGAGAAAAAAAACCTGAGAGTGAGAGGATTACATCTTTTAGTTCACTGAATAAGAATTTCCTCCAAGGTCGAAATCTTTGGCCAAGTGGTTCTTTTGTTATTTCCAATAAGTAACTTAGTTAAATATCAAGCAAGCTTACCAGTAGAACCTTCTGGTGGGCTTCCAAATTTGAAGATTATTTGAAACTCTACTAAAACACTGACTAAATAGATAGAGGTTAAATAATAATGATAATATGGAAGCCTTAACAGAATAACAGATTTGGAAGGCACCTTGGAGGTCTTCTCTTTCAGGAGTCACCAACCTTTTGGACCTCAGGGACTACCAAACTCATAATTTTAAATCCCGGGGACCACTAATATGAATTTTGACTGATGGCGGCTTGCTGACATTGGTGGGAAAAAGAGAGAGAGATCTGATCTAACCTCTCTCCCTCCCTCCTTCCCTCTTTCTCTCTCTCTCTCTCTCTCTCACACACACAAAACACAGAGGCAAAATCAGGAAAGCAGGCAGGCAGATTGAGTAGTTCACAGAATCACAGATTCATTCAGAGATCTTTCTGCCGTGGCTAGCTGAGTCTGTCACACAATTTGCTAGCAAACAAGCTCACAAAATTAACTCACAACACACCATGTATGTAAATATTGAATTTTTTTATATATATAAAAAAAGCAACTTTTACCCAAAATCAGGCAAGGTAGGCAGGCAGATTGAGTTGCTCACAGAATCAGATTCACTTAGAGAGATCTGTGTTTCTGCCATCGGCTATGCTTAAAAGCAGAGCCAAAGATTTAAAGATCAGCTAGAAAGCAAAAAATCCAATGATTTCCTGCTTTCTAGCTGATCTAAATCTCCTGGAACAGCAGAACAGCTGATGGTCGGAAAAAGGAAAAATAGCAATTTAGCAGGCAAGTTTGCCAGGTAAGGAGTGAGTGGGAGGGGAGCATTCCCGTAGGCCATGTGGGTGGCACAGCCTTGTGTTCCTGCACAGCCTAGATTAATTGGTTTGGGGGGTGTTCTGGGGGTAACATTTCTCTGCGGACCACGAGTGGTCCCCGGCCCACTGGTTGGCGACCGCTGTTTTAGTCCACCCCTCTGCTCAAGCATTTATATCATTTCAGACAAATGTCCTGGAAGCCTCCAGTGTTGGAGCACTCAACTTCTGGAGGAAAGTCATTCCACTGATTAATTGTTTTCACTGTCAGAAAATGTCTCCTTCATTCCAGGTTGCTTGTCTCCTTGATTACTTCCCTTCCATTGCTGCTTGTCCTGCCTTCAGGTGCTCTGAAGAATAGGTTGACCCCCTCGTCTTTGGGGCAGCCCCTTAGATAATGGAAGACTGCTATCATATCAACCCTAGTCCTTCTTTTCATTAAATTAGACATATCCAATTCCAGCAATGGTTCTTTACATGTCTTAGCCTTGAGTCCAGAGGTGGGATTCTTCAGGTTCACACCTATTCACTAGAACCGGTTGTTAACATTCTAAGCAGTTCGGAGAACCAGTTGTTAGAAGAAATTACTGGTTTAATCCTGTAAGGAAGGCAGGAAGGAAACATTCTGGTATTGCTTACAGAAACTGGCTCTCTGTTACCTCTTATTACATTCTTGGCAGGACTAGGCTTCCTGTCTCTGTAACTTCTCTTGAGTTTTTTTCCCCTCCTTTGCTGGTTGTGTGGAGTGACCATTCAAAGTTACAGTGGCACTGAAAAAGTGACTTATGACCATTTTTCATACTTACTATTGCAGCATCCCCACAGTCACGAAAGGCCAGGCGAGGAGATACGTGCCTCGATGTGAATGATGTTGAGTTGGCCATGCCCAGCCAGTCACATGACCACCAAGCCACGCCCACCAACTAAGCCACGCCCACAGAACCGGTTGTTAAAAATTTGAATCCCACCCCTTAATCCTCTTTGTTGTTCTTCTCTTTCTAGAGTCTCAACATCTTTTTTTATATCGTGGCCACTGAAACTGGATGCAATATCCCAAGTGTGACCTACCAAGGCATTATGAAGTGGTATTAACGCTTCGCGTGATCCTGATTCTGTCCTTTCTGCCTCGTGCAGCGATTGTGTAGTTTTGCATTAGAAGCCCTGGTAACTCTGCTTCCCACTTGCAATTATTGTGACTCAGACTGTGAACAGATACCGAACAAATTGCAATGAAACCTCAGATCTAAATCAGCCTTCAGTTGTAGGAGTCTTCGGCTAGATGAGAAGAGACATTAGCTCATTATTTTTTAAAATAGCAAAACTTGATTAAAAACATTCAGCCGACTTTCCAGAAAGGAGATTGCTTTCATGCCCCACTAATTTTATGGTTCTCTTAAAAACATTACAACCACCAAGATTATCAAGGAAGGAAAGAATGGGAAGTTCTCAGCAACACTCTCCAAACCTCGGTTCTCAGGTTTATCATCTACATGGTCAAATCTCCCCAACATCCAATTCATATTTGGGGTATCACATACTTTGAGGCTGTCATATTCTGAGAATCTCTTCAAAAGGCATAACGTTGTGTTTGCCTGCGAAGTCATCTTATGGAGACTGTAATTACCAAAATCTTTACAAGTCCTCATGAAATAGATTCAAAAGGAACAGAGCAAACGAGAGAGCAAGAGAGAGAACATTGGAAAAAGAAGGGGGAAAAAAAAGCAAGGCATCAGTTAGTTCATAGAAATTGCATTATTATATTCCTCTCAGACAAAAGTCCTTCATTTCTTTTTAGAGTTTTTCTGGAGTTTTAAAAGAGAGCTGTGCTTGAATCTCAAGTTTTCTTCTTCTTTTTAATTCTCCTACATTCCTTAGAAACTCAGCAACCTGGCTGCTTCTAGTTGACCATGGCTGATCTCCAAAAGCTACATTGTACATGGTATTATATAACAACAACAACAACAACAATGTCCCAACTCAGCAGCAAAACACTTCTCACATGGATGTGCATGACATTTATTTATTTATTTATTTATTTGATTTGTGAATCACTTATAAGATAATAGGTGTAAGTATATACATAGTTATTTATACATGAAATGGATACATATAAGAAAAATTAAAAGAATCAATAGGACAGGGATGGTAGGCAGGTTGGTGCACTTATGCACACCCCCTACAGACCTCTTAGGAAAGGGGTGAGGTCAATAGTAGACAGTCAAAGGTTAAAGTTTTTGGGGTTTGGGGAAGAAACCACCAAGTCAGGTAGAGTATTCCAGACATTGACCCCTCTGTTGCTGAAGTCGTATTTCCTGCAATCAAGTTTGGTGTAGTTTACATTGAGTTTGATCTATTGTTTGCTCTTGTGTTGTTATGGTTGAAGTTGAAGTATTCATTGACAGGTAGGACATTGCAGTGTATGATTTTATATACTATACTTAGATCAGAATGAATTTGGCGTAGTTCTAGGTTTTCTAGGTGTACAATTTCAAGTCTGGTGGCATAAGGTATTCTGCAACGAGTAGAGGAATGGAGAACTCTTGTGAAATATTTCTGGACTTTCTCAACTGTGTTAATATCAGATATGTAATGTGTGTTCCAGACTGATGAGCTGTATTCAAGTTTTGGTCTAGCAAATGTTTTGTATCCTCTAGTTAGTAGTGTGATATTACCAGAGAAAAAGCTACATGGGATTAGGTTAACAACTAAAACTTAATTAGGTTAACAATTAAAATTACATTATGGAGTTGTTCTTTATTTCTGCCTTAAGGAGGGATGGTAGAGCAATCACACAGCTGCCACCTATTGCATTGCGGTGCATCACCTCCTATAGCATCTCTTCAGAGATGCTTTCTGGGCTGGTAATGAAGTTCAGGTTTCAAATACAAAAATCCATAGAAGGAACTAAAATGCAGACCCAGGAGTTACCCTGAGACATGATAGGAAAAGACCAAACCTCTCTGAAATTCAAAAAAAAAAGAAGCATGGGTATTAGGGCAAGTCTTTGGAAATTAAAAACAATGGTATTTGAGTTTTAATCCGCCAAGGAACTCTGATGCTTGCCAGAAGAATCTGGATGCTGGGGAGAAGGAGAAACAAATGGCAAAATGAGTTTTGCCTCACATACATTGTGATATCACACACACACACACACACACACACACACACACACACAAACACACACATGGGGTAGAGATTGAACCATCAAACCATGATGTTTATTTTGTCATTTTGATGTAAATGTTGATCCTTTAGAAGATACTATTGATATCAGTCCTAGACAAAACTGTTTGGCAAGATTTGGTGAATGTTTGAGAATTTAGAAGATTTTCCTATTCAAGTTTTGTCTCAAATATTTGTTGTCTTGTTTTTTCAAAAGGCAACAGGACTTTTTTTTCCCTTGAAGATGTTTCACTTCTCATCCAAGAAGCTTCTTCAGTTCTTACTGATGAGAAGCGAAACGTCTTCAAGGAAAAACAAAGAAAGTTCAGTTGCCTTTTGGGGAAAAAAAAAAAAACACCTTTGAGACAACCATAGACATTCAAATTCTGGCAAAATAAAAGCAAGAGCTACTTCCAAAGAAAACAATAGCAATAGTATTTAGTATATATAGCAATAGTATAGCAGTTACAATAGCAATAGTGCTTTACAGCCCTCTCTAAGCGGTTTACAGAGTCAGAAATAGTGCCCCCAACAATCTGGGTCCTTGTTTTACCTATTTTGGAAGGATGGAAGGCTGAGTCAACTTTGAGCCTGGTGGGATTTGAACTGCCAACTGCAGGCAGCCGGCAGTCAGCAGAAGTAGCCTGCAGTATTGCACTCTAACCACTGTGCCGCCATGGCTCACAGACATGTCTGTTCAAGTTGAGCTTCAAAGATTCCTACTAAATCTCAAATGTTTCAGAATTTCAACCTGCAATTTGAAAAATCTCACCCCTTTGGGCAAAGAGCTACTTCATCTCAGCCCTTGCAGTTTCTCATGGAAAGTCTTCAGAAATTCTCCATGTTCTTTCTTTTGATTTCTTTTGATTCACCCGATATTGATTTTGTTCTGCTGTTCCCTCACTACTCCACCCCCCCAAAATCCTTATTTTTCTTTTTGGAATGAAAAAAAAAAAATCTGAAAAATGAAACAAGGCAAACTGCTTACAAAGTCATCACATGCAACAACGCAGCAGGCGGAATTTCTCTCCTCCTGCCAATTAACTTACCTCAACATCTACACTTTGAAAGAAAACTGTGGGGTTTTTTTTCCCCCACTTTCTTTTTATGAGCCTCCTGTTTTCCCTTTGCTAGAAGGAAAGTAATTGGCCTCTTCCTTCCAGGAGAGAGAAAAAGAGGAAAGAGACTGAGGGTCACACAGATATGCAGAGAGGCACAGGTATATTATCTAAACCCAGTCAGGAGATATATATAAATATATGTTTACCAGCATAGCAGCTGATGTGTGTTTGTAAGTGCAGAACTCCATGGGGATAAAATGAGAAACAGCAGAGGGCTATTGAACACTATAAATTTTCACAGCAAGCCAAAAGAAAATTATTTAGCACTGATGCAAGCTCTAATTTCAACGAGATCAGAAAATGCAGCATTTTCTGATCTGGGATGTGGAGTCTCTCCTCTTGGAATAAAATTCATCTCTTAAGTAAGTGCAGGATTCTTCACTGTGGAGAGGAATTCTTGGATTGCGAGGTTCAAAGTCTCCGATCAAGGATGCAGTTCAACCAAAAACAGGCCACCCCAATCTTTAGACATCACATGGGGGCTGACAAGTACATTTGCTAGCATTTGGGCCTGGTAACCGAGAGTTAACTCTTTCCCATCTTCCATCTTGTTACGTCCTCTGGCACCCGGGGATTACTGCCAACTCTGGGCTTCCGATGAAAGAGCTTTGCATTAATTCTCGGCTAAATCCTCACTCCATACTATAAACCCCGACTTCCTCTTTGATGTATTGTTTCACCCTATGAATGTTAATGGAGGTCAGGCACCCCATTCAGGAAAAAAAAAAGAGGACGCCCGGTCTTTAAGAACCCTGGAGATTGGGACGAGGTGGAAAACGTGAAATGAAATGATTAGCGTGGACATTTTTCTTTTTGAAGCCCGATGAAGAATTGTGTACTTTAGGAAGCAGAAATGAGGAGCGTTTTCCATTATACTGGGAAAACTTTGTGAATGTTGTTCTGTTAAAATTGGCAGGGCTTGTTCTCCATTAGTTTTCCTTGCAGGAGATGATCAGGCGGCATCAAATGTGCCATTAGTTTGGAATCATTACATTTCCCACAAGAGACCTAAATCCAGCCCACCATGAATTCTGTTGACCCTAATCTAGCATCCGTTTGACTTGACCATTGGTAGATCAGATTCTTGGGTGTAAGTAGCATGAAATACACTTTTAGTGCTTTTACCAAGCTGCCCCTCGCCTCCACCAAACCCATTAGTTATTAATCTCATCCCTAATTCAGTTAAACACTTAATCTTTGCATTTGAAAGTCTTTCTCATATGCACCATTAAATAAAGACCAGCAAGGTAGCAACATTTAATTTAATGTTTGATCTCAAATCTCAAAAAATTGATCAAGGCAAGTCTAGGTTAGCATCTAGATGAGAATTCTCAAGGTGGTAGAAGAGAGTGGAAAGTCAGAAAAAAAGAAAACCTGATAGAAAAAGCAAACAGACAGGCTGTGGCACTCCAAGTGAGGTCCATACCTGTAAAGCTGATGAGCAAAATACTTGGTTTATTTCAATGGGAAGAATAATTATAATTTTGGTTGGGCAGATTCTGATATATTTGCCCTGTCCTTCCATGTTTGCTCATTTGCTGTTAAGGAATGAATATAATGCTTACAGAGTCTGTCCATGACTTTCTCCATGCCACGTCTGCACTCTGTAAATAGATTAATCTGTCCATAATAATAGGGGCATGTTCTCTCCCATGTCTTGTTCCTGATGCCAAGCATGAATAACCCTGCAGTTGTTCCTTCATTAATTAAAGAATGCTGTACCAATTCCCCCTTGCCACACACCAGTTGCATTCTTATTTTTTTCTGCTGCTAAAGAGGTCAATCTTGTGCAAAAGGAGGCCATCTTCTGGATCCTTTCCCAGATGTTTTGCAAGTGGAGAATTGGCCAGGAGCGCGCACCTCTGGAGGGAAAAAGAAGGGAAAGACAAAGGAAGGAAGGAAGACAACAAAAGAAGACAAGAAGTACGTTTATCTTCAGCAAGGATGTCCAATCTTGGCAACTTTAAGACCTGCGGACTTCAAGTCCCAGAATTCAACCTGCATGGCTGGCTGGGGAATTCTGGGAGTTGAAGTCCACCAGGTTGGATACCTCTGCTCTAGAAAAATCTATGGTACATTTTGAAAATGAGCATAGCGTCATTCTTGGCTCTGGGTCTCAGTTGCTACTCTTCTAACCAAATTCTCAAACGTGTTTCCTATTCTGTTGGAAGTATCTCATTGTTACTTCATATGTTCGGATATCCTTCTGAAGAATTGAATATCTAAATATTCCACCATGAATTCAGATGAAGATGAAGAATTTTTGCTCACATCTTCCTTCACTTGCCTCACTTGTCAGATTCTGAGGGGAGATCATTTGTCCTAGGGCAAGTTAACATAAAATCAAATATTTACAACTGTCCATTGAAATGGATTTCCCGTAGAGCTTGACATAACTCCTTGGTAGTGGTTTATTCCAGACCAACAAAAATCCAGGACAGTTTGTGTGAAGAAGCAGTTAATTAAGCCTGGGAGAGGATTTGGGTTCCCCTTAATGAGGATGACTCACTCCATGCATACCAAATGTTTCTTTTGATCATGGCAAAGAGGTAATTTGATTTGCCTTAACAAGGCACTTCTTGCCAGGTCCAAAATTTTGAGCAAGCAGAATATGCTCCTTAAATAGTGTACTTGCTTCTTTTAATGTTCAGATGGGAAAGCATTGTTTGGCAAATGTACTCCAATTGTCTCCGGTGTAAAGGGAGGTTGGATCATGTACACCCTACTGCACAAGATCATCGGTCATCTCTGCCATCTTTGAAGGAGTGAAGGTCAGGGCATACCAAACTTGAAGGCTTTTAAGTATTTCCAGTGAAAAAAGCAAAACCTTATCTTCCTGCAGATTTGTAAATAGTCCCATTAAAATCAAATCTCAGTAACTATATTTTAGAGCTAAGCTATCGTTCAACCATCATTTTTGACTAAACGCAACTGGCCAAGTTTATTATGAGCTCTGGGTTGCAGATCCTAAAGCCTGGTTTCTAACAAGAAGGTTTGCCGTGATGGACGGCAGTTGCAAAATGGTGGCTGGGAGCAAGGGCTCGAAGCCCCGCCTCTTTTTTTAACACGTGTCACGTACAATTGGAGGCATATCAAAAGGGGCGGGGCTTTCCTTGCCCAGTTGCCCCTTCCATTTTGAAACCAATGACTGTCATCATGAACTCCTGCTTCTGAAAAACCCACCAGGCCGACTTCAAATTCTATGCTGTGTGAACTCAATCAAATGAGGGAAATTCTACTTTGAAGGGCAGCACAGCAATACTCAAAATAATAAATTAGTAAATGTGTCAATAGTAATTGGGTTGTAAATGTGCCCTCCTGGAAGAAAGCTTTTTACAATGAAGTTTAATTCTGCACTAGCTCTGTTTTTGTGGGAGAAAAAAATTGTGGGATATTTAATAAGGCAGAAGAATGCCTTCTGCCCTGTCCTCTTTTATTTTTTAAGTCAAGCCTTAGCAGATAGTGATTAAAAAAAAAAAGATATAAATAATGAACATACTAGTTAATATGTCATCAAATTAAAATGTTTCTGGCATGTACAATTATTATTTTGTGTGACACAAGACCAAAGAAGTTGTAGGATTCCTAGAATATGTAGTATTTGTCCAAAACGTGGTAGGAAAGGATTTAATAATGTCTAGCAGAGTAAATTGGCTTAAAATAATACCCTGAAATTATAGGCTGAAAGTCTTTTTCTGGGGGAAATAATAAAATAAAAACCAGGAATGATTGCTGTATATGCTGCATTTAAATTAATTTACACGCTACACTAAAGAATCTGGTTATTCACTCCTCAGAGCAGATTAAGCGCATGGCATGATTTTGCCTTGCTGCTCAGGATGAGGGGTAATTTTTAGCATAGCTTAAATAGCATAAACTTTAGGAAGAAAATATTCAATATGAAACATTTTTTTCTTGGGTGTACCAAGGTGGACTTTCTTAATTTCTGATGAATGGCCATATTTGAATAGGGCATCTTTTCTTATGCTTTTTATGCTCTTGCCTCACAATCAGGAGGCTGTGGATCTGATTCTAGGTAGAGGCAGATATTTCTCTCTCTGGGCACAATGAGAATATATCTGCTGAATAAAACCCCGCATTGGTGACAGGAAAGGCATCCGGCCATTAAACACTTCTGCTAGCTCCATTCAGTTATTTATTTATTTATTTGATTTGTCAATCGCTTACAAGATAATAAGTATAAGTATAAACATTAGTAAGAATACAGGAAATAGGTACGAATAAATGGGGACAATAGGACAGGGAAGGTGGGCACGATTGGGCGCTTATGCATGCCCCTTACAGATCTCTTAGGAATGGAGTGATAGTTGATAGTATCCAATAGTGGATAGTTTGAGGTTAAAGGGGGGGGAAAGGTTAGAGGATGTAACAACAGAGTCAGGTAGTGCATTCCAGGCATTGACCACTCTGTGGCTGAAGTCGTCCTTTCTGCAATCAAGTTTGGAGAGGTTTACTTGAGTTTGTATCTGTTATGTGCTCTTGTATTGTTGCAGTTGAATCTGAAGGAGTCATTGACTGGTAGGACATTGTAGCAGATAATTTTGTTGCCCAGATTCTACCCCACAAGGGATTATTGTGGTCGTTAAAGGAGAATGATCTTTTCTTAGGCTTGAAGTCTCATCTATTCAACATCTGCAAGAAATATCTGTAGAAACAACATCCATAGGGAGAGACCACAGGACTTGATATATTTTGTGGGTAAATGAGAAAGCAGAATTTCAGAAGCTGAGTTTAATGCTCAAGGGACGTCTAACATTAGATGGTCCTTGATGTTCTGTGAGCTTGGTTGTTTTCTCGTGGATGTTTCATAACCCAAGGATTTTTCCTTGGTAGTTGCTTGATTAGGGTGTTATTTTTTGCTTGATTGTCTGGTGTGAATCCCTGCTTATCTTTCTATGCAGCCCTTGATCCTCGCTGAAGTTGGTGGTTTTCTTGCAGACACTTCATTACACAACGAGGTGACATCATTAGTGCTAGAAGGGAATGGGGTTTGCTCCTTGTTTATATACTAGTGGTTTGACATTTCAGTGTTGTTGGGAGTATTCTTCACAAATAGAAATTAATACCAATATTAATACAAAACCAATGAACAAGAAGTTAAAAAATACCCCAATCAACCAACTCAGTAAACAACATTCTAATCAAGGAATTATCAAGAACGTTCCAACCAACACCACTTGCAAACCATTTGCCAAATCACCAAATTCTCAGTTCAATCCCGAGCTACAAGTATTCTCTTCTGTTGGTAGGATTAGGATTACCTAACTCTATTGTGTAATGTGATTAATCACCAGGGAAAAGCAGGCTGCTTTTAAAATCCAGTGAGAACAGTATGCAACACATTATAATAATCTGAATTATAGCAATATTTTATTTCTTTAGCATATGGCAAATACATGGATTTATAGTGGTTCAAATGTTAATATCAAATCCACTCAGCCATTCAAGGACAGGGTGGTCTATGTTGAAAAAAATCAGACATTGGGCCAGTATAAACTCTTGACGCAATGTGATGGATATTTTGTCAAGGGGCACCACAGTCACACTGAGGGGTAGAGACAAGACCCCACTTAAACAAGGAGTCCTGGTAGATACCATGTTGGGTATGAATCCTGTCCAGAGTTGACCAATGCTGGTGAGGAAGGTCAAAACCTGGCACCTTTTGTGTAGGACCATGATGGCAAACCTGTGACATGCAGAGCCATTTGTGCCGGCATGTGAGCCACAGGCAAACTCACCTCACTGTATATGCGCACCTCACAACTGATTTTCAGCTGGTCAGAGGCCTTTTTCGGCCTCCCAGAGGCTTGAAAAAAGTTCTGCAGGCTTTGCAGGCTGAATAATGGACCCATTTCATTACTTCCTGTAAACACCGGAAGTGATGAATTGGGACTATTATTCATCCTGCAAAGCCTGCAGAGGACATTGGCTCTTTTCCAAGACAAAACCAGGAAGGGGAGAAGAATACAGTAATGCATCCTAGAAACCAACAAGCAACCAATCCAAGAGCAGAGAGATCTAATTTTATACCACCACCTCACCATTCATATAATTCTTTTTCTTTTTACACTGATCAGTCAATTATATCTGCTATTTTGACTGACTGTCTTGCTTTCTCTTTTCCTCTGCCCAGTGGGGTTATCGATTGATGCCTGACAGTTACCTCTGTCAATTTATGTATCTGTGTCAAAATTACAACAAGAATATGAAAGGGATCGATGAGTTCTGCAGAGTTTTGAACACGAGTGGCAGCAAAAAAAAAGAAGAAGTGGGAGCTAGAAATACAGAGATGATATACTCATCGAACAAAAGGATGCTCAGTTGGTCCTCTCTTTGTTGAGCGTTGCCTTGAAATAATTCTTTGGACCTCACGAGTGAAGCCAGCCTGAATATTTGCACCTAATCAAAGAACACAATTTGGTATCAGAACCCCCCAAAAAGCACACCCACCCAACTGTGGAGATTTCTGCAAATTTTGCCTTCTTGGAGAAACTTGGGGGCATTGTCTTGGGGAAGAGTCTGCAGAGAGACATAAATATTTCAAACCAAGGTGCCATTTGCAATTGATTGATGGTGATTTTGTCAATGCCCTTTATCAGAATAACAGAATTGGAAGGGACCTTGGAGGTCTTCTAGTCCAACCTCCTGCTTAGGCAGTAAACCTTACACCACTTCAGACAAATGATTATCCAACATCTTTTTTTAAAACTTCCAGTGTTTGGGCATTCACAACTTCTGGAGGCAAGTTGTTCCACTGATGAATTGTTCTCACTGTCAGGAAATCCCTCCTTAGTTCTAAGTTGCTTCCCTCCTTGATTAGTTTCCATCCGTTGCTTCTGGTCCTGCCCTCAGGTGCTTCAGAGAATAGCTTGACACCCTCTTCTTTATGGTAGCCCCTCCAATATTGGAAGGCTGCTATCATGCCACCCCTGGTTCTTCTCTTCATTAGACTAGATATACCTGATTCCAGCAATCGTTCTGTATATGTTTTAACCTCCAGTCTCCTAATCCTCTTTGTTGCTCTTCTCTGCACTCATTCTAGAGTCTCAACTTCTTTTTTTGTATCATGGTCCCATGTATCATTCCACTCCATGAATTTGATTCCCTTGGTTTCTCCTTGACCATGAATCATGCGGTCTTACTCCTATGGGGAGGCAAGCAGGGACATGCTTATTTGGCTTATGGCTGCTTTCAGGGGATGTTCCCATGTTCCTGAAGAAAGGATGAAAATACACATGGGTGTTTAAATGTCACCTAATGTACTGTAAAGCTAAATTTAAAGCAAAGACAGCTTAGAAGCTTTATGGATTTGATGGCTTTTTTTTTTTTTCTGCCCCAGAATTTGTTATCTAAAGAAGTTTGGAACAATAATGGATTTTGCTAAAAAAAAAAAAAAAAGTTTGTACTCCAAGAAATAAATTAACAGTGCTGGTGGTTTCCCCCTCCTCCAATGAGACTTATGTAAAATGCATCCAAAATTAAATGCCTTCCATACCCCAAGAAGCCATGCCTCTTCAAAGGCCTAGCATTTAACTGCAGATATAAGCTATGTTTAGATTTCACCCTTAGCTTTTAATAGCAACAGCACTTAGATTTATATACCACTTCAAAGTGTTTTCCAGCCTTCTCTAAGCAGTTTACAGAATCAGCATATTGCCCCCAACAATCTGGGTCCTCATTTTACCAACCTCGGAAGAACATAAGGCTGAGTCAATCTTGAGCCTGGTGAGATTTGAACTGCTAAACTGCAGGCAGCCGGCAGGCAGCAGAAGTAGCCTGCAGTACTGCACTCTAACCACTGTGCCACCTCAGCTCTTGTCCCAAAGGTGCTTTTTTTTTCAAGAGGCAACTGGACTTTCTGGTTCTTTTTGAAGACATTTCGCTTCTCATCCAAAAAGCTTCTTCTTCTAATCCAGTCCCCTCTTCAGTCAGGAAACCCTATATCGCTTCAAACAAATCTCTTCTTTAAAACTTCCAGTGTTGGAGATCCAATAAATAATGGTTAAGAAAACAATAACTCTGCATGGTGAACAGTCATTCATATCTGAAAACTCAAACAATCTGCAAATGGGAGATCCTGTTACAGGCTTATCAAATAAATGAAATCTTAAGTTCCCCATGCAAAGATTCAGAAAAGGAAATCCAAAAGCATCCAGACAGCCTTCTCTTAATAATTTCACGAAATAAAGCAGATATGTTATCTCTGGTTCTGTATTCTAATCCCTAACTTTTGGCGATTAAAAACTGGTTAAAACTCCCTGTGAATCTTTCTTTCTCGATCCTGCGCTGCAGTTAAAGAGAGTGATACGCTTGCTGTTCAAAGACTGAAAAAAATAAAATATTACAATTATATTGATATGCAGTACAACAAAGCTACGGGCTGCAGCATGAAATGAAAGGAAATATGAGTTATTGTCGTGGAAAGTGAGTCTTATCTAGTAAATTATCATCTTTCCTCCACATTTTGTATTAGCCACAGTTTTTATCCCATCAAGGGAAGGTACTTGCTGCTGTCTTGCTGAAATAGATTGAATGGGTGGGTGGGTGGGTGGGATTATACTTTCAAAAAAGAAAAAAGGAAAATCATCTACCTTCTGCATTGCCCAATAAAATCTTTTGAAAACCCATCATGAGAAGAAAACCAGGTTCTAGCAAATAAAATAGCGGCAGCATGAGACATATAACAGGCATTTTTTTGCATTTGAGAAATTAAATATAATTCAGAACCTGCAGTATGATTCATTCATTGAAAATTAAATGAATTGCAAATTTGGATGGGGCACGAGTTTACAATTCATATGTATTAACATGAAGGTTCCACAGAGCATTATGATTCTGAAGCTGATTGAGATATTGTACTGTATAAATTAAAACAGATGCTTCATATTGGGTGCCAATTTTAGAATTGGCTTAGACAATGTTGCATTACCACTGGTGGACAAATTTCTTAATTTTATGATGGCTGGTGGCCATCATTATAGACTATGGCCGTCTGTTTTGTAAGGCAGTGACATACTGAGTGCAATGTATTTTATTTGCCCTCAAAACCTGTTCCTGTTGCATTTTTTCCAGCCCATTTTTTGTTTTACTATTCTCTATTTCTCCTAGTGTCAAAAAGAGGGTCTTTTTGTGACTTCTGTGCTCAGTGTCCACCAAACCTAGCTGCCTGCTTCTTGTTTGACCTTGATAAGAGCTTCAGTGGAGTTGTGTCAACTGAAAAGAAGGACTAGGGGTGACACGAGAGGAGTGTTCCAATATTTGAGGGCTGCTATAAAGAAGAAAAGGGAGTCAACCTATTCTCCAAAGCACCTGAAGACAAGACAAGAAGCAATGAATGGGAAACTAATCAAGGAGAGATGCAACCTGGAATTAAGGAGAAACTTCTTCATGGTGAGAACAATTAACCAGTGGAACAATCTGACTCCAGAAGTTGTGGGTGCTCCAATACTGGAAGCTTTTAAGAAGAAATCGGACAGCCATTTGTCTGAAATGATATATTGTTTCCTGCCTGAGCAGGGGGGGTGGAC
The DNA here is from genome assembly GCA_033807585.1 of Hydrophis major. Taxonomy (NCBI): domain Eukaryota; kingdom Metazoa; phylum Chordata; class Lepidosauria; order Squamata; family Elapidae; genus Hydrophis; species Hydrophis major. Next base: position 24,955,398 of record CM066338.1, read on the forward strand.
TAGAAGACCTCTGAGATCCCTTCCAACTCTGTTGTTCTGTTCTGAATGTTGTAATGGTGATTTTCTTCCAATGAACCACATTTCAAGGTGTGCATGACAAGTCTATGGGCAGGTTTAGCTCATCCTGGCTGACTAGACTCAATGAAGCACATGACAAACATTAATTAGCATGTTGTTGCCTGAGACGGAAGTGTCTTTAGAGAATGGTCCATGGCTCATGACAACCCAACTAAATGGCTCTCCTCAATGGTTCGTATTATTAATAAACACATCGCAGAGTAATTATAGATTTTTTTACACACCACTCAGATTCATCTCTGAAGCTATTTAAAAGATGGCATTGCTCTTAGAGAGCAACATCTGCAGTGTTTTATTGGAAGATGAGGGCATCAATAAAATGATTTGTTAGACTTACAAATAATGATGGGGCCGATTTGGAAGGTCTAATGCTGCTGATTTTAAGTGGTGCATCCTGATGCCAGCCAGGTCTAAGCTATTTGGCTGGTTTGGATTTGCAAGAAGTTAATTGCGATTTTGAAATTAAGGCCACATGTTCTGCATCTTCTAGGTTGTTTTTTTGGATTCTTCCTATTCATCTTGCCAAAAGTTTCATAGTCTGTCTTCCCTACAAGGAGAATGCAGGAAAGCTTCCAAGAAGCTTCTTCAGGTCAGTTAGGGTGTCATGATGTGTTGTGGTCCGCCGGCAGCCTGTGCGGACGGCAGCTGAATCGGACAGTGGGGAAGAAAGGGGATCAGTTAGGGAGTCTGGAGAGGACTCGGACGAGGGTCTTGCATCCGATGCAGAGATGGGGCCAGGACCATCTGGGAATGGGGTGCTGACTCTGGAGCCTTCGGAGTCTGGCAGCAGTGAGGCAGAGGAACCAGAGGAGCCTGTTCCCAGTGTGTATGTGCGCAGAGCTGCTAGAAGGTGAGAGCAGCTGAAACAAAAGGGGAGAGTCAGGAGTAAGGCTGGGAGATGATTGACCCTCCCATAAGGTATAAAGGACAGACAAAGATGAAGAAACCTTTGCAGGAAGCAAAGTTGTTCATTTGCCTGAGATTCATTTTCAAAGCTCTTTGTACTTTGGTTGGGTTTTTTTTTTCTAGTTCATTGGACATTTCTGTTATTGGCAGCACTTCACAGGAAAGAAAGGTGGGTGCTTCTCTCAAGGGACTGTTTGAGATTCATTACTGGCTGGGAATGAAAATGATTTCCAGTGTTACAATAAAACAAGGCTTGTTTTTAAAATAAACGTGTGCATAATTACAGTCTCGGAAGCCTTGGTCAGAACATGATGAGCTCATGACCAGGCATGCAAGTTTGTGGATTAAGTGAGAAGATACATCTTGGAGACTAGAGTAATTCCGTGCTTTCTGCTCTTTCAGTGATGGTCATAAAATGTTAGTATTTCACAAGGTGAAGAAAAGAACACCTTGTTTCGTATTTGCATTTACTGTCTCTCAAAACTGTCCATCCTACCTCTTTTTAGAGGCAAGAACCGATCTAGAACTAAGAAGAAACAGTGAGAACAATTAACCCATGGAATAGGTTGCCTCCAGAAAAAGTGGGTACTCTATCCCTGGAGATTTTTAAGAAGAGGCTGGACAGGTACTTGTCTGGAATGATGGAGGGTGTCCTGCTTGAGCAGGAAGCTGGACTAGATGACCTCCAGGTCCCTTCCCACTCTGTTATTCTATGCTCCAATTTGCTTATTCTAATCTTAAGAATCGAGTGAAGTGCGCATGAAGAATGTGCATGGCAAAAGTTCAAAAACCATTGACAAAATCCGAAACACAAATCAAGCAACCAGTAAACAAAATTAAGCAATAATAAAGTCACATTCTTGTTTAAGGTGTAGGAAGTTATCACCCACCCCTCTCCTAGAAAAATGAAATATCCTAGGAAATATTAAAAAGGCAGAATATTTCCCCTAAAAGAGAAGCAGAAACTCAGAAGCAGAAACTCAGCCCCCTCCTCCTTTGCTAATGGACCATTACTCTGGCCTAGGCCAGCCTATTTTACATAACAAAGATCTCTAGGTAGAGCTATAGGAATTTCCGAAAGCTCTTTTATTACATCATCATCCAGCAAGGCTCAACCAAGCCTGGGACTCAGGACAGCCTATAAAGTTGCCCCTGCATGGCCCCATGGGAGTCTGGCAACCAATCAGAATACAAGCACAAATTCAAATCCCAACAGAGGGTATAAACCCCAGGGACTCTCAGCATTCCAGCCCTTCCTTCTTTTCCTTCACCTTGAAGCATGTGGTTGTCTTTGGTGCTCCAAGCCATGTGGTCCTGTCCACCATTAAGCCATCTCTCCAAACAGCCTCCATGTTTCCAGGGTCTTTTCCCCCCGCTTGGAACTGAACCCAGAAGGATATTTCTTCCAACAAAAGCAACCTTGCCCCTTTGGAAAGGATATTTCCTGCTGGGATATATAGGAAAGAATTAGGAGATCCTGGCATGGCTGCCACCCATTGTGTTTATGATATCGTACTGCCAACTCGTTTTTTTCCCCTGCTAAGTTCCCCACCCAGTATGAAACAGACCTATTGAACAGACCTCTGATGCAGAGGGAGGGAACACAAACAAACAACACAGAGCAAGCTTCCTTGCATTTTAGAAATAACGAGCACAGGAAGAAGAAAGGCAGATTCATTTATCTTTCTTCGCTGTAACTCTCCTCTGTGCATATGCATGGCTTATAAATCCAGCAGGGTTTTCAATGGAAAAAATAATAATAATAACCCAGTTTAAAAAACCAAGTTCATAAGCAGAGAGCAAAAAGTGTCAGCTGACACACATCTCACCTTAAAATGCCTCGGGGGTTGTAATCTTGTAATCCAAAGGGGTTGTGTAAACAATGATGAAAGAGTTTCTGAAATTATCTTTCCAACCTTGCATTTAGAACAAGCAACCCTTGGCTGTGTCAAGGCAATTCTGTTCATGTAATTACTGATGTAAAATCCACATTTTGTTTTTAAATGGAAGCTTATTATGAAATGAGTTTAACACCACCGTAGTTTCAAACGGAAAAAAAAAATCCAAAATCAAACTCCAGGGCAAATTCCAGGTTGTATCTTTCTAATTCTTGCAAAAGAGAGAGAGAGAGAGGGAGAGAGTAAAAAGTCTTATTGTGTTAAAATCCAAACCATCTAGCATCTATTTAATCTCCCGCCCCAATTTATTGAAGTAGTATTAAAAAATTGTCATCTAAAAAGAATTGGAAGGGACCTTGAAGGTCTTCTAGTCTAACCCTTTGCTAAAGCAAGATATCTTATACCCTTCTGGACAAATGACTATCCAATCTTTTCTTGAAAACCTCCAGTGATGGAGCACCTGTAAGTTAGTTGTTCCATTGATTAATTGTTCTAACTGTCAGGAATTTTCTCCTGAGTTCTAGCTTGGCTCTTTCCTTCATTAATTTCCATCCATCCAGTTTCCATAAAAACCTCCAGTGGGTGCTCATTTTCAATTCTAGTATCATAATAAAATAACCCTATATAATGGCCCTAGACCATCTTGGCTATACCTTTAAATAATTGTGACATATTTGAAATGCAAGAGAGAGATCAAAAAATAATATCTCCCATCAAGAAAAAAAAGGTCCTTAGAATGTTCTACAAACCTGAACACAACATCAGGACACGCCTGAGCTAAAAAGGAAAAAAAAAAAACATGTTAAACTTCTGAGTGCCCAAGAGCAAAAAAACTAAAAAAAAAAAAAAATAGGTTCCACTGAATTGGAACACTGAAGTGAATAAGTTGTTTTTGAATTGATTCAAATGATTTAGTTTTCAGCATCTAGGACCAAATGTTTTTCCCTTATTTGAGAATCTATTTAAATATCCAAGGCAGAGTGGATCAGCTATCCAAATCAAATGAACAACTGAGATTGAATCAGAGAAGATTCATACTATTGCCTCTGCATTCCTATGTCATTCAGATAATGTCCCATGTTGTGAGGAATCATTATCAAGTAAAGATTCCACAGCTATTTTATCTCCAAAAAAAAGCAAAGGAGAGAAAGTAAAGCCATCAACCTGAGCCTACAAATAAAAAGCAGAAGGGGGTGAATAAAAAAAGAGGAAGGAAGAAGAGAACTGTTATGGAGCTATGATAAGAAAGATTAAAGGCAGAGCCCATCCAATAGAATTCTGGCAAACCAGAGATCAAAGGGGATGGAAAGTGCAAAAAGTGAACTCATGGCTATTAAACTGACCCCCCCCCCCCAAAAAAAAATCCCTATAGGAAGTTAGAAATGAGATCGTTAGAAAAAAAGATGTGAAATTTCCCTCTTCCCCACTTTTAACACCAGTGGAATGGCAAAATGTGAAGAAGAGAAGGACTCAATCGATGGATCGACTCTTGATGCTTAAAAAAAATAGAATAGAAAGAGAGAGAGAGAGAGATAAAGCCACAAGACAGAAGAAAAAATGGACAAGGTTCTGTAGGGATTTTAATCTTAGTGATGTGTGGAGAATGTTCTTAATATTGTTGCTTTACCCATCCGTCACTTCAGAGATTCTCTGCAATATTAATGACCACCTTGTAAATGCAGCCCATGGGAATATTCATCATTCAATTCCCAGCTTTGTTCGATCCTGGCTAATAATAGCCTTCCATCCAATTATTGATACAACACACACACACACACACTCAAAAGGTGCATGCTGTATTAAGTCGGTTCTTTGTGCCTTAACACGTCAATGATTCCGAAGGAATGCTACAGGCTTTCATCCGTCAGGATCTGTTCAGGCCCGTGATCATATTGCTGAAGGTGGGAGAAACCCTTTCTCAGGATGGTTTTCAAGATCAATGGCTTTCTACCTGAGCAAACGTCTAAGTTTCCCTTTGTTATGTTTGATATGTTCAATGCGCCCGGGACCGAAGTCATTTGGCACTGCAGAAAGTAAGGCAGAGTACTCATGGGTTAGATTCATGATGGCGAACTTATGCCATGGGTGGCACACAGAGCCCTCTCTGTGGGCAGGAGAGCTGTCACCTCCATGGCGCATATGCACATGCTGCCCACTGGCCAGCTAGTCATTGGTTCTCTGCCGTGCATGTGTGGAGAGTGGGGTGCATATGCAGGGGACATACACCCATATGTCATGCCCCTGGTGGAGATCGACTCTGAGGGAGAGGAGGAACAGCCAACAGGGAGTGGAAATGTAGCTCCGGAGGTTGTGGAGGAGGCTGGGGAACGGCAGAGGCTGGCTGAGCAGTCAGAGGAGGAACCAAGCCCATCTCCTATCCATCCTAGTGTATGCAGGGAGGAGAAGATAAGGGAGAAATGTGGTCTCCTTGGGAGGAGAAGGCCTTGATCTTCTTCATGGGCTGCAGGTGTAGCAACTGCATAAGAGTTTGGACCTGTGTTCTGGCAAACGCTGGAAGCAAAGCATGTTTTATTTTGGTTGAGGTTATCTCGGTTGGCGTCTTTCCAACAAACTGTGCCTTGTTATCTCCTTGAATTTGGTAACTATTTCTCCTGTTCCATTGTGGAAATTTCATCATTGCAGTTTGTTTGAGTCTTTATTTTCACCTCTATCTGCTCATTAAATTTGGACTGTATTGCTTTCTTTTGAAGAGTATTTTTGAGTATGTTTTATTTCTAACTGAGTATTATTATTGAACAGTGGGACCAAGTTGGAGGCATTAAAGGACATTTATTTACGTTTTGGATTTTGTTCCATTTGTGTTATACTCTGGGTCACCACACCCATGCATGGGGGTGCATGCACAGAAGACACACGTGCATTGGATTTTGTGGATGGGCATGCACTTGTGTGCTTTGGACACTCGGTGCCAAAAAGGTTAGCCTTCGCTGGGTTAGATCAATGGGTATGAGGCAAACTTTTGATTGCAGGAAATGACCAGGGAGAGGACTCCTGCACTATGGATTGTCACTGATAGTGCTAGAAGATATTCTAAGAGACATGGCACCTGACCAGAGACAGGAATTATGTTTTTGTTAATAACAGTAAAAAGAATGGAAGTGGGACTCTGGAGAATCTCTTGGAAAGGTAATTCAGGTTGTGTCCAAGCTTCCTCTAAGGAAGTTCACAAGCAAATATTGATGAGTTAAAAACAATTATGCATCAGTCTCCTCTAGGAATGAACTGAAGGTCAAAGTATGGTCTATCCTCACTATAATGTCTTTTTCAGGGATAGGCTTCAAATTTTTTTAGCAAGGGGCTCTCTGCCCTAATGACTGGCTGGGTGGGTGTGGCTGGGTGGTCATGTGACTGGATGGGTGTGGCCAACTCAATGTCACTTCTTTTCCCTAATTACCTAAAAAAAGATATATATCAAAAAGTTGTTTATTATTTCATGCATTTCATAGTTAAATAAAAGACAGGGTGAAACCAGACTTAATAGCAGTGATTGTGAGAGGAATCTTGGAGTCTTAGTGGAGTTTCTGGTGAGTTACATGATTCTTATTATTTGGGAATCAAACCCCCCCTCCCCCAGAGGCTAGTGACTATGTTATCTGATTTTCTCAATGGCTCTCCCTTGCAAGTGCTGAGTGGATTGTTTATCTAGTTTGCAACACTTTTACAAGGTGTGAAATGCTCTTGGCTGAATGCCCAGAAGTTCAATTAAGCCTATTAAGAGGAAAGCTCTTTCCTCCCCAACCCCGTGGATCTTGTTTAATGCAATTTTAAAGCATATCAAGGGATTAGCATTAAGTTTTGCAATGAAATAATGTTTTGGTTTGTGTATCTAAAACCATTTGGCAGATTAATTTATTATTTGTGACATTACCATGACAAAAGAGAAAAGAAAACCTCTTCTTCTTATTTCTCTCTATTATCACCACCATTCCTTTGATCATCAAAACCATTGGGAATCCTTTCACAATCTATGGCCCCTGTACTGTAATTCTCAGAAAGCAGGAATATTTCCTCGCTGGGCCAATGGCCAAGTTAAAAAATATTTATTAGAGTATTTTTTCCTATGCAGCCAGAGTATTGAATCATAAGATGATTAACATCAGGAAAGTCTGTTGTTCTATGTATAATTCTTGACCAGTACATTGTCGGTATTTCAGTGACTAAAGTTACAAAAAAAGTTTTTGAATTTTCTTTAAGGAAGTACTGAATCTTTGTGTGTGGGATTCTGCCTTCCTTCCTGCCTTTTTCTCTATTTCTTTCTCTCCTTTTTCTCTCCCTCCCTCCTTTTTCCTTCCTTCTTTCCTTCCTTCCCTTTCTCTCCCCTTTCTTTCCTTCCATCCTTCCTCCCCCTTTCTCTATTTCTTTCCTCCCTTCTTAGTTTTTTTCTATTTCCTTCTTTTCTCTATTTCCTTCCTTTTTTCTCTATTTCCTCCCTCCCTCCCTTCTTTCTTTTTTATTTCTTTTTCCCCTTCCCTCCCTCCCTCTCATATCAGTCTAGGAATTTGTATGCACCTACCACAATATAATAACATCAGAAATGCACTGTTTGCCATTGACTTGATACACAACTCTGCAAGGCATAAAAATGTCATTACATGAAAAATTTAATACTGATACTGTAATTGGTTACTTTCTTTCTTAAGGTGCCATGGGGCTCTGATTGTTATTCATTAGAAAAGACATTAAGATGCATTTGTTTATAACTTGGCACTCCAAATTATTTTTTTCCACTGTTTTATAGTTGTTTCAATATTTTTAGAATTGTTTTAATGATTTTATGGAAGTTTTTGATGGTGAATTGCCATCATGGCTTCTTCTTCAAAACATGGTTTAAAATAATAATAAATTGGCATCTTAAGGCTAAAACTTATTCTTTTGCATGCTGAGAATAATGCATCTAGAGGAAATAATAGTCGAGAGAAAGCACAATACCTGGAAAAACCAAGAAGCAAGTGGGATTCTATGATCAGTAACTGTAGTTCACCAGAAAAATATATTGATAAGAAAAAAGAAAGAAAAGAAAAGCCACAAAATCTCTGTGTAATAACCTTGTTCTGAAAAATAGAAAAAAATAGAGTGCAATAACAAATAAACTCCCCAAACAAGCTGAAACAAGAAACTGGTTGCGAATATTAGCACAGGATTGATTATTTTTTAGATTAGTCTGCACAGAAGTTTGTATGTTAAATCAACATTCCAAGAGTAAAAAAAAAAATCAGCTTTGTGAAATTCTCTGCTTTTTGAATGGGAAACCCAGCAGGCATTTGTAGGTAAATAGCAAATAACCCAAAATTATCTTCTTCTTTTTTGTTCTGTTTTGTAAATATTTCCTCATTGTTGCTTGGGGAAACCATTCTGGATATCTAGGGCCAGAAAAATCAAGCTGATGCAAATAACCCTGAAAAATAAAGAATCAAGATTCTCTATATGTGAAATAGAATAGAATAGAGGAATAAGAATAGAATAGAGGAAAAAGAATAGAGTAGAGTAGAGTAGAATAGAATAGAATAGAATAGGTTGTTTCTCTCCTTGATTAGTGTCCACCCGTTGCTTCTTGTCCTGCCTTCAAGTGCTTTGGAGAATAGCCTGACTCCCTTTTCTTTGGGGCAGCCTCTCAAATATTGGAAGATGGCTATCGTGTCACCCCAGTCCTTCTTTTCATTAAACATCCATGTCTTTGGATAGCCATTCCATGGTGAAAAGAGAGACTGTCAGACTGTAATCTGGAAGTGATTTGGATAACATGAATCAATAGAAATACCAGGACCAGGTTGTTCTCCCTGATGGTCAAAAGAAGCAAATTTTTTTTTTTAAAAAAAAAACCAAGCTTATCTGAAGGTGACACAGCTCTCATTGTATCAGTTTAGAAATTTGCTGTTACATCACTATCTGTTCCAATTCTGCAATGATCAGAGGAGACCTCCAAGAGATGGAAAGAAGGAAGTCAAGAGGTACACAACTGCAAGTCAAAAGCCCATGAAAGAAATGTCAGGGTCTAAATCCCATTTTTCCAGTCTTATAATTTGAATAAGATGGCTTTCCTGCAAAATATATCCTGAATAGAGGGCAATCTGAACTCCCAACATCTGGATCTTCTAACTCACGGTCTCTCGAGAAGAAGTCCCATCCAGGGCTGAAGAAGAAATAGAGAATATAAAGCAGAAGATCCAGATGTTTCTACCATTCCATCAAAAGGAAGATGCATCAAAGCACAACCTCTCTCAGAGGAAGTCAATCTCCTATTGAGGTTTAAAACGATTGGATCCGAGTTAGATTTCTTACTGACATGCTTCCATTTACACTATGGGAATGAACCATGTTTTAATTATATAAAAATAATATCAATCAGGGGTTAGAGGCCTTTCCTCTAAGATGTATGGAATCTGTGAATGTCTTCTTGAGGTCCTAGATAGAGCTTTACATCATATATTCATGCTTTCAACTAGTTTATGCTGCAACTGGTGGAAGAGACTAAACCATTGAGCAAACACCAAGGCACTTCTTTGGCTGCCCGCAAAGAAGTCTACATGGAAGTAAAGGCTTGAAATTAATGTCCTCATCACAAGGAGGGCAGCAGCCTCAAGATTTGGAAGATCATCTTTGCTTGAAGTAGCCAATGGTGAAGCAATGTTATGGAACAGTTCCTAAGTTCCTTTGATCTCCATCAAACTTCGATGATTGATCTACGATTTCTGAATCCTCCACCAACAAGATCAACAAATTGCCTCCTAAAACTGTCTCGGTGCTTGGTGCATTTGTTTTCCTTCCTAAAGAAAAAGTAATATCACCAATTCTCTCCCCCCCCCCCCCGCCAAAAAGCAAGCAATGCACAGAATTATGACTGCAGATGTGTTTCCGCCTCCTAAAAAGATGGCTCTAATTAAACGAGGAGAAATTATCAAACTTTGTCTAGATCTAATAAAAACCCTGCTACAAATTAAAATGGCATGTAAAAGCTAATCCATCACAAATTGGTGGGAAAAAATCCCAACAAGTTAATGTATTTGTCCTTCATGCAGCATCTCCAATTTGCCATCACCGCCACCGAATGAAGCATCCTAAATTGACGGGGCTACTTGGAACAACAGATTTTATGCTGGACCATTACAGTTAATGATGGCTTCTGGAATGACCTTTATTCAGCTAAGAAGCAATGCCTAAATTGAGCCCTTGAATCTGCTGTTCCACTCAGTGTCAAAATTCTGGCAGTTACTCCAATTAAATCATGAGCCTCCAGCACACTCCCAAAACTCAACAGCTTGACATACAGGCTTGCTGCTAGAAGTTTTTCCAGTACCTGGAAGACTAGGGGTATGTGGTCATCCATCGTCTCAGTGTAGATGAGAATGTCATTCAAGTAAACGAGAACCCCCTTATAAAGATGTTTGTGTAGCTCCTCATTTATTAACTGCATGAACATCGCTGGGGGCCCCTATAGTCCAAAAGGCATGACCTTGAATGTTTTATGAGTTGACACTCAGCTTTATTTTTTTTGGGGGGGGGAAACAATTTTCTAAAGGGCTGGCTCAGAACTAACTCTACAATGAGGCAGAGAGCAGGAAGTAAAGGTGCATTTCTTTGGGTATGGAATAGAGATGTTGGAAAGCTGGCTGGGGAATTCTGGGAGTTGAAGTCCACAAGTCTTAAAGTTGCCAAGATTGGACACCCCTGCATTAAAGAATCAGGACAGGGATGGAAAACTATGGCAACCTAATGACTTATGGACTTCAATTTCCAGAATTCTGAACCAGCCATGCTAAATTATGCACTTCCTGGAGCAGGGTCACAGAACTTACAAAATAACAGCGTTCAAAGGGACCTATGGGATTTTTCTAGACCAACTTCATGATGGCTTCGGAATTCTAGGAGTTGAAGTCCATGAGTCATAAAGTTGCCATGGTTGTCTACTTCTGCATCAGGAAGTAAGCTGAACTCAAACAAACCTTTTGTTTTTACCTTTTTGAGAAAGTTCCACTATGTATGGTATATGACACTTCCTCTATCCTCCCAATCAGCTGCCATTTTAATTTCTCATAATTAAATCCTTTGGGGGGGGGGTCACTTGTAGGAAATTAAAACGATGCCCCCCACACAGTTCCATTCATAGCACAGCTGACTTCTGACTAATCTTGCACTTTTTCAGAAGTATTTTTCCATGCAAAAGAAGGTCACACAAATGTGTGACTGCATATTTCTTTCCAATGTCTCTTGCCGAGGTTCTGACTTAATGGAATGATGAGAGGTGGTTGAAAGGGATTCCTAACACATTTTTCCTACTCTTTTCAATCTTCCCTGGATGATCACACTTCTCAGTTTGAATAAGAAGGTCCCACTTCCCAAGGTCTTTCTTAAGCTTTAACAAGACTGGGAGGCTAGGGCTACAAATCTCCAGAGAAAGGATCATACATGGCGTTCCCACATATCACTTGACAACTTCGTAATTCAACACAAGAACATCCCTGAAGTTAACTTTGTGCAAGACAGACAGACAGACAGAAAAAGAAAGAAAGAAAGAAAGAAAGAAAGAAAGAAAGAAAGAAAGAAAGGAAGGAAGGAAGGAAGGAAGGAAGGAAGGAAGGAAGGAAGGAAGGAAGAAAGAAAGAAAGAAAGAAAGAAAGAAAGAAAGAAAGAAAGAAAGAAAGAAAGAAAGAAAGAAAGAAAGAAAGAAAGAAAGAAAGGTCAGACACCAAAGTTTCAGTCATTCCTTGACATGAACTTCTTAAAAAATGCTGTATAAAGTCTGTCTAAAGATTTGTCTATTCTAGTGAAAAAAAGGATTAGAGATGACGTGATATCAATCTTCCAATATTTCAGGGGCTGCTGCCACAAAGAAGAGAGAGTCAAGCTATTCTCCAAAGTACCTGAGGGTAAGACAAGAAGCAACGGATGGAAACTCATCAAGGAGAGAAGCCATCTAGAACTAAGGAGACATTTCCTAAAAGTGAGAACAATTAGCCAGTGGAACAACTTGTCTTCAGAAGTTTGTGGGTGCTCCATCACTGCAGACTTTTAAGAAGAGATTGGACAGCCATTTGTCTGGAATGGTAGAGAGTTTTCTGCTTGAGCAGGGGGGTTGGACTAGATGATCTCCAAAGCCCCTCCCCTCTCCGTCATTCTGTTAAAGTCACGATGCAGAAGGTGTTCAATGGATCTACTCAACACTGATGGTGGGGTGCTTTTTGGAGTCCAGCTGTTAAGAAAAATCCGTCTTCTACAATATGACGGAGGAGAAGGGGATGCAAACTGGAGAAACGAGAATAGATGAATTAATGTGTAAACAGTAAGAAATTAATCTGTACAGTGAGGGGGGAAAAAAGGCAAGTGAGCCTCTGCTTATGTTCCATGTAAACCAATTTCCTGTTGGCAGGTAGACAACAGCACTGTCTGTCTATTTATGTACCAAATGGGATAGATCTCCGCAGCCCGGGCTGCTCCTTGCCAGCAAGATTTTGGCAGACTTCCTCTTCCTTCAATAAAGAAAGTGCCCATTTGTCTGTGGTTTGCTGTAAGGAGACCATTATGAAATGTGTTTAGTGGATGCACCAGAATATTGCATTCTTGTTACCTTCCCACTTTCAGGACTAAGCTTGTTGGAGAGAGAGGGAGACGGAGGAGGGCAAAGTGGGAAAAGACCCACGCAGGCTGTACCCTTCCTTGGTAAACAGGGTGCATAGTGTGTGCATGTGTGTGTTTCTGGTAATTAGGCTTTTGTGCCCAACAATCCAGAGAATGCCATTAATAGAAAAGGTTCTCACAGCCTGGTCTTTGGAGAGGTTTTGTAGGGTGGTACAATACCAGCAAAACAACATTGTACAGCAGTTGTTGCAAAGAAACATTAACAGGTCTTTTTCTCCCCTAATGCATAGAATAGAGTAGAGTAGAGTAGAGTAGAGTAGAGTAGAATAGAATAACAGAGTTGGAAGGGACCTTGGGGGTCTTCTAGTCCACCCCCCTGCTTAGGCGGGAAACCCTAAACGACTTCAAACAAATGGTTATCCAATATCTTTTTAAGAACTTCCAGTGTTGGAGCATTCACAACTTCTGGAGACAAGTTGTTCCACTGATTAATTGTTCTCACTTTCTGGAAATGTCTCCTTAGTTCTAGATGGCTTCTCTCCTTGATGAGTTTCCACCTCTTGCTTCTTCTCCTGCCTTCAGGTGCTTTGGAGCATAGCTTGACTCCCTCTTCTTTGGGGCAGCCCCTGAGATATTGGAAGGCTGCTATCATGTCTCCCCTAGTCTTTCTTTTCATCAAACTAGACATATCCAGTTCCTGCCACCATTCTTCATTTGTTTTAGCCTCCAGTCCTCTAATCATCTTGGTTGCTCTTGTCTGCACTCTTTCCAGAGTCTCAATCCCTTTTTTACATTGTGACGACCAAACTGATCTTAACTGATCCCATTGTATTTGGTTATAATAGCTTATGGGATTTAATATATGAGGCAGTTCCCCTACTGAGCTATCAGTGGCACCAACAATTTCTCCAGGTCTTTGTATTTTTTTAACCCTTTAGAATTAGCAGATCTTTATCATGGTTGGTCATACAATCAGCCAGATGTTTAAAACTAGATTTGGCCCTTTTGTCCACCTAATTGCATGCTTCCCAAGGACTTGAAATAGACGTAGATGTTGGATGTTGTTAGAGATCTCGTTGCAGGATGTAAGTTGTTGTCAGTAAAGCTGCCTTTTGCAATTGACTGATGGTGATTTTGTCAATGCTGATGTGATAAGTGATGCTGCAGTTGTTTTGGGGTTGTGACTATTGTGATAATACCTTTGCTTTCTTTTGTCACAGTTATTCTATTTCTGTTTACAAGTCTTTATCTTTTATTATTGTTCACCATGTAGTCAGCCAGATGTTTAGATTGGATTTGGCATTTGGATAGGAAAACCTTGCTGTTCGATGGTGTTGAAGTTCTCGTTGCAGGATGCAAACTGTTCCAAGTCAGACTGCCTCTTGCAATTGACTGATTATTTATTTATTTATTTCATTTCTACAGCTGCCCATCTTAGCAAATTACTCTGAGTGGCTTACAATTAAAACCTATTACAATTAAAATCTTAAAACAATAAATACAGTAAAAAAAAAAAAGCTTTAAAACTTCTGATTCAAAGTATTCAAATTAAGCAAGATAATGATTTTGTCAATGCTGATTGGTGTTTGGGTCTTCCCCAGATCTTTTGGGATTGGAGCAGAGGTGGGTGTTTAGCAGGTTCTGACCAGTTCTGGAGAACTGGTAGCAGAAATTTTGAGTAGTTTGGAGAACCGGCAAATATCGCCTCTGACGGGAGATTTTACAGTATCCTTCCCCTGCAACGCCCACCAAGCCACATCCACGGAACCGGAAGTAAAAAAAAATTGAATCCCATCACTGGATTGCACCCAAGGTGCCTTTTGCTATTTGCTATTATCTTTGCTTTCTTTTGCCACATCCCTTCTTCTTCTACCTGCAGGTCTTTGTGTTGTATGATTTTTCTCCAGGACTAGCGAGCCAAGTAGTTACTTGGTGGGCTGCAGTGACACAAATTTCTCCTACAGAGAAGATAGTGGACATCCCAGAGATTTTTTTTTTTTTTTTTGAGGCCACCGAATGATACCCCTGTGGAAGCACTGAAAAGAAAGACAGATATAGAATGTGGGTTGCAGATATCTCCCCCCTGCAAAAAAAATTCCTGTTTGTTGCAAACAGGGTTGTTTGTTGCTCAGCATGACTCTGGTGATTTCTCCTGAATTTTAGTGTTGTGGGTTATGTGTTAGCAACAGTTGATTTTCTACCCAACGGAAAGCAGCAGAAGAAAGAAGAAACACAAGCATTTTGCTGCCCATCTGCTCCAGCACTTCTCTTCACAAGACATTTGTTGATGGGCAGGTTGAATCTAAGGTGTTTTCCGGGGTCTTACCCAAAAAATAAAAGGAGTTCAAGGGCTCGTGCAGTTGGTAGGCGATGCAAAATGCATGGGCAGCTTGATGTTTAATTGATGCAGCTTCCTTTAAAATGGGGCTTGTGACTGTGATAATTGTGCCCAATTGCTATGCATGGCAAATACACCCATTATCCATGCCCATTTGTGATGTGATGTTCCCCAGCTGAGTCTCAAGCTGGAGATACACCACCCAAGTGGTTGTTTTCAAAGGAAGCCCAGGATGAGATGAGATGACCTGTTTTCTCTGCTTTGGTACTTGGTTTTATGCAACTCCTGTTGAATAGTGACAGAATATACTGAACAGCAGAGTTGGAAGGGACCTTCTGTGCCAATCCTATGCTTGAACAGGAGATCCTATTCATTCTGGACAAATGGCTGCCAATCTCTCCAGTAATGGAGCGTCCACAACTTCTGGAGGCAAGCCATTCCACTGACTAAATGTTAAGGGGTAGGACAATAATTTTCTCACAACCATTGTGGCATGGTGGTGTAGTGGTTAGAATGTGTATTGCAGGCTAATTTTGCAGCAGTTCGATTCTCACTGTCTCAAGGTTGGCTCATCTGACAAAGCATCCCCACAGCCTAATCACAATTCAGCTACTTGGCAACTGGCATTATTTATAGAGTCGTGATGGTTAGAATATACAGTACTGCAGGCTAACTCTGCCCACTGCCAGGAGTTCAATTCTGACCAGTTCAAGGTTGACTCAGCCTTCCATCCTTCTGAGGATGGTCAAATGAAGACCCAGATTGTTGGCGGCAATAAGCTGTAAACAGCTTAGAGAGGGCTTAAAGCACTGTGAAGCAATATATAAGTCTAAGTACTATTGCCATTTTCCTTCCTTCCTTCCTTCCCTCCTTCCTTCCTTCCTTCCTCCCTTCCTTCCTCCCTCCCTCCCTTCCTTCCTTCCTTCCTTCCTTCCTTCCTTCCTTCCTTCCTTCCTTCCTTCCTTCCTTCCTTCCTTCCTTCCTTCCTTCCTCCCTTCCTTCCTTCTGATTATAATACAGTATAACAGGCTAACACTAGCCACTGCCAGCAGTTCGATCCTGACCAGCTCAAGATTGACTCAGCTTTCCATCATTCTGAAGTTGGTAAAATGAGGAGCCAGATTGTTGGGGGCAAGAAGCTGACTCTGTAAACTGTTTAGAGTGGGTTGTAAAGCACTGTGAAATTGTATATAAGGCTAAGAGCTATTGCTATAGTCTCCCTTAGAACTGGAGGAGAGGGGGGCATCCCCTACAGTGATTTACATGCATTCTAGACTTTGCCTGAATTACATATTCAGGCTGGCTCACTTTTGTGTGTGTTTTAATTTTCTTAGCTGCTCTTGGTTTTGCAGTCAGATACCACGTATTCATAATAACATTTTCATGCTATTTTAGAATGTTCTTCCGGCCTGTGAAAGGGCATGGGAGAAAGACTGCAGAATATTTGAAAACTGTCAACAATATCTCCCCTTAATCATCTTTTCATCAAGCAAATTCGTGCAGCCTTTTCCGATGACTCATTTTATTAACTGCATCAGTGTTGCAGGATCCTTTGACACTTGTCAATATCTTTCTAGAAGATTGGGGCACCACCAGGAATAAATCACAGCCATCAAAGTATAACTCTATATATAACCCTATAACTCATCTGTTGAAGTCTTCTAAAAAAAAAAAAAAAGAGCTGTAGAGGTCCTTCTTATCTCTTCTCTCTCATGGCAAATTCTGTCAAAACTTGCCAGGAAGAACCCCTCTAAAATATGGATTAATTCTTTTTCACAAACCATGTTTGCTAATTTTCATTTGCTTGCCTTGCCACTGGGGTGGATCCCTATGAAGAAGTAGAGAACGACCATGTTTAGTTTGCAGAACAATCTGAAGTCTCAGTGAATGTGTGTTAGAAAGAGGGAAAAGTGGGATTCAAGCCATGAACTAAGCTATCCTGGAGATGGCTTGGTTTTGCTTTGCAAAGTGTGATTAGCATTTTTTTGAACTGCAGCCAGCAGTAGCTTATTCAACAAGGTAAAAACGAAAACAAAGCCTTTGGCATAGAATATGGATGAACCCAGCCAAAGGAAAAAAGAAGAATCTGGGATGAAACTGGGCCATCTAGAATCCTGTAGGCTTATAACAAGAAGATAAAAAGGAAATGGTTATTTTCAAAATATTTTTATCTCCCTTTTAAACTTCCATTAGTACATCTGAAACCACATTTCATCACAGAAAATTTTCTGCAGAAAAATGTCTAGGTTTGGAAAGTAAAAAGCCAAGTTCTTGAATTGCTCATCATCATGTCACCTTCATTTGGTCTCCTGGCCTACTTGCATCCAGATTGCTTACCACTGGCCTTCTAGAACTATGGGTCAAGGTTTGGGGGTTTGAGCTAATTTCTGAGCCCAGGTGTGTAATTTTTCACCTTGTACAACCTTCAGGAGTAGATAGGAATAATGGGTCAGAAGGAGGGTTTAGAGTAGGGGTGTCAAACTCCTAGGCCGTGGGCCCGGATACATCACATCCTGGTTTAGTGAAGGTGTCAACTCATAAAAAAATTATATGCCTGTTTTAGAGTTGCCATGAACAGAAGTGGGGTGGGGGAGGAAAGAGCAATGCAACAGTTTGGAACCAAAAGTGCATTCCGTTCTTATCTTGCAAAGATTATAACTAAGCTACCGAAATTTCTGCTGTGCAAATATCTAGTTGGAGAATGTGATTGATGACTTGGCTATGAACGTGTTTCATTGGAGAATATGAATTATGATTCACCCAAAGGGGTGGGGGGAAACCAGGGTCAAGGGTGACAGTGAATTACATGTCTCAGAATCGGCTTCATACAGGTCATGCAGACATGTTTGCTCCTAATAAATCCTTTGAAGTTTTTGAAGCTTGGCTTGAGGCTCATGATTTAATTAGGGCAACTTCCGGAATCCTTAGAGAAAGGGGGGAAAGTCCTGATACATCATGGGACGCCACAGTGACAATGTGAGTTCGACACCCCTGGCTTAGAGGAAAGACATTTAAGAGAAGATTCGTGAGAACAATAACACTTGGTAGGTTGTTGGATGACTTTGAAAAAGAACAAATCAAAAAAGGCAGAAAACAACAGTTGGGAAGGTTCTTCTGATAAGATATAAGGAAGAAAGAATCAACAAGGCAGGAATCATAAGCTATGATGTTGTCAAGGATGCTGGGAAGAAGTCACCTTAATTGGAAACATTCAGCCAAACCTCTGGCTGAAAATAATTCTAGTAGCTATGATATTCAGTTGCCATAATTGAAAAAAAAAAAAACCTGGGTTAATTTAGGTCAAAAGAATTTAAGAAATTTGACCGAACTATTCTCAGTCCTGTGTATTACTCTGTCTGCTTCCACATAACATATTTTAATAATTTCTTCTTCTCTGTTGCCTTCCCTGGTAAATGTATGCAATACCCATGAAGTCAATGTGACCCTTTCTCAACCCACCACATAGAGCAGACGAGCAGGCTCCGATTCTGCCCATAAAGCTGGTCTCTCCCACCTAATAGGACACAATTTGTGGCCATCATTAAAAAAGGACATTTAAAAATATGCCACCAAATGTATTGTGTGGTTATATCATTTAGAGTTCAGTAGGTTTTGTGGTGTGCACTCCTCCATCTCATTCAGGTGAATTGTTTGGAGAAGCCTATATTTTATGAGAAACTACCAAAAAATGGAATTTAGAGAGAACACACAATTGCACATACATACATAAACACAGATCAAAATCAAAGGATGATCTCTCGTTGTACTTGGAGAATCCTGTGTCATAGGCCCATAAAATATTAGAGGACAAACATTTCAAAGTACCGAAAGGAATCTGTATTGGGCTGTTCATTGACTACTTTGTTTAGATGCAACACTTTCGACGATCTTTATGGGTTTGTGTGTCAAAGCACACTTGGTGCTCCTTATAGCACCATCCTTGAGCAGTTGCAGTCAGCCCCTGTGACATCTTCCTTACCATCAATAAAAGTGAGGCATTATCGCTACCCAAGTTGTTGAACAAAAAATTTCCAAAGAATGTTTTTTTTTTCATGAAGTTCATCAAGAAACTGTGGACTCTCCTTTCTGAGATGCCTGGTCTTTACAAAACAGCTGTCACTAAGTGTTGTATCTAAGGTTTTATGATGAATGAATTTTACAAAGACTACGTTAATGATTTATCACTATTGTTGTATATACATTGAGAGCTTACACACTGAAACAAATTCCTTGTGTGTCTAATCATGCTTGGCTAATAAAGAATGCTATGCTATGCTATGCTACGCTATGCTATGCTATGCTACATTACTCTACTCTACTCTACTCTACTCTACTCTACTCTACTCTACTCTACTCTACTCTACTCTACTCTACTTTACTCTACTCTACTCTACTCTACTCTACTCTACTCTACTCTATTCTAAATTATACAGCCTTTGCTGAGAAATAATATATCCATTAAATTAAAACTCAATGCTCTTCATCCTTTCCCCCATCAGAAAAAGAGGCAACAAGTGAGGATGGGATGATGATAGCCAGTCCAATTAAAAAAAAATGCTTTACTGTACCTGTATGATGTTACAAACAGTAGGTGCAAAATTGTAATGGTAAATCCAGACTTTCCTTACTTCCTTATACCTTGGCACTAATTTGCAGAAATAAAGGAGAGAGTCATTATACTGGGGCCTATTAAATCATTAGAGAAACACCAGGAAGAAAATTAAGTCACAGAGTTCATTGTTTCTTAGCCAGTCTGCTATTGCTTCAAGTACGGGAAATAAACAAAATGAAACTGAACTTTTATTACGGAAAGGCAAATACCATTTAACAGATATAATTGAGATGGGACGAGATGAATCTTGTGATTGCAGTATAGCACTTGAGCAGAGAAAAACACATCCATGATGTCTCTGAGAAGCAGCTTGTGTACTTTTCAAAGCAAAGTTATAGTTATGGAAGGCTTCAACTGCATCAACATCTCAAGTTTTGCCAAGTATGGTCCTTCAAGAAAATTATTGACCTGCCTTGCTAGTAATGTTCTCTTTCTGAAGAAGGCTCAAGGGATTCATTTGCCTTTTAATTGGCTCAAATGATAAGTAAAACATGGCAGACAAAAGAGAAACAGTAAGAATTACAATGGAAGCGAATTTGTGTGTATGTTTATACACACATATACGCAAAGTGGGATTCAGTAACAAGAGAAGCTCCTTGTAGAACAATAGACAGCTGGGATAGGTGGACTTTCTTTAAAAAAAGGAGACACAATAAACACATTCACAATCTGAATGCGTAAAACACCCAGAAGAGAACAGAAGAAGCTCTTGTGGTTATGCTTTGTATCACCTAGAAACAACAACAACAACAAAGGAAAGGTTAACAAAGAAGAATAGAGAGGGAGATTGGAAAAGTTGCCTTCAACAGTCAAAATAGTCCTTCTTAGATGCAGTCTGTATAAAAGGAATTGCGGGGGAAACAATAAAAAGGAGAACTTTTCCACTGCCTACTCAGTTGAATGCGAGAACACAATTATGTGTAACAAAGGAAAGTTGGAATGACTCAACTCCTATTTCAACTATCTGCAAAAATTGTACTGAAGTTGAAGAAACTGGCAAGAATGAAGCTGGTGACTGAGAGAAACACGAGTAAGGACCATCTGTAAACGCTGAATCCATTTACAACGCAAGGGCAAGATGAATTTCTATCTATGGGGCTGAAGAAATGAAATTTTGCATCCTGACTCTGAGAAATGTTAGAAAAGTATTCAAGCACCAGGTGATGGAAAGAGACAAGGATGTGTGACAAAAAGTCCAATGTGTAGTCACAACTACAGGTTGTGATTCTATCTGTAGCCCACAACTTATGATCATTCATTTAAAGACCATTCGAATGAGAATTGAGAGTGTCCTGACATATGGCATTCTTTTATGGTATGGGAGCAGCTCTGTAGTGGACAAAAAAGCTCTACAGAAAATCATTAAAACTGCCCAGAATATCATTGGGCTCCAGCTACCAGCCCTGGATGACATCTTTGCATCTCACTGTTTGAGGAAGTCTTACAACATTCTCAGAGACTCTTCCCATCCTGCTCACAATCTTTGTGAACTGTTGCCTTCTGGCAGAAGATACAGAACCTTTAAAACTCAGACCACACATTTCCTGAACAGTTCTTATCCCAGTACTATAATTGCACTTCACAATGAACTTAAGGACCACCATTAGTGGGTTGTTGGACAGTATTGGTTGGTCTGTTGTGTGGATACTTGTGTGTTTTTAGGGGGAGAGGAATTTTGGTGGGTGGGTGGGGTGTTTGGGGATTGTCATGTGTGTGTGTGTGCGTGTTGGGCCTGGTCTCTGGGTGTGTTATGAATTTCGTTGTATGTGTATACTGCATATATACGTACAATGACAATAAAGAATTCAATATTCAATATGCTGAAGTTACAACAACGATGTGAAAAAAATGACATGACCATTTTTCATACTTACAACCATTGCAGTAGCCAATGGTCATGTGATCAACACTGGGACACTTGGCAATTGGTTCATATTTATGATGGTTGCAGCATCCTGAAGTCACATGATCCCCTTTTGCAATCTTCTGACAAGCAAAGCCAATGGAGAAGCCAGATTCACTTAACAACCATGTGACTAACATAACAACTGCAGTGATTCACACAAGAACAGTGGCAAGAAATATCAAATGGGTCAAAATTCATCTAACTATGGTCACACATAGCAATAGAAATGTTGGGCTCATTTGTCCTAACTAACAAAATGAAATTCAATGTAGAGGAAAGTAAAGTCCTACATTTAGGCAAGAAAAACCCAAAGGACACATATAGACTGGGTGAAACCAGGTCAATAGCAGGAACTGGGAGAGGGATCTTGGAGTCTTAGTGGACAACCAGCTAAATAGGAGCCAGCAGTGTGCAACAGCAGCCAAAAAAGCCAACAAAATCCTAAAATGCATTAACAGAGGGATACAATCAAGATCAAGTGAGGTACTAGTACCACTCTATAAAGCCCTAGTAAGGCCACACCTAGAGTACTGCATCCAGTTTTGGTCACCACACTATAGAAAAGATGTTGAGACTCTAGAAAAAGAGCAACCAGGATGATTAGGGAACTATGAAGAACAGTTACGGGAACTGAGCCTGGCTAATCTAGTGAAGAGAAGGACCAGGGGAGACAGGATAGCAGTCTTCCAATATTTGAGGGGCTGCCACAGAGAGGAGGAAGGGGTCAAGCTACTTTCCAAAATACCTGAAGGCCAGACAAGGAACAATGGATGGAAACTGCACAAGGAGAGATTCAACCTGGAAATACAATTTTTTCTGAAAATGAGAACAATCAACCCATGGAACAGAAGTTGCTTTCCAGAAGTTGTGGGAGCTTCATCACTGAAAGCTTTTAAGAAGTGATTGGACTGCCATCTTTCAGAAATGGTGTAGGGTCTCCTGCCTGGGCAGGGGTTTGGACTAGATGACCTACAAGGTCCCTGCCAACTCTGTTAATCTGTTGTGGTCATACATCAAGGAGTACCTGTATTCAACTGAAGGGTGGGCTTTAATTGCATAGTTGTGTCCGCCAATTTGACTGCAAGGGTGTAGCCACCAATGTGACTTCATAGTTGTGGCTACCTCTTCTTCACACAGTCTAGACACCTCCAACAGGAGATTAATAGGATCCAAAAGGGTTTTCCTATGTTGCAGGACATCCTTATATCCCTAATCTAATATATTTTTTGACAGTCCCTTCCCAATATCCTGTTACTGGTGAAACCAGAAGACATTTCTATTTTATTTTGATTAGTTAAGTTCAGATGAGCATTAATTGCATCCTGGGAAATGGGAGGAATTCCAGGCCAGAGAGGCACATCAATTTCCATTCTACATTGTCTACGATGACTACTAAATACAAGGAAAATCAGAATGTGATCTGTGGTTTTCTCTGCCATTCTGGCTCTTATTTTAACAGCTAGCTGTGCTTCATATATCTCGCCTCTGTGTATTAAAATCAAGGGAGATCATTGCTATTCAGGCACAGGCCCTCCGGCAATGGGAAAACGAATGTAAAAATTTCCAACTCGGCACTGACCAAGCACATTAAATCTCTCCCAACCCCATACAAACAATGCTATCCAGCAATTTGCATCTAATTCCAGGAATGGGGGTGTAGGGGAAGGGAGAGAGAACAGATGGAGGAGCAGTAACAAGCAGCCTATAGGATTCAGTGTCAAGCTGAAGAAATATGGCTGGTGCATCAGGCATGAAATGCAAAGCAGAATCTAAAGTCAGCAAGCAAAGGCAAAAGGGCGAATGTCGGAATTGCATTGGAGGTTGTTTGGGTGGATATTTCTGCAACAGAGTGACCCAGAAGTCAATAAATTCTGCTTGGTAAGATGGATTTCTAAATGAGGATTCATGAAACATGCCAACATTTCCAGGACAGTGTCCTTAAGCTTTGGCTTCAGGTATGACCCACAGATGACAGTCATAATGGTGAAGTTCAAGCTCCATTTGTTTTTATGTGTGTTGTACAAGTGAGTGCTTAAATATAGGCAGAACATCAATTGCAGCACCATAGCAATAGCAGTAGCACTTATATACTGCTTCACAGTGCTTTACAGCTCTCTGTAAGCAGTTTACAGAGTCAGCAATTTTGGCTCCTCATTTTACCCATCTCGGAAGGATGGAAGGCTGAGTCAAATTTGAGTCAGTTGGGATCAAACTCTTGGCAGTGGGCAGAATCAGCCTGCAATATTGAATTCTCACTGTGCCAGGAAATAAGGGAGGGAGGGAGGGAGGACTATCACTAGCCCTTAGACTTATATACCACTTCCAGCCCTCCCTAAGCAGTTTACAGAGTCAGCCTTTTGCCCCCAACAATCTGGGTCCTCATTTTACCCACCTGGGAAAGATAGAAGGCTGAGTCAACCTTGAGCCTGGTGAGATTCGAACTGCCAAATTGCAGGCAGCCGGCAGGCAGCAGAAGTAGTCTGCTGTACTGCATTCTAACCACTGCGCCACCGTGGCTCATGTCACCATCTTGACTTTTTTTTTTTTTAATCAGACCTGGTGGTGGCATGATGCTGCAATTTTTTTGACTGGACTTGGATTGCTTACAGTTTGTTGATAAGAGGTTCAAAGCACAACCACATAACATGCATGGCGAGAGAGAGAGACACTGTGGATCAATAGCTAAAGATGTTCTGCAAAGCTGGTGTTATTTTGTTCAAGCTGCACTATCCATGTTCACCAACGAGCAGGTCACTTAGCTTCTCCAGATGTTACCAAGTGACAAGCCCTTGCCTCCATCAAGTTAGCGACGCTGTTGGCAACTGTTATTCATTGCCATCTGAATGGACGCAGGTATGCTAAAAATAGGACTTGACAGTCTCCCTCTGTCTAGGGTTTCATAATCTAAATGGAAACAATTCCAGTTGCAAAATGAACGAATGAATGAATGAAAGTTGATAGGGCAGACATTGAAACCCAGTGCTTCCTTGTAAAAAAACCAGGACATGTTATTTTCTACAGTAAATCATAAATGAGTCTCTTTCCGTTATGATTTTCTATGACGTGTGAAGAGTTTTGTTGCTCCTTAGACTGACAGGATTGGTTTCCATTAGGGCAGTGAGGTTGGCATACCTGCCTATTTCTGACACATAATGAATAAACATACGTTCAGGTAGAAGTCATTGTAAATCTCTGTGCGCTTCTATGGAATAACTTACACTGTTATGCGATTTAACAAGCCCCTGTTGCAGAAGTCAAATTGGTTGGCTTTCAAAGTTATTTCACTTGACATTCTCTAAATTTCCCCCATCCCTAAATTCAAGGAGAATCAAGCAACCAATGAAGGCTTATTCTTCTCTCAAACCCTTTCATGGGTAATTCGAAATTGTCTCCAAAAATAAAAATTGGAGGTTGTTCCTTTTTTTTCCTTTTCCTAAAATTATAATTCTCTTCCTGCCAGAGGCACTAGTTGAACTGTGATGCCATCCTATTCTTAAATCCCAGGGCACCGTATGACAAAAATCACTGCTGTCCAATATTTCCATCCTTCCCATTTTTTCCAACTTGTGTTATTTATCCTTCCTGCTTTGTCTTGAGATGCCTTCAGGGCAATATTTAGTATGATCCAACCCAACAGTTATGCAAGAGTCACACGATCATGATGGACTCCAATTAATTCAGGCCAAAAAGAAAAAAAAGAAAGAAAAAAGACCAAAGCCTACAAGGAGGATTATGGGCTGAAAGAAAGGAATTAAGAAAATCCAGTTTTTAGTAGTGCTGAATTTAGTAGCACACACATTTCCTAAGTGGTTGTAAAGAAGTCACCTTGATCTCACCTCTGCAGAGGGAAGATAATACAAAACTTTGGCAATAGCAATAACATGTTCAGTTCAACAGAGGGCTATTGTTTTGGAGATGCTGCAATTAAGATCCAATGTTTCTGTACCTTTTTATTGATTCATAATTATTTGCATATATTTTCCCCTCCTTGTGAGTAGCATTAGCTGGAGACCAACCAATGGGGATCACCTTCAAACCATGGGGTGATATTCAAGAGCCTGATTGCTGGTTAGGAATCAAGGAACTGTTACAAAGCTACCCAGTCCTCTAGATGTCATTCCACAATTCAGATATTATTTTGGACAACTGAGTTTGCAAAATCTGTTCTTTCAGAAGGTCCTTTGAGAAGGTCCTCCAGACCAGGATGAACATGTTCTGTCCTATGCCTCCCCAAAAAACATTCAGTCAATTCTGAGTCCTGACAAAAATCTCTTTTATTATATTAATGTGAATTTATTTCATTCACAGTCAGCCAACAGCTTGGCAAACAGTCTTGTGAGGGTACACTAATGAACTCAGACCTTTATCAATCTTGGAACGCTGCTCAGTAAATAGTTCCACACTCAGTGCTGGCAGGGAAGAGCTGGATTATACAGACAAATCTCCGTGAGGCTGACAAATGACGGAACGAGTGAGTCATTTTCTGCAAAAGCCTTCTCCTCCTTTTGCTTCTCTTTTAATCCCAATGGGATGGGCCATTCATTGTCCACCTGTGGCTTTACTTCCATGTCAGCCCTGAGTTCTTACTTGTGCCTTCCTTTTGGCAGATCTGCACATGCACAGGCTGGGAACTGGTTCCAGAAGCTCCCCCAACTTACTGCTGTCCGAGCCCAAAGACAGCTGATGATTGCCAGCCTGTCCTGGCCACATCTCTGCCTCTGATGAGAGCCCTCACCCCAGGCTTCCTCAGCCTCCAGGACTGGCCCGGGTTCCTCCCCAACCTCCTCACTACTGTCTGACTCTGCTGCCAGTTTTGCCAACTGCCGGCAGGCTGCAACAGAGTACTGGTTTGCATTGATCAGAAATAAGGAATCTGAGGCTGATGTTAGCACACTATCTTCAGGTGTATAAAGTCATTTCAGGTCCAAGATGATCTTCAGTGTTCAGGAGCAAGAAGAGATCCAGAAAAGATTCATATCTGATTCTTCAAAGAAGGAACAAAATGCAATGAATACTCAAATGAAGATCATGACTGAATTAAACATCAAGGGTTTTGTCCATTCCCAGCCTGATATTCTCTTCTGAACCTGATGCAGAACTGAGAGATGGAGTGAATAATTCCCCTGATTAAGATAGATTAAGGGAAGGATTGGAGGAAATTCTGCAATTTTTGATGAGCAGGAATTACAAGCAACACTCTGGGGATCAAGGTGTGTTCCAAACAAACAGCTCAAAAGACTACAAGCACTGCAGACAACAAAAGCTCTTGAGATACCTAGAAAACCAATGTGGATACATTCCTCTCCTGCTCTATTTAGCAAAAAGCAATGAGAATGCTTTGAATAAAGGATTCACGAGCCCCTCAGGAGGGGGAGGCTGAATACCAAGCAAATCTTCATCCTACTTTTAACACTTTTAGACTTCTGCTTCAGAAAGAATATGCGTTTCCACCCTCTCTCCCACTCTAGAAAATATTATCTTTTTAGTTTGATTTTTAGAAGGTAGAGAAGGGGAAGAATAGTCCCATCCTGACAGAGCAACATATTTTGCTTGATAACATATTGACTTTTAAACATTGGTATGCAAAGCTTTTAGTGAGTGCCAAAGTTCAGAGATGGATGCTTACATTTAAAAAACAAAAAACAAAAATGCCACCATAACAACGGTGGATCTGAAGAAAATTGTTGATCATCTCAGCTGAATAATGAATAGCTGGGGTGGGTGGGTTATTTTGGAGGGATAGTAAGAAGCTAGTTATCTTGCAGAACTCAAAGTGTACATATTGGAGATGAATGAATCGGTATTCTTCTGCTCTAGGTCAGTTTTATACATATTTAATCATAGCTCAATTCTACCAATTTCCACATCAATCTCCATTTCCAGGAGGGAAAGAAAAAGATACAGAAATGGCATTTATTTTCACATGAAGGCAATTTCCTCTAACATATATATTTGGTTTCCAGTTTTCTGTAACATAAAAGTTTTAGGGCACTGCTTTTGCGGACATAGCCATATATATATTCTGTATACAGGATAGCAGCTCACCACTATGTGCAAATGAAAGGTGGTTGTCTGAGGGAGAAGGATTGACTAAGCCGGTGGAGGAGTCAAGTGGGGAATTAGTCTGGAATCCTCATGTAGGCAAAAAGGACAAGGTTTAATCTCCCTTGAATGCCATTGAACATTATCTAGTTTGGCCCAGGTATAAACTGCCAGTTAGGGAAATCAGCATGAGCAATAAAGGAGGCAATCAAGCTCTTCTTATGTGAATCTGGTTACTTGCTCCTGAGACTTGGGGGTGTGTTGTGAGAACAGTGGTTACTACCAATGCAGGGAATGAGGAATCCAGGCAGTACAAATGAATATAGGTTAATTGTATGCTAATGCTCTCTACAAAAATCTGAACTATGAACGGTCAAAGCAAATTGGCAGTGGATAAGAATCAGTGGAATTCAAGATGGTCTGGACTTAGATTTTTTTGAGGGCACAAAAGGACTCAAGACTGATGATGCACTTGACCCCTCCCTCGGGCTCAGAATGTTCATCTCCTACAGTGAGCGCAGTAGCATCCATCACAAGCTACAAGGAAGTCAAAATGATAGGACGTGGGGTGTGACATTGCACAAATGCAAGGATTGTGCATGTGTCATCATGAGCCTCTCCTTGAACATTTGTGGATGTTGCAGGGTGTGGGTGAGTAAAGTTTCTCAGTCCATAAATGGACTGCATGGTGGTGTGGCCAGCCAGAAACCCCATATATTGGATGGAGCAAGAACTAAACAAAGGACACCATGGGAAGTATCCACAAACAGGATTGTGCACTGTATATGGGTGTTGGGTTACAAACCATAATTTTTTTCTTTAAAGAGGAAGATTAAATCTAAAGGACTGAATGCCTTTTTGCTTTCTTCCCACTAATTTTTTTTTTTGACAGCTGTTGCTTGGTGAAGAGTTTTGGGCAGTTTTATTGGTTTTATTTCTGAGTTTTATTGGTTTTGTTTTCTTCCCAGGCTTAAATTGTATTTTGGACATGTTTCTACCAAAAAGG
The DNA here is from genome assembly GCA_033807585.1 of Hydrophis major. Taxonomy (NCBI): domain Eukaryota; kingdom Metazoa; phylum Chordata; class Lepidosauria; order Squamata; family Elapidae; genus Hydrophis; species Hydrophis major. Next base: position 24,983,778 of record CM066338.1, read on the forward strand.
CTAACATTTATATTCTCAATAGGGACTTTATCCTACAATGTACTGATTATGATGTCGGTTATTTGAAAGCAAGGATGTTTAGAAATACAACCTAGACCTACTCAGTGAATGGAGTTTCAACAAATAACTAAACACAATAGCAATAGAAGATAGATAGTTCCACCGTATTTATAGCCCACTATTTAAGTTTACACCCACTTTACTCCTCTGGCAGATTATCTGTTTGTATAGGACAAAATATCTTGACCTATTATGTACTTACTCTAAACACAGAGAGAAGAATACCAAACATTATATCTGCTCTTTCCTTCAGGTGTGCAGTAAACTGCTCTATATAGGCATTTTGTAATCGGGAAAGAAAAGGACTGACTCCAAAGAGATATTTCCACAATTCTGCCAGCATAAGCCACAGCAAGCATCAAACATTGATCAAAATGTATGTCCTAACAAAGGCTAAAATTGCTGTATCTGCAGAGGGACCTTTTTTTCTACCTCTGTATAGTTGCATGGGACAAAAACATGCCCTTATCACACAAAAAAGAGGTGGCTACTGATATTAGCTATTGATATGTTCCAATAGAATTCGTTTATTGGCCAAGTGTGATTGAACACACAAGGAATTTGTCTTGGTGCAAATGCTCTCTGTGTACATGAAAGAAAAGATACATTCCTCAAGAGTCAAGAATCATAAGGTACAACACTTAATAATAGTCAAAAGATACAATAAGCAATCAAATCATACTAGGAAACAGTCCATATGAATTGTAAGGATGCAAGCGACAAAGTTACAGTCATACTGTCACAAGTGGGAGGGGATGGGTGATAAGGAGTGATGAGAAGATCAACAGTAATAGTAGTGTATACTTTGTAAATAGTTGGACAATATTGAGAGAATTATTTGTTTAGCAGAGTGATGGCTTTTGGGAAAAAACTGTCCTTGTGTCTAGTTGTTCTAGTGTGCAGTGCTCTATAGCATCGTTTTGAGGGAAGGAGTTGAAACAGTTTATGTCCGGGATGTGAGGGGTCTGTAGATATTTTCACAGCCCTCTTTTTGACTCGTGCAGGATACAGATCCTCCATGGAAGGCAGGTTGGTAGCAATTATTTTTTTCTGCAGTCCTAATTATCCTCTGAAGTCTGTGTCTGTCCTTTTGGGTTGCAGGTATCTCAGGGGCTGCCACAAAGGAGAGGCGGGGTCAACTTATTCTCCAAAGCCCCTGAGGACAGGACAAGAAGCAATGGATGGAAACTAATCAAGGAGAAAACCAACCTAGAACCAGAAGAAATTTCCTGACAGTGAGAACAATTCATCAAAACAATTTAGTTATGGGTGCTCTATCAAACCTCCATGGAGGTTTTCAAGAAGAAATTGGACAGTCATTTGTCCATCAGGTTCTCCTGCTTGAACAGGAGGTTGGACTAAAAGACCTCCAAGTTCCCTTCCAACTCTGTTATTAGGCTGACTATCATGACTTTTGACTCTGGAGGATTACTACTGTACAATATGGTAACTGAAGATTAACATTTTTGGGGAGGAATGTTGGCTCTAGTATCCTCTCGAAATCATCTGATTTTTTTAAAAATCCAGATCCATCATCCAGATATGATGGCCCTAACTTTTGGAATTGTCAGCCTTGCAAGGCAGTCCAAGTAGGATGCATGCCCAGATGTAAGTCTATTCCAGGGGTCTTCACACTTGACAGCTGTAAGACTTATGGACTTCAACTCCCAGAATGCCTCCTCCAGTCATGTTAGCTCAGGACTTCTGGGAGTTGAAGTCCACAAGTCTTAGACTTGCCAAGTTTGAAGACCCTTGATCTATTCTGTTGTAAGTTTACCTTAACAAAACCTTGCAATTGTGGAAGGTACATCTCTCCCTCACCTTTATAGCCCAAGACACTAGTGAGGGTGCCTTCTGAGATGTTTGCCATGTGCTAATTCTTATGTGGGCTCAGCTACCTCTTATCTGACCTCTCCTCTAACTGCAGTTCTTCTGCCTATTTCCCAAGGCCATTTTCACTTATCTTTACAGCTATAGGGGTGGTAACTAATAAATGATGAATATTGAAAAGTATAATTGGTCAATCGTTGTAATGTAAATGGAATTGGTAAACAGTTCTGATAAGGAAAATAGAGAGTCTCTGAGCTAATTGTCTGGCTTGAATCCAGTACTAGTGATGAAAGGAGGCCCAGAGGACCTGACCAAGTTGCTCCCATAATCCTGAAATTCACATGTCAAAGATTTCTCCTTTTACCCCACTATCTAAGTAGCAAACAAACTTTTAAGGTGGATACTGAGGCAGACAGTTGAAGAATCAGAAAATGGAAGGTGTAAATGGGGAAAGAGGAAGAAAAACATAAAAAGTATGAAGTAGAAAATGAGAAAAATCAAGGAACATCTGGTGTTTGTATTCCCCCAGCATATGCTTTGAACACAAATATCTTTAATATCCTGACTATACCCTTAAGATGCTGGGATAGGATATTGATGTCTCTTAACATGGATCTAAACAAATTAACTTTAATCAGTTGCTGTCTTGTAGTGCATGCAGTGTCGGCCTCTGGAAAAAAAATGATAACATCTATCAATGTGTCATCTATCATGCATCTATCTGTCTTTTGGAGATCTATTGTGGTATTTGAATGATCTATTGAGATTGGTGCTTTGTTATTTTATTTAGAGTTCTATTTTTCTCGAGGTGAGGAAGATGGATGAAAACATGACATGAACTTTGAGCTGAGATCAACTCCTTGAAATCAGCAACCCTCAGCAACAAGACCAAAATGGTTTCTCATTGCATTCCTTGGGACTTTGGGACTTCCAGAACCATCCAATCTAATCCAGAGGCCTGGGCTTTGTTGATAGTCCCCAAAACACAGATAAAGCAGATTTGATTTTGCTTAAGTCAGTGTTTGTTAACTTTGGCCACCCTAAAATGGATACTTCAACCTCCAGAATTCAGTTGCATGCAAGATCCCAATGCATTCACTTCTGACATAGTTGATATCCAATGCATAGTGAATTTGCTGCCTCTTTCATGTTCATGTTTGAACTCAACCATTTAACATTTGCAGTAGTTCTCACTCTTTGCTAATGCCTTGAGTTTACTTTTTATTTATTTATTTATTTTTGTCAATTGCTTACAAGATAATAGGTTTATGTAAAAACATAGTTATGAATACATGAAACGGGTACATATAAGAAAAATAAAAGAAACAATAGGACAGGGACGGTAGGCACATTGGTGCGCTTATGCAAGCCCCCTACAGGCCTCTTAGGAAAGGGGTGAGCTCAATAGTAGACAGTCTAAGGTTAAAGTTTTTGGGGTTTGGGGAAGAAACCACAGAGTCAGGTAGAAGATTCCAGACATTGACTTGTTGGTTGTCCCATGAACTTTTTTTTCCCGCAGGCAGCTTTTCATCTGTGATTCCCATGCTTTCTCGCTCTCCTTTCTTGCTAAAGGAATGAAACTAAAGGCACTTTATTGACCATATGGACACAGCTGTGGAGTTTTCTGTGCTGCAGTACTGAAACAATTTGAAATTGCCAGGATGTTGTTTTTTTAAAAAGCTTCCCAGATCAGCCTATCACAGTGGCATTCCCTAGAGGTCGCCCACCTCAGTCTTAATGAGATCAGATCCTGGTTAGCTTCTGAGGTCAGTCAAAATTGTCCAGGGGCTGCAGAGAGAAAGCAAAGGAAAAGAAGCTTTCTCGGTGATACAGTTCAATATGTGAACTGTTGCAACACCGTTATGGCTCGTAAATCAATCTCTCCATTTTTCCTCCTTGCAGACATTCTTCTAAATCCATATTAACCCCTTTAGCCAACTAAGATTTAGACAAAAAGGGAGCTATGGGGAAAAAAAACATTCATATATTGGTTAGACGCTAGTGCCATATTTAGACTGTGTCCAGCTTTGTGGCATGAATCTAATATGTCTACAGCAGTGACTGCATCAAATTGCATCCCTAATCAGGCAGGTTTTCCTGGAGCAAAATGCTTCCTCATTTATTATATATATAATACACATATAGGGACTCAGCCTCTGGAATTTATCAATGCAACTTATTCTGTTGCCTGTTGGAGACACCAAAACAATTTGCAAGGAAAACAACAGATGTTCTGCTCCCACCAGCAGCCAGGAACAACTTGCAGAATTACTATTGCTTTCTAAAGCAGCAGAGGCAAAATGATTTAAATGCAGCTCACGTCTTGCCTCCCTTTTTTTTCCTCCCCCAAACTTAGACTGAGCCAACCCTAGAGAATATGGTGCAAAGGCAGCTTCAGAACTTCAGTCCAAAGGTTGCGTTCGAGTCACCAGACTTTTCAAGGAGAATGAATGGGAGCAGTTCAGAGAAACGATGTAAGCGCCACTGTGGGAAAGAGGAATCATTCATAGTGCTGGGAAACTCCTGCGAATTTTTCAGTCCCAACCACAATTGGTATCAAGGTTCAAGCACAAGAAGAAGATAATGCTTTACGAGGTTGCAGTGCAATGCCACTGCCTTCATAAAAATAGAGGTTAAACTGTAGATAATACCTGGAGCTGTTCCGGGAAAATTACTTCCCTACATTTACATATCCCATGGTATTCCTTGTCGTCAGTAAACATTAGTAGCATCGATCCTAACACTTAATCCAGATCATGCTTCCCTTGAAGAGACTTGAGGATTCTCCTAGGTCCTGCTTCGGAATGCAGAATATGCTTTAGCTACAGGAATAAGCTTAGGCAATGAGTTTAGCCTAACAAAGAGAAGGCTTAGGGGGGACATTATAGTCATCTTTCAATCCTTGAAGGGGTATCTCAGAGAAGACAGAGTGAAGAGAAGGGCCAGGGGAGACATGATTGGAGTGTTCCAATATTTGAGGGGCTACCACAGAGAGGAGGAGGGGGTCAAGCTATTTTCTAAAGCACCCAAAGGCCAGATAAAGAATAATGGATGGAAACTGAACAAGGAGAGATTCAACCTGGAAATAAGAAGACATTTTCTGACAGTGAATGCAATCAACCCATGGAACAGAAGTTGCCTTCGGAAATTGTGGAAACTTCATCCCTGGAGACTTTCAAGAAGAGACTGGACTGCCATCTGTCACAAATGGTGTAGGATCTCCTGCTTGGGTCGGGGGGCTGGACTAGATGAGCTACAAAGTCCTTTCTAAATCTGTTAATCTGTTCTTGAGAGGACCTGAATGCAGGACAAGAAGCATGGGGTGGAAGCTCATCAGAAGGACATCCACCTGGAACTAAAGAGAAACATGGCAGTGAAAAGGATTAATCAATGGAAGAGTTTGACTCATGGGGTTGTGGATGCTCTGGAGGTTTTCAAGAAAAGTTTGGACATCCATTTGACTGGGATGGTGTAAGGATTCCTGCCCTATGATACTAAGATAGCAGCTTGACTCCTCTGGATTAGCCAAACATGGCTATCTTTTTGTTTATACTCAGCTATCAAAGCAGGACTTTTCCCAATGCATTTCAGACCTTTCATTCTGGACCACACATCCCAACCCAGTGTCACCCTGCCTCATCCTGATCCTGAAGCTTAGCTATGATTTGAGAATAATTATTCTGCTCTTTCTGGCTTCCCAGCTTCTTTTGATAAACTAACAAGGCCTCTGCCACGCGGCTGGCTGAGCGATGAAATTAGTAAACCCTGTTTAAGCAAACTTGCCTGAACAAAACAAGGTTATTGACAACGAACGGAATGGAAATTAATGGATTTTAGACTTCTAAACACTCGTCTCCTGTAGGCCTGATGTAATTTCACACTTGTCTAAGATGTGTTCGTTTCTCAGTTCTAATCAAAATTATTCCGAGTGGCACATTATTAACTGCCGTGGAACAAAAAGGCAATAATTGCTCCTTAGAGCAGGTGCAACACAAGGTTAGAAAGAGCATCTCAACAACCCTTAAGCATAGACTAACCTGCAAAATAATAATATCACTAAAATCTGCCCGGTGTCCGCCAAAGTGGCAAACAATGTGATAAAATAACATACACATTTAGAAAAAAACATTAGCATTATTTCCATCTGGCAACCTAATCTCTTATTTTGGAAAACAAAAAAACAAAAAACAAAATAACCCACTTCACATCCAATAGTTTGGATCTAGTTAAGTTGCATTTTGCCTTGATGGAGTTTACAATAATCACTCTTATTTGCAGGAATGATTGCCTAGTTCAGCTTGTCATGACAGTTTATTGGTCAATTTCTCAGTGCAAATATTGAGGGCAGCTGCTAGAGTTGGGTGCCTCCATGGGTAACAGATGTTAAGTGACTCAATTTAAATAGGATTTCCACTTCTCTTTTGTAGAAGCAGCCTTGGGATCCGAAGTCAGATAATCCCATCCTTTAACACCTTGAAAATAAGCTAGAAGGAAATGTGAAATGGAAATAAATGCATATATTCCTCCTCCCCTCTTCCATTCTCCGCTTGTGTTCAATCCTGAAATTAAAGTCTTTCCTTGAAAGATCTGTTCTGGGATGATGATTTGTCGAGCATTGCTTTTGAAAGTATTTAAAAGAGGTTGCTTGCAAGGCACAAGAGCCTGGAAAAGATGCAGCTGCTTTCATGTGCAGCATTATAGAAACATCTCCTTTGAAAAGCTGATAATGCTGAAGGATCTCTTCCAAATGACTTTTGAAGTATATGCAGCTCTGTTAAAGGACTTGAGGTAGAAACCAGGAGACTGGGAGTTCTAGTCCTACTTGATGTACAAAGCTACCTGGGTGACTTTGCTCTCTCTCTCTCTCCCTCCCTCCCTTTTTCTCTCTCTGTCCCTGTCTGTCTCTCTATCTTACTATCTCCCTCTCTCTCTCTTTTTCTCTTTCTCTCTCTCCCCCTCTTTTGTTTCCTCTCTCTGCCTCTCTCATTCTTAGCCTCAGCAGACTCCTGGTACCCCATGTAGGTACCAGGAGTCAAGAATGACATGAAGATCTACCCACAGGCACACAAAAAGTTATTTTATTGTTAAAAATAATGACTATTATTTTTTAAAAGAATCTCCAAGTCACTTTGTCTGCATAAAACAGAATCTGACTAACAGTTCCTGCTGGAAACAGATGGTTGAACGTTGTCATTAAAATATTTCTTAGTTATGCCTTTCAACAGTTATCCCTTCCAACAAAACCCAGGAAGGGTTGAATAGTGCATATCAATATTTTTCAAGAGTGAAGGTGTCAGGCTGCACTCCTTCTAGATCCCAAGAAAGAAATACTCAGACTCCATGGTGTAGAGCAAAGTTATCCTTTTACTGGGAAATAAAGTGGTAGCTACAAATCAAATTCCGAAACTGAGAAATTGGCGGGTAGAATGCACATACAAAGAAATAGGTTTGCTCCCACCCCCCAAAGTTCAAATGATTCTTCCAATTAAAACTTTTGAAACAGCTCATGTGGTCATCTCCAGATGGTGATGAGGCGTCTTGTCAAATGACCTTGACATTTTTGATAAAAGTTCGCAGTTGCGCAAAAGAGGAAAAAGATAGCCAAGAAACGGAAAGTTAAACCCTGCCGCTAGCAAAGCCGACAAACCGGAAGTCCCCTGACCAATATTCATTTCTTGCGGGTGGGTAGCTGGATGGATCACAACTCCCAATTTTCTTCCTATAGTGGACCTTGTTTTCTGACCTTGTGTTCTACTGTTTCTTCCCGAACAGCATCACTCTGCTAAACAAATAATTCCCTCAACACCGTCCAACTATTTACAAAGTCTGCACTACTATTACTATTAACCTTCTCATCACTCCTTATCACCCATCCCCTCCCACCTGTGACTGTATAATTTTGTCACTTGCATCCTTACGATTCATATGGACTGTTTTCTAGTATGATTTGATTGCTTATTGTACCCTGTGACTATTATTAAGTGTTGGACCTGATGATTCTTGACTTTTGATGAATGTATATTTTCTTTCATGTACACTGAGAGCATTTGCACCAGGACAAATTCCTTGTGTGTGCAGTCACACTTGGCCAATAAAGAATTCTATTCTATTCTATTCTACTGCAATAATGCCTCTTGTCCTGAAAGTATATATCTGTACTAATATAATTATTTTGGGAGTGGGAGGAAATGAAATAATGTCTGAGTCCTGTTTTTCTAATTCAGCGGCTAATGAGTATGGAATCCAGGAGAAAAGAAGGTTAGCTTGGACATGGTGAAAAAGACAAGGTTATTTTTAAATGTTTAAAAGCCTTTGCTTTTAAGTAAATCAATCCGAATGAAGCTGGTGGGGAAAGGATTAAACGGGCAATAAAAGGGATACATGACTGACCTCCCATAGAAGACTGAGCTGATAATGAGATAAATAAATCTTACAATGACGATAAGGATATAATTATGGGAAAGTTCACACTCCTAAGTGCACATTTTGAACCTTGGCAGATATAAAATTTCAGGGTAGTTTGGCAGCAAATGAATATTTTTCATGCCCCTCTCTAGGAGCCTCCATCGGTGGAAATGTGTGAACATTTTAAACTTTCTCTCTCCTTTATGGTGAGGAATGTGGACAAGTTTGTTTTTTTGTTTTTTGACAAGGTTTCATTTCAAATTGGAGGAGGTATGGAGAGTCCCTCACAAAGCTAGGAAGATGGATGGCTGCTGACTTCCTACACCATCCTCATCCAATGTGGAATCCTGGTTTGATAGAGTTATTTACAGTGACTTGCTTTAAGGGTTGTTTTTCAGAGGTGATGTTCAGCAGGTTCTGACCAGTTCTGAAGAACCGGTAGCGGAAATTTTGAGTACTTTGGAGAATCGGCAGATATCACCTCTGACTGGCCCTGCCAACCCCATCTATTCTCCACCTCCCATTGAGTCTCATCTGATTGGCTGGGTCTTCTTTGGTTGCCCTGCCCAGGAGAACGGAGCTGGAAAGCAGGTTAGTGGGATGGGGAGGGAACAGGGATTTTGCAGTGTCCTTCCCCTGCCATGCCCACCAAACCAGGAGTGAAAATGGTTGAATCCCACCACTGTTCTATTTGTTGACGCTTGGTTTCCTTTTTCATCCCAAGTGATGGATTTGGGAAGCGAGGCTCCTTGGGAATCCACTGACTGGGGCCGCCACTAATGAATTGATGAAATAAATAAAACCCAGTGCCTCAGCCCTAGCAACGATATTTTCTATTAGCAGATATTTTCAGCCTTTTTCCTAGGCAACGTCATGTATAACATATTTCAGTAATTAAGGCAGCAGTCAAAAGGACTTCTGTTCGGGGAGAGAGAGAAAGAGAGAGATTGAAGGCTGGATATCTCTATTTGATGAAGATTACATCCATCTGAGGCCACAAGGGTGCAAGCTTGATTTTTCATAATTCTGTATCCCTGCTCTCTCACCCCCTTTTTCTGCTGCCAAATGCAAAAAATGGAAGGCGCAAGGCACTAAATTGAGTTTTCATATCGCAATCACTTGATGAGTCTTAGTCTTAGAAGTGGGGTTTTTTTTAACCACTCCTCCCCTTCCGAAGAAAAGTCAGACAAATCCAAACATTAAGAATTCTCTTTGTCTTCAGTCCCCGCCTGCTTTGTATGCTTATGAATCAAAACGTTGGCTAAATATTTTGTTGTTGTTGTTGTTGTTATTTTGATAAGTTTCCCCGATGCAATCAGTTATAGCCTGAACAAAATTGTCTTCCTGTTGATTGCCAGGCCAAATGTAAAGATTTTGGGGGGTTTGGCAGAAGAGAGGCAAAAAAAGAAAAAGAAAGAAAAGTATTGCTTGTGTTTTAAGGGAGGCTAATTTTCAAGATATAATGAAAGGGAACTCAGTGCGGAAAGAATGGGAGTCATATTTCAGCAAAATGACAGGTACATGATTGAATAAAATAAAAGCAAATGTGGCAGTCAACACAAGGTCTTTGGAGATAGAGCAAAATTCCAACCACTCCCTCCCCATTTTATTTATTTTTAATAACATGCAAACACGGCCCCAGAAAAGGAGCCATCTAAATAGCTGTCAATCAAAACGAAGTTGAAAAGTTACAAACAATGATACTGTTAAGTGTAAGTGTTCTTTTCAAATTCATGCTATTTGGTGTGAGTCTCCCTGCTTTTCCTTCGCAACCATCTTAGGCAGAATTATGCACACAAATCGTACCTATCATTATGGTGAGTTGGAGGCAGGTCAATCTAAAAACTGACTGAGGAATCTTGGAGTCTTAGTGGACAACCAGCTAAATAGGAGCCAGCCGTGTGCAACAGCAGCCAAAAAAGCCAATGCAATCCTAAATTGCATTAACAGAACGATACAATCAAGATCAACTGAGGTACTAATCCCACTCTATAAAGCCTTAGTAAGACCACACCTAGAGTACTGCATCCAATTTTGTTCACCACACTATTAAAAAAGAGGTTGAGACATGATAGCAGTCTTTCAATATTTAAGGGGCTGCCACAGAGAGGAGGGGGGCCAAGCTATTTTCTAAAGTGCCTGCAGGCCAGACAAGGAATAATGGATGGAAATTAACAAGGAGAGATTTAACCTGGAAATAAGGAGACATTTTCTGACAGTGAGAACAATCAACCCATGGAACAGAAGTTGCCCTCGGAACTTGTGGGAGCTTCATCACTTGAGACTTTCAAGAAGAGATTGGACTTCCATCTGTCAGAAATGGGATAGGGTATCCTGCTTGGGCAGGGGTTGGATTAGATGACCTATAAGGTCCCTTCCAACTCTGATTATCTGTTATCTGTTAAAAATATATAGGTAGCCCTCAACGTATGACCTCAATCAAGCCGAAAATGTCTGTTGCTAAGCAAGATTTTTGAGAAGGGGATTTTGCCTCATTTTACGACCACTCTTGCCACACCTGTTAAGCGAATTGCCGCAGCTGATCGACCAGTGACACGATTTTGAAGCAAATCTGGCTTCCTCATTGACTTTGCTTGTCAGAAAGGGGACCATGTGTCTCCTCCTCCCCCGGGACATTTCAACCATCATAAATACGAGTCAGTCACTGAGGGCCTGAATTTTGACTGTAAGGATGGGGCAATGGTCATTACGTATGAAAAATGGTCATAAGTAATAGAGGTGGTAGGTCGTGGTCCACCTGTATTCCAAGTTCAGTATTCCAGGGCTCTGGTTCTAAAATCGTTCTCAATTAAAATACATTTGCAGCCTTTTCTGATACATTTATTTTCAGCCCAAGTTCATTAAGTCCTTTTTTTTATTTTAAGAAATGAATGACACGTAAGCGAGCAACCCTTCAGACTCTTCCCTGTTTTGCATTTTGCTGGAGGAGATATCTCCTTTGAGCTATGAAATATTTATTGCCATGCTAATGCATTAGCCTGACCTCTTCAAATAAAAAGTTTTTGGGGGGGCGGGGCTCTCTAGAGACTGACTTGCAAATCAAGCATAAACCAGTAAGTTCCTTATTGTATCATCAATAGACTGGCCAAGCCATCTTCTCAACTGGTCTTAAAGAACATGGACATCCATGTCAACTCTTGAAGCCACCTTTCCTCAAAGGATATTTGGGTTTCTTCTTCTTCTTCTTCTTCTTCTTCTTCTTCTTCTTCTTCTTCTTCTTCTTCTTCTTCTTCTTCTTCTTCTTCTTCTTCTTCTTCTTCTTCTTCTTCTTCTTCTTCTTCTTCTTCTTCTTCTTCTTCTTCTTCTTCTTCTTCTTCTTCTTCTTCTTCCTTTTCTTTTCTTTCTTTGGGGACATATCTTCAATAGATACTGTCAAATATCAGCTTTAATAGTTAAAAAGATGGTTCAGAGAACAAATAATTCATCAACGGGAATCCATAATGAACTGTGTGCTCTCTTATTGGCAGCATTAAAAGGAGGGCTTTGAAAGCACGTTCAGCTTTTACGGTAGCAGCAGACATACCAAGGGGTTGTCTTGGAGAGGAAGGTTACGTGAAATCAAAAAAAGAAACAAAAGAAATGAAAAAAAGAGATAAAGCTTTTGAAGAGTTATGTCTTGTACTTCCTGCAAAGAAACGTATTAATCAACTCCTGTCAGTTACTTAAAAGAAAAAGAGGAAAGCTTTATTTTCCTTCTTGTTTATTTATTAGACTTTTTTATTCCCACCTTTATTACTTTATAAGTAAGCCAAGGCAGTAAATATTCCTGATAATCCTTCTTCCTCTTATTTTCCCTACAACAAATTTGAGATGAGTTGGGCTGAGAGAGAGTGATTGGCCCAAAGACACCCAGTCAGCTTTTGTGCCTAAGGTGGGATTAGAACTCACCGTCTCCTGGTGATTGGCCCAATAGCACCCAGCCAGCTTTCATACCTAAGGTGGCACTAGAACTCACAAATTGTGGTGATTGATCCAAAGGCACCCAGTGAACTTTTATGTGTAAGGCCAGACTAGAACTCACTTGTCTCCTGGTTTCTAGGCAAATACCTTAACCACAAAGCCAAAATCTCTCTTTCTCTCTCTCTCTCTCTGTGTGTCTCTGTCTCTGTCTCTCTCTCCTCTCTCTCTCCTGTTTCTTCCTCCTTTCTTACCCTGGTTGCACAGTGGAGCAACATTTGGTATTTTTATTTGGTATTTGGGGAATTCTGGGAGTTGAAGTCCACACCACCTCAAAGTTGTGTGCTTTACACAGCAGCCAACACTGCTATATATCTGGAAACACTGCAACACATTGTTCACTGTCTGAAAGTCCTTCAGACAGTATGGTTCAGGGCTCAACTGCATCTTCTTTTTAGAAAAAGCTCTTAATGACAAACAGCGTAAATTATTGTAAGGTAACTTTTTTTGTCAGCTAAATTGCACGACAAAGATCGATGGAAGCAATGCCTTTTTAAGTGCAGTGAATTAATGATCGACTCGCCTCCGGTTCCATTGCCAAGTTCAAGAAAAAATAAAATAAAATAAGTGGTTACTTCCTTCTTAGTGATTTAAGAGTTCCTGCATAGAGAAATTCACGATTATCACCAAAATCGTGTATTTTTCTGCAAGCGGCCCATTGAAGTCTACATAGGAGCTTTACAACTCTAATGCGTGTTCAAAAAATAATTCTGGCAAAAGCCCAGTGATTCAAAGATTCAAAAAAAAGCCCACCCTCCTCACCCTTCCTGCAGGATAAAATAAGTAAGAAAACAGCAGGAGACGCAAGGATTCCATCTTGCCAGTCAGTCTGTTAAAGTGAAAATTATGCTGTGGAGTGTGCATGAAAATGTCATTTTCTGCAAGAATCATGAAAATTCTCTCTCTCTCTCTGTATGTGTGTGTGTGTGTGTGTGTGTGTGTGTATATGTTTTCTTAAGTTTTCACGGGTACTTACATGTCTGGCATTCAGCTTTGTTCGGGTATTTTCCCAAGTCATAGTAGTGGTGCTTTTAAAGTTGTAGCAACGTTTCAGCAGAATCTAATCTGCCATCATCAGGCTTCTGTATAGTGTTCGTCTGTGAGTTAGACTTTTACAGTGGTTTCAGATTTAAATTTGGGGCAGCCTATTGCTGTGTCAGAATGGTTTTTTCTTCCTCCTGATTGGTTGAGAGTCTTGGTCTGTGTTTATTGGTCTTGGAGTTTGCTGTGTTCTGCTCCTAATATCTTCTGTCTGTTTTTTTGGGGGGGGGACGGACTCTTTTTGTATCTTGATTGGCTGGCAACATTGTGTTACTTTATTGGAGGCCTTTAGTGCAGCTTGGCTTCGGGTAAATGGACGGCTATCATTAGTTAGGAAGCTGGGTTTCATCTGGGTGCCTGGTTGGGGTGTGTTTGAGCTGGAGGTATCAGGGGGGATCTGTTTGTGCCCAGGTGTTTGCCTGGCTTGTGGTGTAGAGATTTTTTTGTTTGTGAGTGCAAGCTTCCAAATATTGACAGCCTGGTGGAATCATCTCTTCTGTTCATGCTTTCTGGTCTTTTTTCAATCTCTATGGCTTCTCTGATGATTCTGTGGCTGGGATTTTCCATGGTGGCTAGGGTTTTGGTGCCATTGAAGTTGATGTTATGACCTGTGGCTTCCATGTGTTGGACGAGTGAGGAAGTGTGTTCCAGCTTTTTGACTGCATTTTTGTGTTCATCCAGGCGGGTGCTTATTCTTCTATTGGTCTGTCCAATGTATGTGGCCGGGCATGATGCACAGGGGACTTCATATATGCCTTGGTTTTCCAGGTCAATTTTGTCTTTGGGGTTCCTGAGGATGGCTGCTATTTTTCTGTCTGTTTTGAAGGCAGTCTTGATGTGGTGTCTGTATAGAATCTTACTAATTTTGTCTGTAGTGCCTCTTATGTAGGGCAGGACAGCTGTTCCATAGGTCTGTTCATCTTCTGGGTCTCTATTATGTCTCAGTGTATTTTTGTGGATCAAGTTGGTGATTTTGCTTTTGTGGAAGCCGTTGGCTGTCAATATTTTAGTCAGGGTGCATAGTTCAGTCTTAATGTGTGTCTTGTCTGCCAGGCGTTTGGTTCTAGTAATTAGTGTTTTAGCCACGGAGTTTATCTGTGCTGGGTGGTGGTGGGATTGGGCGTTGAGGTAGCGGTTGGTGTGTGTGTATATATATATGTGTGTGTATATATGTGTGTGTGTGTGTGTGTGTGTGTATGTTTTCTGAGGTTCTCACGGGTATTTGTATGTGGATCTTTGGTTATTTGGGTTTTCTCCCGCATAAGATTGGAAGTATCTAGGCAACGTTTCGATGAAGTCTCATTCATCATCTTCAGGCTTGGTCTTCAACTCTGTGCTGAAGATGCTCACATCACTCTGAGAAGCACAGATCTGAAGACCAAGCCTGAGGATGATGAATGAGACTTCATCGAAACGTTGCCTAGATACTTCCAATCTTACACGGGAGAAAACCCGAATAACCAAAGATCCACATACAAATACCCGCGAGAACCTCAGAAAACACACACACACACACACACACACACACACACACACATATATATATATATATATAACAAGTCATGATGCAGAAGATATAGGCTCTAGGGGGTATTAGGAACTGATAATTAAAACTTTCATAATTAACTCAAGGAATAACTGAGGTAGCAAATAACCTGCAGATAGCGTTATATTGCTATTTTTTTTTAATGCAGGTTATCCTCAAATTGCAATGGTTCATTTAGTGACCATTCAAGATTACAACGGCACTGAAAAAAGTTCATACTTATGATGGTTGCAGCATCCCAGGGTCATGTGATTAGCTTTTGCAAACTTCTGATAAGCTATGTCAACGGGGAAGCCAGTTTCACTTAACAACCGGGATACTAACTTATCAACTGCAGTGATTCACTTAACAACAGAGACCAGAAAGGTCGTAAAAAGGATGTAAATTCACTTAACAACTGTCTCACTTAACAACATAAATGTTGGGCTTGGTTATGGTCGTATGTCAAGGGCTATCTATGTTTTCTAAAGATGAAACTTCATGGGGCAATGGCTGTTCTTTTTAGAAGGCACAACTCAGACCAAGTTCTGTTCCACTCATGGTTTCAAGGAATCCAACAGAACCCACTTCAGAACATGAAACTAGACTTACATTGAAAATCAATGTGTCATGACCCTGTCGGAGTCTGAATCTGAGGAAGAAGACGAACAGCTGACAGGGAGTGGGAGTGTGGCTCCATTGGCTGTGGAGGAAACCGGGGAAGGGCAAAGTCTGGCTGAGCAGAGCAGGGGAGAGGTAGAACAAGGGAGATGGAGTTCAGAGGAAGACCCAGGCCCACCCCCTCTTCATCCTAGGACATGCAGGGAGGAACAGAGAAGAGAGCAACACGGGTTGTGTAGCTTACAGAGGAGGAAAGGGCCCTGATTCCCTTCAGTAGCCACACCTGGGAATGAGAGTTTAAAAGAGATGTGAGTTGAGTGTGGCATCTGTTGGGAACAAACGTGAGTTTATCTTGCATGGACTATGGTTATCTGCATTCCTGGTATCCTCCCAACCATGTTGAGTTATTGTCGTACCTTCATGTCTGGAATTCCTTCTCTTCCCCTGCTGGACCAATGACCTCATTTTGCCTCGATTGGACTTATAGTTACAGTTTTTGTTGACCACATTTTGGACTTGATTCTCTGCGGCCAAAGGCTGTTCCTGGGTAACCTGGACATTGGGGGCAAAGTTGGAGCTAATAAAGGGACTCCTACTGATTATCTGACTGTGTTGCCTTTGTGCCATGCCCCTTTGGGTCATCACACAATGGTTGGAAAAAAGGGGTGGAGAGAAAAAATGGAATTTGGATTGTTTAACAATTTAGATACCCAGACAACATGGTGTTTATTATTAAGCACTAAGAAATGTAATAAACAGAAAATTAATTAAAAAAATTTAAATGTGAAATTAAGATGAGGATGGGAGTGTGGTTGGGAAGAACCATTTTTTTTAGACACAGACTCCTGGAAAATATGTGGGATGTTGATAAATTAGTTGTCAGCATTCTAACTAACAAATTCCAACCCAATAAACTCAGAGGCAAGCATTTCCTCAAAGTTCCATTTTATTAGAGTTGTCATGTTGGCACATTTGGGAAAACCCAAATCTGAGAGTTTCAGGTTTTCCCTCCCCCAATAGAAATTCAAAAACCCATCCCCTGCACCCATCAGTCCATCACATAGCCCAATCAAATCTTTGTCCTAACCAGAGACGTCCCTCCAGTCACTCCCCTCCAGGTGCAGGACAGCATGTCCTTGACTTTCTGAGAAAGAATGTTGTTGAGCCCAATCTTCCGCCCTCTATGAAATCCCCCCTCCCAAATTCCCAGGCACTAAATGTGACAGCCTCGAAGCTTCCAAGTAAAATATGGTTACCAAGGCTGGCATTAGTTAGATTCTGTCTAGTAGGCAGTGGCAATTTTTTTTTCAGGCATCCTACAATATACCCCATTGTTCTCCCAAAAGCCTGATTCTAAGAATAGGATTAATTAGCTTCTCCAGAACCACAGCCAGCGAGGTTATGCTCATTTTCATTAGTGTTGACCTGAACTCATCTCCAAGCCCACATTGTTATAAGCATTAATGATGCACTAGAGAGATATTACTATCAGCATGATAGGAAATGCAGTAGCTAGCTTGTTTAGGACTGAGGTTTGTTAAACTATCAAGGAAGAGAGAATTGTGGGACATTTATACCTGGCTAGTGACTGACTTTGCTAGTTCATATTTCTTCTTGTTTTCCTAGCATGGGATCCTTCCTTCCCTCTCGTCCTTCCTTCCTTCCTTCCTTCCTTCCTTCCTTCCTTCCTTCCTTCCTTCCTTCCTTCCTTCCTTCCTTCCTCCCTCCCTCCCTCCCTCCCTCCCTCCCTCCCTCCCTCCCTTCTCACTTTTTCTCCAACTTATTTCCTTCCTACTTTCTTTCTCTGTTTTCCTTTCTTCAACTCCTCCCTCCCTTCATCTCATTTTCTCTTCATCTCATTTCTTTCCTAACTTCTTTCTCTTTTTTCTTTTCTCCTCCCTCCCTCTTTCCCTCCTTCTCATTTTCTCTCCATCTCATTTCCTTCCAACTTCTTTCTCTCTTTTTCCTTTCTCCTCCCTTCCTCTTTCTCTCCTTCTCATTTTCTCTCCCTCTCATTTCCTTCCTACCTTCTTTCCCTCTATTTTCCTTTATTCATCTCCCTCCCTGCCTTTTCAGTTTATTAATTTATTTTCAATGTCTTCAGAGATTCCATGGCTGGAGATGGATTTGGTTCTGAGGCTCACAGAAGTCACAATTCTTGCAATCCAAAAGAAACCCACATGCTGGCCATCGATGCCAATGACCAAAAGTCAGAATAGGTTCATCTAATCGAATCAGCTTGGGAAAGCCCATTTCCAAGACCAGCCCCCCTCCAAAAGTGGTGTTGGAGCCCAGTTTTGCCATTGCAAATCAGGACTGTATCAATTAATTATTCTCCTCTTTTAATAATTTGACAAGGAAGTGCATTAGGTTGCCTTTAATCAATGGATTCTTTGCACTCTGATCTTAATTATAGGGGACGGCAACAAATCCGTGCTTTTTTTTTTTTAACTCTATTTTTAAAACATCAGCTAATGTATCCATTTGTCCATTGATTGAATTTAGTCCTTAATTAGGCCACCACGAAAAGGCTACTGCATATTAAAGATGCTTTTATCATTCTATTCAGACTAGCTAATAATTAACAAAGGAAGTGCAAGCAAAACATGCGATTGGCTTCTTAAAGCTGCCCTTGTTTCTCTGGAAACACAGTCCTAAGGGCTTGTCATATTTTTTTTCTTTGAATATACATATTAATTAGCACTATGAATGTTGTACGTCCATTTATATTTTAAGCATACAAGCACTGTTTCCAGGAAGGGGAGGATTAAAATGATTCCTAAATTCTTTCTTAGCATTCTACTTTGCTTGTGGTGGTGGATATGGGCTGGTTAGGGTACTACTGGCCATTGTTAAATCTACTCCTTTTTTTACTATTGTTTGTTTTCTGTGTCTCAGATGCCTTTTTCTTGCTAAGCTAGCCAGTCAGAGCTCATGCATTCATCAAGATGCCCCAAAACACAACTGTAGTCCTCAACTTAAGACCACATTGGGAGTACCACTTCTATGGCTAAGCAGGATGCTTAGCATGTTAAATGAGCCGCATCTGATTTGACAACCTTTTTTTTTTTGCTATGGCTGTTAAGGAAATCCCACAGTCATGAAGTGAATCCCATGTTTGTTAAGCAAATCCACCTTTCCCCCATTGCCTTTGCTTGTGGGAAGTCAGCTGGGAAGGTTGCAAATGGTGATCGCATAGCAATAGCGCTGAGATTTATACATACCACTTCCCAGTGCTTTCCAGCCCTCTCTAAGTGATTTACAGAGTCAGCCAACTGCCCCCAACAATCTGGATCCTCATTTTGCAGGGAGGATGAGTCAACTCAGGACTGAACTCCTGGCAATGGGCCTGTAATACTGCATTCTAAGTACTGTGCCACCACAGAAGGAAGGATGGAAGGAAGGGAGGGAGGGAGAGAGGGAGGGAGGGAGGAAAAAAAGGAAGGACTAGCAATAGCCCTTAGACTTACATACCACTTCACAGTGCTTTCCAGCCCTCTCTAAATGATTTACAGCATATCATCCCCAACAATCTGGATCCTCATTTTATCCTCCTCAGAAGGATGGAAGGCTTGATTAACCTTAAACTGGTCAGTATTGAACTCCTAGCAGTGGGCATAATAGCCTGGAATACTGTATATGCTAACCACTGTACCATCACAGTTCCATAAATAATGCCAGTTGCCAGGTAACTGAATTTTGATTCAGCTGTGGGCATGCTTTGCCAGTTGTTTCTGCAAGGAATGGTCATAAGCCATATTTTTCAGTAACCCCAAATCATCACTCAACGTATGGTTACAAGTTGAAGGCCATCTGTATCTTCTGAATCCAGTCTGTTTTTGGCAGTCCTTGCAAATTAAGTTCCTTGGACAGTCAAGGTGACTAATAAACAAGAACTGGAGTGCACAACACTAGAAATGTCCCTGGAAGGCAAAAATCACAAAACTGCACCTTGCTTATTTGGGCCATGTTGTGTAGGGGAATTCACTGGAGAAAGCAATTTTCTGACAGTGAGAACAATCAACCCATGGAACAGAAGTTGCCTTCAGAAGTTGTGGGAGCTTCATTACTGGAGGCTTTCAAGAAGAGACTGGACAGCCACCTGTCAGTGATGGTGTAGGATCTCCTGTTTGAGTGTGTGTGTGTGTGTGTGGTGGTGGGGGAGTTGGACTAGATGACCTACAAGGTCCCTTCCAACTCTGTTATTCTAAAAGCACTATGTTGGGAAGTGTTTGTGGTAAATGAATCTAACCACAGCTGGAGTGTAGAACAACTCAAAGAAGTAGTATAAGATTGGAAGACATGGAGAAACCTGGACCATAGAATCGCCAAGAGTGAGACATAACTGAATGGGTAACATCATCAAACATCCTCCTCCTCCTCCTCCTCCTCCTCCTCCTCCTCCTCCTCCTCCTCCTCCTCCTCCTCCTCCTCCTCCTCCTCCTCCTCCTCCTCCTTATCATCATCAAATATGGAACTGAATGAATACCGCCACTATCAGCAAATGAAGAAAGATAACATCTGAATTGAGGGCTTTCCGTCTCATTCATACGATTCAAGCCAAGCCAAAACAATAAAATAAAATAAAATTTCAGGAACTTGTTCAATGGGAAAGCTCACAAGAACGGGATGAGGTCAGCCATGCAGAAGGTTAACAAGGCAGGGATGCCTCATTTAGTCTTGCAAAGCAGTAACGAGATGCTTGGACAGTTAAGGCACACCAATCTTATACATTTCTGCATCCAGAATAGCTGCCTCTAAGCGGGGTTCAGAAAAATCCCCTGTACTACTCTTCCATTCATCCTCCCCACCAAATCTACGTGGCTTAGTAAACTCAGTTCCTGGTTAAAACAGAGGTCAGTCATTTTTAAAACGAAGTAAGTGAGCTTTTATTAACATTTGCAACTCTGGAAATTTGGGTTTACGGTGTGTGTTTTATCTACTGTGGTCAAACTTCTTGGTGCACTAATATCTATCATTTACTAGCCAAAGCATTGATTGATCCATGCTTAGCAATTCTCTGAAAAGGCAAAGCATTAAGGAAACTCTCCCTGTTCTGCAAGTGGTTGTCTTTAAAAAAAAAAAAAAAAAGTGGTTAATGCATTTTGTCTGAGGTGCTCCGATGATGTTAATGCTCAGCATAAGGATGGGCATATGCTATAAGCTCCCAGATGCTTTAAATATACGATAGCTTTGTCCCTTGGGAAAAGCCAACACTCAATTAACATGTCCTGTCTATTGAGGTTTTATTCAGTTTTTATTGATGCTCTCTTTTTTTTTTCTGGTTTTGTAAGTGAACTAAGTGTTATGTTTATGCCTTTTGCTCAGATTAATTCCTAGAAAAGGCTTCCTGCCAAAAGGCTTCTTGCAAATAACATCAGACAAGCCCTGTTGGTTCAGAATGAATCCTGTCTTCAACACTTTTCTAGAATAACTCATTTCCTTTGGTGGCAGAAAAAGCTTTTGTTTTATCTTTCGCGTGTGTGTGCATGCACACATCACACACACACACACACACACACAAACAAGCATTCTCTGGGCACTTAGAATTTGGATTTGTAAAGCTTACTTCCTTGCAAAGGGGCAGAGGCTGTCACAATTATGGTCTATTTATTTAGTGTATGGCACATATTAGCCAGAAGTCACCAAGGTGGCTGGCTGCCTCTTTGAAAGGAAGTTTTTTGGGGTGGTATTACCTTTATCCACAGGATGCCTTAATGCTGGTAGGCAATTGGGAGAGGCTGCTTTCTTGTCCCTTCCACAATTTATTTACTCACGAGAATCGAACCGTCAAGCTGCCAACCTCAGTGATGCGCAGGCCCAGTGTCTTATCATGTGAACCACCGCACTGTGGTCCCTGCAATTATGCTTATCTATACTTGTTAGTCTCTCCATAACTCTTAAAGCTCTATGGTAATCCATACAGGTAGTCCTTGACTTACAGTTGTTTGGTGACCATTCAAAGTTACAATGGCACGGAAAATGTATGATGACCCAAAGGGGTCATCAAAGGCCACACAGTCAAATAAGCAAGAAATTTCCCCTTAATACCTCCAACTTTGCCCCCATGTCCAGTTACCTTCGGCTGGAGAAAAAAATTCTCCCAGGAACAGCTTTTAAGTGGAGGAAATTCAGTCCAAAAACAAAGTACTTACAAACTCCCTTTCTCCCTCTCTACCTTCTTCCTACCTTCCCTCTTTCCCTATCACTTGAGGTTTCAAAGAAGAGATTGGACAGCCATTTGTCTGAAATGTTACATGGTCTCCTGCTTGAGCAGGGGTTGGACTAGAAGACCTGCAAGGTCCCTTCCAAATCTATTCTGTAATTAACTGAAACATTAGCAACACATACACACACATACACACACACGGTGTCTATCTATCTATCTATCTATCTATCTATCTATCTATCTATCTATCTATCTATCTATCTATCTATCTATCTATCTATCAAAAGAGAATGTGGACAATACAACATATGAGATAAAATATTAAATTAAGATAAAACCACAAGAAAATCACCCTAATATGGCACCCTAGAATCAGAATGGGATAGATGTTATAATTATAATGCAGATTAACTAAGGATTGCCAAATAAAATGGCAGAAAATGGAGAAGACTTCTAAAGCTGCAAAACCAGGCTGAGCTTTTTTAAATTAAGGGGAATGAAAAATCTTAGCTCATATAAGAACTGATCTAAAAAGTAGATCAGTTCTTGATTCCCCCTCCTTTCCTGAGACATCAAGAATGCTCTGTGTAGAAGTTATTGACACGAAGTACAAACAACACACCGGTCAAAAGATGTGGGGCAAGAAATGAGATTCCAGGTTGCATCTTCCAGCAACACCAAGCCAGCTAGAGGTTTGTTTAAATGCGTGGGAAGGTGTGATGAATGTTACGGAAATAAATGCAGCCCACAAACTTTCCAATTATTTGCATTTCTCTACAGCTGGTATAAATCACCGAGCTGGGAAGAGATCTTCAGACAAAGTGTCTCTGAAACAAATGCCAAAAGAAAACGGGATGAAAACGGTGGCCACTGAGGAAATTATTAAATTATTCTAATTATTAAAATTTATCTCTCTCTCCCAACAAGTGAAATGAACATGGTCACTTAGACAGAGTGGAAAAGTCAAATTGCCTGTGAATTTAATAATAATAATAATAATAATTATTATTATTATTAATAATAATAATAATAATAATAATAATAATAATAATAATAATAAGGGGAACTGCAAAACAAAAGTGTTTGGATCTGCTGCCAAAGGAGTCATCCTTTTGCAGTTGACAATTTTGTAGTCGTCTTTATCCTTCCAGACAAATCATGCTCGCCAAAAGATATGAAAATATAATAGAAGGGATGGGATGTTTTGTAACTAACATGATCAGTCCTGGGGGGCTGGAACAAAGGGGTGTGAACAAATCGGAAGGCAGAAAATTAAAATGCCAGGGAAAAAGCTCAATGCAAATTTTCCCAGTCTGCATCTGGACCATTCGTGTCCATCTCTAAGTACAGCTAATCCTCAATTTACAACTGCAACTGAGCCCAAAATTTCTATCACTAAGTGAGACAGCTGTTCAGGGAGTTCAGCCTCATTGTACAATTTGTTGTGAATCATTGCAGCTGTTAGTAACACGTGTCATGCCCCTTGTGGAGACTGACTCTGAGGGAGAGGCGGAACAGCCAACAGAGAGTGGAGGTGTGGCTCCAAGGTTGGAGAGGAGGCTGGGGAAGGACAGAGGCCGGCTGGGCAGTCAGAGGAGAACCCAGGCCCATCCTCTCTGCAACCTAGGGCACGCAAGGAGGAGAGGATAAGGGATATGGTCTCCTCGGGAGGAGAGGGCCTTGATCCTCTTCATGGGCTGCAGCTGTGACAACTGGATAAGAGGATGGACATGTGTACGCGGAAGTGCTGGAAACAAAGCATGGACATATCTCTAGTTTATTGTTCCTCTCTACGTTTGGCATCCATCCCAATGTGTGTTCTGATATCTGGGGACATCTTCCAGCCCTTATCTTGCCTGGTTTATGTTGTTTTTTACTCTTTATACTTTAAACAGCATTTCCTCCTTCTTGTAACTGCTTGTGTGGGAATTTTTTTGTCTCCAGTCAAGGATATTTGGAGCTTGGAAGCAAAGTGAAGGAATAAAAGGGGCTTCACTTGTTTTTTGTGATTGTGTTTATTTTGTTTCCCACCCTGGGTCATCACAGCACAGTTCTTAAGGCTTCCTCATTGACTTTGCTCATTAGAAGGTCACCAGAGGGGACTAAATGACCCCAGAACACTGTAACCATCATAAGTACATGCCAGTTGCCAAGCATCAGAATGTTGATCATGTGACCATGGGGATGCTCGAACAGTTGCAAGTGTGGAAAAAAGTCATAAGTCAGTTTTTTCAGTGCCTTTATGACTTTGAATAATCACTAAACAAATGGTTGTAAGTGGCACAGTGGTTAGAGTGCAGTATTGCAGGCTAACTCTGCCAACTGCCAGGAGTTCAATCCTGACTGGCTCAAACTTGACTCAGCCTTCCATTCTTCCAAGGTAAAATGAAGACCCAGATTGTTGTGGGCAATAAGTTGACTTTGAGAGGACTGGAAAGCACTGTGAAGCAATATATAAGTCTGTGCTATTGCTAATAGAGAGCCATAGTGGCACAGTGGTTAGAATGCAGTATTGCAGGCTAACTTTGCCAACTGCCAGGAGTTCAATGCTCACCAACTCAATGTTGACGCAGCCTTCCATAGAATAGATAGAATAGAATTCTTTATTGGCCAAGTGTGATTGGACACACAAGGAATTTGTCTTGGTGCAAATGCTCTCAGTGTACATAAAAGAAAAGATACATTCGTCAAGAATCAAAGATCATAAGATGCAATACTTAATAATAGTCATAGGGTACAATAAGCAATCAAGTCATATTAGGAAACAGTCAATACAAATCATTAGGATACAAGCAACAAGGTTACAGTTATACAGTCACACAGTCATGCAGTCACAAGTGGGAGGAGATGGGTGATAAGGAATGATGAGAAGATTAATAGTAATGGTATTGCAGACTTTGTAAATAGTTGGATGGTGTGGAGGGAATTATTTGTTTAGCAGAGTGATGGCATTCGGAGAAAAAACTGTCCTTGTGTCTAGTTGTTCTGGTGTGCAGTGCTCCATCTTTCTGAGGTCAGTAAAATGAGGACCTAAATTGTTGGGGGCAAGAGGCTGACTCTGTAACCACTTAGAGAGGGCTGTAAAGCAGTATATAAGTCTACCATAAGTGCTACTGCTATTGTATATAAAGCAGAATTCAAATATAGCTCCTTTGGCAGAAAGATTCCAGGCTGAATTCAGTAAAAACCTGGAAAACCTATCCTTATAAACATGGAGACCTGTTGTGGATAATGTTCAGCTCCTTTCCCCGCTACCACAGCTCAAACAAATCCCAGTTTAATTGGCAAGTTTTGAGGTGACATTCTTTTTCAGACAATCGTTGTTTTGACAATAATTTTGCAAAAACTGAACCGGGGTTTCCCCCCCACTTCCCTATACCTGACAGGTCTCTTTCTAATGCCATTGACCACTGCAATTACAAAAGGACTTTGAGGTGTTTTTTCCCCTTAATTGTAAGTCACATTTAAATGTCATCTTGTCAGCTTTTGGGGTGTGTTCCTTCTGCAGGCTCCAAAATCAAGCAATTGCATGCCAAACAGATGGTGTGAAGTCAATCCTTTGGAAAATAACAGAGGCAGCCTCTCCACACAATTCTTATGAACCAATATATATATATATATACATACAATTTTTTTCCCCAATGAAGCAAACACCAGATGTATTTTGTTTGCAAGTGAATTTATAAAACAGGTGCTAATCATAGAGCCTAGCTTGCTACTGATTCCCTTTTTTAAAAAAGGGGGAAAAAAAACACCTTTATCCAAATTGCCCATTAATTGCCATTGAATCTGCAGAGTTAAGCCCACTTCTTTAGGTGAAAGGGATTTTCATCCAATATTTTGCAATTATTTGCCAAAGATAGACTCTTGGGTGACACAGCCAAGTGCCATATCGCTGTCTCTGCCTTCTCTTCCTTTATCCTTCTGGGTTTGTATTTCTGGATGTGCGAATGTGTGCGAATGAGGGTGTGCATTTGTGAAAGAGAAACAGGGACTTTGCTACATGAAGTTGTGCCTCTGATGGGAGATTAATCCCCCTGTGATAAAAAAATACAATTTCTGGATGTTTTGTCATTGGAAGCAATTTTGGTCTTCAAACAGCATCAGTAGTGTCCTTTTGGAAAGAAAAGGGGATGTCTAATAGTCACCTGCAATGTTGCTTCTCAGCAATTAGTGTTCATTTTGATGGATCCCATGGAGCCTTCTGAAGGTTAGTGTTATCTCAATGAGTCTAGTGGTTACATTTAATCATTGCAGCCTTGTCTTTTTTCCTTCATATTTACATCTCCTTTTACCCTTCACTCACAATTAAATTTAGAGCCTTTTCTTTGGAGCTAAGCTCCCCTAATCAATGAATTCCCCTGGGTTGTAGAAACCACATGATAGATGGGTCACTGCCCCATTCCAATGCTAGTGTTCAAAATTAACTCTTAGGGAATTAATATGGCTACCTGTAGTAGTCTGGACTCCCTGAAGGGAAAAAGGCGGAAGACCCTGAACTGATTGGAGAGCCCTTTACCTGAAATGATATAGGGTCTTCTGCTTGAGCAAGGGATTGGACTAGAGGACCTCCAAGGTTCCTTCTAACCCTATTATTCAAAAGTTTTTGAATGTGTGCTATACAGGAAGAGGGCGAAGGTGGTCTCCCTGGCAATTCACAAAGTAGATCTATCATTATGGAGTTAGTGGCTTTAGTCCGGCAAGATTCTGTCCGTTGGCAAACAACAATCAAGAAGCTACTTGGAAGCAATTCCATATGTCATTCTTGGCTACTCAGAAGTAACTCCACATGTCATTCTTGAGCCTAACATCACTGTTGATATTCTGCCTTTGTGGACACTAAACAAGGCTCCTTGGGACCCACAGAGAGAATGCCATAGGTATATAATATGCTCACTCTTATTCATCGTGGTCTTCACCTGATTGTACCTCTTCATAATGAAAAAAAAAAATCCTTTTAGACTGTTAACTCCATGATTATCTGCTGTTCAAACTGCCCACCAGGAGTGCTGAGTTAGCAGCTGCCAATAAAGCAGGATATGAGAACCAAACTAATAAGTCCATTGGAAAGGAATAGTAGAAATGAACACACTCGGTTGTTGGCTTTTGCTTCATTTTATCTACCTAACAAGGAATATCGTACCTGACAAGGAATATTCTTGCTCAGGCCCCAGCTTCTCATTTCTACACCAGGATCTACCTTGAGTGTATTATACATATGCATAAATGGAAGGTGCAACCTGAACTCCTGGAGAGAAAATGATAGCTTTTTACAGGAATGTATTTCTCCCACGACAACTACTGATTTAGCCGCGTGTTCTCCTAAAATCCTCATTTCAGAGGCCTATTTTATTTTAATTTTTAGCATAGATGATTTGAAACCTATGAATATTCATGCTCTCTAATTTGCTTGCAACTATTAGATCTTTCCCTCTCCTTCTCCCTCCCTTCCACCCCTCTTCTCTCCCTTTCTGTGTTTCTTTCATCCCTACTTTTTTTTAAAATGGTACACATTTTTCTTCCTCCCATTCCTTTTGTAGCTCCCATTTCTGCTTCATAGTCTTAAAATTGCTGCATCTTTGCCAAGTTGCCTCCATCATGTTTGTAAATGTGTTCTTGGTTCCACAGGCAACTTGTTTGCCCTAGCACCTCTTCAGATAAACAAAATCTTTTGCAGGATTAACTGATGCTACCTAGGAATGTAGGACTTGCAGCTTGATTTCACTGCCTTAAAACATTTACAAGACATGTAAAACATCATTATGTGTCTTTATCAGGGACAGAGTCTCATCAATGGATCTGGATCCCACTGATCATTTAGCCTGGTTCTTCACCCTTCTTAAAGAACAAAGAAACCCAGGAAGTTTCTGTGTTTGATGTGCAGAAGTATTTATCAACTTTTGTAACCCATTTTAGGAAGGAAAGGGAAGGGGAGGGGAGGGAAGAGGGATTCAATTCAGTTCAATTCAAACCTTTATTGTCAGAGTACAAAGGAAAGGAGAGGAGAGGGAAGGGAAGGGGAAAGGAAAGGATAGATGAAGAGGAAAGAAAAGAGGAGGAAAGGAAAGGAAAGGGAAGGAGAAGAGAAGGGAAGGAGAAAGGAAAGGAATTTTAATTATTCTAATATATATATGTTTTCTTAAGTTTTCGTGGGTACTTTGTTCGGGTATTTTCCCACGTCATTGTAGTTGTGCTTTTAAAGTTGTAGCAACGTTTCGGCAGAATCTCATCTGCCATCATCAGGCTTCTGTATACAGAATATATATATTCACATTTTAGAGTATAATGCAAAATCTCCTTCAAATTTCTATATCTCTCTGAAAAGATGCTTTCTTCAGGTGGAGCGAGATACACCTCTAAACAATATGCTTGATTGTCCCCCCCAAATAAACTTTATAAAAAGATCTATTTGCAAGACTGTGTTAACATGTTTTTCATACTGGCACAAGCAGAGGGGGAATAAAGCCCCCTATGAAAAACAAATCCAAATTGTCTCCATATTTAAACAGGATATTTGTAAATGCAAAGAATGCAGCTGTGAAAATAAAGCATTATTAAGATTATAAAATCTTTCTTATTTTCTTCTTTTTCTCCAATACATAATTTGCTGAATCCTTTCTTGCATACTTTAAATTGCTGACGAGCTTGCAAAAATGAACTAACGAGAACTCCAGGAAGTTTTGGGAGAGGATATTAAGCCTTTCCTCCAAAAATAAAATCCTTCAAGTGATTCTTGTAATTTATCTTTCAGCTCTTTAGAAAGATAATTTATGCCTAAACAGATATTTCTGTATTAATTCAGTAACTGACCCCATTCCGCGGGCAATAGAATATTAATAATATTGCAGAACATTCTCTTTTTTCAATAACTTTTTAAAAAACTCAATGGATTAAAAAGAAACTAACAATTAATACATAAAAGAGAAAGAAAGAGAAAGAAAGAGAGAGCAAAGCCAAGCGTTTCAAAAGAAAAGAAAGGAAAAAGAAATAAAGAAACGGCTTTTGATTTTCTTTTATTAACAATTACAAGTATAAACTTAAACTGTCCTCTTATTCTAAGATTACAACATGACTTTCATTTTCCCCCTATTATTATCGCAGAACTTTCTGTTGAGTGGATTCCTATTGTATCATTAAAACTGAATTCATCCTAGTTTTAACTTTTAGTTTTGGTAGGTTTGGAGAGAGGCAAATTTTATCACTAAAATTTTTTAATAATGGATTACAAAACCCATCATTGGGCAGTCAGGCTGTGTGTCTCCTTTAGGAGGAAAACAAAAACTTATCTATCACTTGTTGTTTTTAGAATTACTTCATCTGATGGAAATAGATCTAAGGTTTTTTTTTTTTTCATAACTGAAAGATTCCTATTTGGTACACAATTGCCTTTGCCAGATCAAAAAAATTAAGGCTGATACAGTGAATTATCTGTTTGCTTGCACAATTGTGCAGTTGTTTTTAGATATGTTGTCATGCATTTTGCTTGTGGTTCCTTGTGTTTTACTGGGAGGGAATATTATGGCTTTAAAATTTTGGAGTGTTAACTTTAAGATAGATATATATGAAGATCTGTCACATTTAATTATCTCCTCCATCAAATTCAGTTTATTGAGAGAGAAATGAGTGGTTCATATACTCATTAGAAAAGAAAGATTTTGTAATATAACAAAGAGAGAAGAGAATTTTATTTCTGAATCAGCTTAGATTAAAAAGGGAGGAAGGAGATTATAAACAAAACAACACTATAAAAACCCCCTCAAAACAATCTTTAAATAATAATGCTACTGCAATTATTTTTTTAAGAACAGACTTGGAAGTTGAAAAACATTTATACTAACAGAGAAAACAGAGAAAAATTTCCTCCTCACGTGGAAAAGGAACTCAACAGTAGAAGTGATAGGTTAACATATTTAAGACAAAGTAAGAATTTATTTAATTCAGATCAGTGGAATTTGTGTCTTGGAAAAGAAACTGGATTTATGGGAAATACAAAAAAAAAGAAAAAAAATTGGCTAAAGTTTTAAAAATTAAAAGGGAAATACAAACGATGAACCAAGAAATTGACCTTGAAGATATTTTTGGAGATCCCGATTTTAAATCTAAAATTATTGCACTTGCAAAAGAAGCTTATTAAAATCTGTATGATAGGACTAGGAAGAATTGAAATCAAACCCTCTAACAATATTTGGCTGAATTCAACATGATGGGTGTTACAAACAAGGACGACAAAGTGGGTTTATTAGCTCAAGGTTAAAATATCAAGATGGTGAGGTGGGGGACAGATTATTATTTTACAGAAAGCTTATCTTTACTGGGAGATGCAAAGTCAGTTCAAAATGATGGAATTCCAATGGTCTTCCCTCCGTTTGTCAAACAAACTGATTTATTGCTGGCTCATTTGAGATGTATTTGAAATCCCATTAAACTCACTCTTTCAAGCCTTTCTGAGCGAGAGTGTGTATTTTAATTCAAAGTGACTGAATTAAACAGATTGAATCACCACTGAAGTAGGGGAACATTTCAACCCCCCCAAAAAAAAATGCTTTGTGAAATTAGTTATCAGTTTCACACTGTTTTAGATGCCTTTCTGTTCCTGGAGTACATTTTGGTACCTGCCTTCCAACAAGATAGACTTCTCTCCCTTAAAATTCTCTCTTTTTAGGAATACTATCCTACAATCCCCTTCCCTTATAAATTTAGGTCTTTCCTCCACTCCCCTTCATTGTTGTTTTGGGAAAATAGGAACGCACACCTATATACAACAACACATTTGTCTGTAAATATTTACGCTCATCAAGGCACGGTGTCTTAGAGAAGACTATACAGCTTTTAAAATCCCAGCCTGGTTGCAGGTGTTGAAACAATCTGTGCGAGAAACTGCAAAATGATGTGTGCTGGTTCTATGCAGCTCATCAATGAGGAAAATGAGATAAAACTGATTCCCTCTCATTGTTTTAAGGCGATACAGTTTGCAAGCCTTATTCCATGTTTATTTCTAATCAATATATAGATAGTCCTGGATGGATGGGTAGATGGATGGAACAGAAATGGATGAAATGGATAGGAAATAATCAAGGAAAGAAGCAACTTAGAACTAAGGAGGATTTTCCTGATAGTAAGAGCAATTAATCAGTGGAACAACTTATTTCCAGAAGTTGTGGATGCCTAGATAGCCACTTATCTGGAATAGTATAGGCTCTCCTGTTTGAGCAGGTTGGACTAGAAGACCTCCAAGGTTCCTTCCAACTCTGTTATTAATCCAAATAATAATAATAATAATAATAATAATAATAATAATAATAATAATAATAATAATAATAATGGAAAAGCCTCAGATTCTGCTTATCTCATGAGTGCCAATGCATAGACCAACCCTAATCATATTTTAGGTACCAAGGGCATTGAAATATGGGCAACCGCTAATTTACTCATCCATTTCTGGAAACCTATCCTGCTAAACTTAAATGTCAGGAACAATACGTGTCCTTCTAAACAAAATTGGCTCAATTAGAGAGAGAGGGAGAGGGAGAGGGAGAGAGAGAGGGAGAGGGAGAGGGAGAGGGAGAGAGAGAGGGAGAGGGAGAGGGAGGGAGAGAGGGAGGGAGAGGGAGAGGGAGAGGGAGAGAGAGAGAGACTGTAATTTCTTTTGATGACTTCGAATATTCATCCAACTGAAAGTCCTCGGGTAGATTGGGGGATACAGCTGAAGAAATCAGAGTAGCAGATGAAGACTAGGGTGAATTTTCACTGTTCTAACACAATTGTCTTCGAAAAAGCGCATTGCAATGAGTCCAACTGGATGAGAAGTTACTTATAAGTATGTATATGCAAATGTTTGCTAAATTGACAAAGCTGCAAAAAAAAAAAACAGGTTTTCTTGACATATCATTGGCATTTTTGGATCTAAAGATGGAGGGGAAATATGGTTTGAGATCACACAGCAAATCTAACTAACTGTCAAAGTTGTTGGAATATCAACTAAATAATATAATTACATAATTTTTGTTGCTTTCTTGTGTTTGCCTGGAAGAGACCGACAGAATGTATGCTATGAAGAACAGATGGGCCTCATCTGAAATGCAAGATTTCTTTCCACAACTAACTATATATTCTATAAATTATTCCTCTAGGAAGATCTAGTTGTGCTGTTAGAACCAAGATACAGAATTAAATGGAATCTCAAATGGATCCCATGGACGATTGAGTTCAAACTTCAAGGACAACATCAAATTCAAGTTCAATGTGATTGATGTACAGTTGTCAGATTATTGCTAGTGCAATTAATGGTTCATTGCATAGTCATCCAGATGTCATCCAGATGTTCAGACTGGACTTGGAATTTTTAATCAATCTATCAAGTTCTTCCCTGGGATAGGCAGATGTTCTTGTTTGATGGTGCTAAAGGTATCATTGCAGAATGGAAGCTGTTCCAAGTCAAGCTTTTTGCAATTGACTGAATGTGATTTTGTCAATGCCGTTGGGGTTCAAGTGGTACTCCAATTGTTTCAGGTTTGCACCCAAAGCACTTATTACTATTGGTCTTATTTTTGCTTTCTTTTATCACAATCATTCTATTTCTATTTGCAGGTCTTTATATTTTGTTATTATTGTTTGTCACATGGTCAGGCAGATGTTGAGACTGGATTTGGCATTTGGATAAGCAGATCTTGTTTGATGGTTGTTAACAGTTTTGTTGCAGGATGTGAGCAGTTCCAAGTCAGGCTGTCTTTTGCAATTGACTGGCAATGAGTTTGTCAATGCTGCTGGTGTTCAAGTGGTCCAACCCCTTTCTTAGCCTCTTTCTCAGCCTCTCCATACAATCTATCACCTCTGTTTTGGCCCAATTCCTGTACAGTTTGATCTGACTGTTCTCCATATGAAAGAACCTTCTCCTTTTTCTTTTATCTTCAATCCTAAAAGATCTCCAAGAACTACCAGACTGATGAAGTTCATGGCAGAAAACCAGAACGCTCTAACAGTCCTGAAATCAAGGAACAGTGAGTTACAGCAGCAGAAAAGCCGTATGGATATGAGCAATTGCATATTTTAGAACCTGTTTATCCAATCAGGCATGAAAAGGGCTGCAATGTTGTAGAACACCGATTCTAGGAAAGGCCATTCTCCAGAAGAATCTGTGACTATCTTGCAGAAGTCAAAACTCTTAAACCTCCAACCGGCTGCTGCTGAAGGATGGTGATGTAAGGACTTACGGCCATTTTAGGAAGCAGGCAATTTCCAAGTGGCAGCTTCAAACTTCATACACCACAGAATGTTAAATATTGAAGGCAGTTTTTTGGCGAGCTTTTGCCCGTTTGGAAATGTAGCTGATAGTTCTTTAGCTGATAGTTTGGAGCCAAGATGATTAACAATTAAGAACATGACAGCTCGTTGCAGTCTGTTGTTTGTTTCCGAGCATAGAGAGCACATATACCCCCACACAGGCACTTGTTGTAGGACAGTGGGAGTACACTACAAATCATTTGCATATCTGTTACAACTAGCAATCGAGTAGAGCCAGGAAGCTGTTACAACAGGGAGGAATAAAGGAAGGAGCTTTCTATTGGAGAAGGCATGAGGGACCTCATGGCTATTCTCCAAAGCAGCAGAAGGCAGGACAAGAAGCAACAGATGGACACTAATCAAGGAGAGAAGCAACCTAGAACAAGGAGAAGCTTCCAAACGATGAGAACAATGAACCAACGGAATGACTTGCCACCAGAAAGTGTGGGAGCTTCAGCACTGGAGACTTTTAAGAAAAGATTGGTCATCTTTTGTCTGAAGTAGTACAAGGTCTCCTACTTGAGCAAGGGGTTGAACTAGATCTTCAAGGTCTCTTCCAACCCTATGATTCTGTGTTGTTGAATAAGCCTTCAGCTGGTGTTCTTCAAAGCACCAAAGGCAGCACAAGAAGCAATGGATGGATACTGATCAAGGAAGGATCCAAACTAGAACGAAGGAGAAATATTCTGACAGTGAGAATAATTCATCAGTGGAATGACTTGCCTCAAAAGTTGTGGGTGCTCCATCACTGGAGGATTTTAAGAAGAGACTGGACTGTCCCATTTCTGGAATGGTGTAGGGTCTCCTGCTTGAACAGGGGCTTGGACTAGAAGACCTACAAGGTCCCTTCCAACTCTATAATTCTGTGTTTTTACCAGTGGTGGGATTCAAATATTTTTACTTCCGGTTCTGTGGGAGTGGCATGGCTTGGCGGGCATGGCAGGGGAAGGATACTGCAAAATCTTCATTCCCACCCCATTCCAGTGTCAACTCTTAAAATATTTCTATTGTCTTTTTAGAGTTGCCAGCAGAAAGGGAGAGGGGAGCAGTGTGACAGCTTACAACTGAAACTGCATTCCATAAATATTTTCAAAGATAATAACTAGGTGACTGAAGTTTCTGCCATGCAAAATTTTAACTGGAAAGCATGATTGATGACTCTTGGCTATGGATGGGTCCCATTGGAGAATATGAAATGATACACCCAGGGGTTGGGGAAAAACCAGCATCAAGGGTGGCAATGAATGATGTGTCTCAGAGTCGGCTACACCCAAGCAATGCCGCAACTTTTAACTCCCAATAAATCCTTTTGGAGGTTTGGAAGTCTGGCTCGAGACTCATGATTTAAATGGGGTTAAGTGATGGAATCCTGACAGATTTCCACCCCACACCACTAACCTGCTTTCCTGCTCTGTTCTCCTGTGCAGGGCAACCAAAGAAGACCCAGCCAATCAGCTGGGACTTGGGAGGCAGAGAAGAGATGGGGGGTGGGGCCAGTCAAAGGTGGGATTTGCCAGTTCTCCAAATTATTCAAAATTTCCACTACTGGTTCTCCAGAACTGGTCAAAACCTGCTGAGTACCACCTCTGGTTTTCACCCACTGTATTTTATCATGCCCTAGTCAGCCTAGAACTCAACTCCTGGAGAAGACCAAGGCCCCAAAAGTCAATTGAAATAACTATCCTACTTCTAAAATGAACCCACTGATCTGTACTTGTCTTTGATCATCCTGCTTCCATTCTGAAGCTTATTACTCAAGTGATCAATCGGGTAGCTCCTTCCATAAAAACTTAATGCTTGGACCTTAATTGCTGCTTTCTGGAATTGCTACCTTATCATCCTAATGATGTGGGAGGGCATGACACTAAATAAACAATTATTAAACCCCCATGCGGAAAATAACTTGCTAACTATCGTTCTAAATCTATTGTTAAGGAATGTTTACTAAGTAACTTAGACAAGGATATGGGAAGGAGTGCTTGGGTAGTTTTGATCTTTCTGTGTCTCCTTTACAGAGGGTTCTCGACATACAACTACAATTGAGTCCAAAATTTCTGTTGCTAAGTGAGAAAAATATTGGTTAAGTGAGTTTTTGCCCCACTTGGCAATCTTTCTTGCCACAGTTGTTAAGTGAATCACTGCAGCTGTTAAGTTAGCAACCCAGTTGGTAAGTGAATCTGGTTTCCCCTCCCTTGACTGTGCTTGTGAGAAGAGTGCAAAAAGGGGGGGGGGGTCATGTGATCACACTTTAATTGCATTAAAATGAGTTGCAAATTGTTTGGGAGGCAAAGAATGAGAGATATACAGAATATCATTTACCCATTCAATTTCTCTACCTCTTCAACAACCTTCTTACTAACAACAGATACATGGAACACATGCAGAGCAGATGGCATAATTTTGAAAGACTCGTTCTCCTTGCTGTGAATCATTTTTTTTAAAGAAAGACACATTTTCTATTGATATTACTCCTATGCAAATTTAATCCATTTTTTTTTCCAGTGGGAATCCATACCATGAATTGATCAGGTTTTGTAATGGACATGTGGAGGAGGCCTACTTGACCTGCAAAACAGAGGTGGTATTCAGCAGGTTCTGACCACTTCTGGAGAACCGACAGTGTGTTGTGGTTCACCAGCAGCCGGTGCAGACAGCAGCGGAATCGGACAGTGGGGAAGAATGGGGTCCAGTCAGGGAGTCTGGAGAGGACTTGGATGAGGGTCCTGCATCCGATGCAGAGATGGGGCCAGGACCATCTGGGAGTGGGGTGCTGCCTCCGGAGCCTCCAGAATCTGGCAGCAGCGAGGCAGAGGAACAAGGGGAGCCTGTTCCCAGTACGCTTCTGCGCAGAGCTGCTAGAAGGCAAGAGCAGGTGAGACAAAAGAGGAAACTTAGAAGTAAGGTTTAGAGGTGATTGCCCCTCCCATAAGGTATTAAGGACAGGCAAAGGTGATGAAATCTTTGCAGAAAGCAAAGTCATTCATTCTGTTCAGATTAATCCTTGAAGCTCTGTGTGGCAAGAAAGGAGGAAACTCACATCACCACTGTCTCACTCAGCAATGTAAATTTTGGGCTCCATTGTGGTCATAAGTTAAGGACCACCTTTATCTTGAACCACAAAAAACAGTCCTTAATCTATAGCAGGGATATCAAACTCAAGGATATGGTTGGATCAGGCCCATGGGGCCATGCTGGAAAATATAAGGGGCTGGTCCACATGGCTGTGTCACTTTGGCCCGGTTTACCCAATGTGAAGCGGAAACTTTGGGAAAGCAGTTTGGGGAGTTAGGGTTGCCAAACCCACCCAGTCAGCCATACCCACTTGCCCCCCTGGTTAACGACAGTCCTCAGTAAAATTGAGTTTGTTACTCCTGTCCTAAAGGTTGGTTGGAGAATGCTCCCCTGGTTGAGGGCACCATCCTTTTAAAAAGGACATCTGTTCAATTCAGGTCCCATCCATGAAAAAAAAATCAGAAACTGGGATTGTCGTAAAGATGCAGCTTTCAAGTATATGCTAATGTACATGTCAGTCTTACTTAAAGAGATGTTTTTGTGAAGCAGTTTAAGAGAACACACGAAGGAGACATCTTCATGATGAGTAATCGTGTGTACAAAGCAAGGCATGCTCAACAGATGAGGATCGAAATTTCATTTCAGAGTGTGAGAATTTGTCCCCAGTCAAATGCACTATGGTGCTGGAAGGAGTCCAGTTAGGAGTGGAAACAAATTCTCATGAAAGATGAAACAATCTTTAAAAGGATTTCCCCATAGAATAAAAACAGCTAAGATTTCGTCCACGAGAAATCCCTTTTTTGGAGTCCATTTGGACACATCTACATGTGGTGGGCATGTCTAACCAGGTTGATGTTGTGGTTCGCTGGCAGCCTGTGCAGACGGCAGTGGAATCGGACAGTGGGGAGGAACATGGACCAGTCTGGGAGTCTGGGGAGGACTTGGATGAGGGTCCTGTGTCCGATGCAGAGATGGGGCCAGGGCCATCTGGGAGTTGCTGACTCCAGAGCCTCCAAAGTCTGGCAGCAGCAAGGCCGAGGAACAAGGGGAGCCTGTTTCCAGTGCATGTATGCACAGAGCTCCTAGAAGGCGAGAGGAGCTGAGACAAAAGCGGTGACTCGGGAGTAAGGCTGGGAGGTGATTGCCCCCCCCCATAAGGTATAAAGGAAATGCAAAGACATAGAAACCTTTGCAGGAAGCAAAGTCATTCATTGAAGGTCTGTGAAGCTTTGTACTTCAGTTGGTTTTTTATAGTTAAATGGCACTTTAGTTGTTGGCAGCAATTCTAAGGAGAGAAAGGTGGGTGCTTATCTTGAGGGACTGTTTGGGACTCATTTCTGCCTGGGAATGAACATAATTCCCAGCATTGAAATAAAACAAGATTTGTTTTAACTAAGCATGTGCTTAATTACAGTTTCAGGAAGCCTTGGTCAGAACAGGTGATCCCTATGTCATGTAGTTCTAAAATCATGGAGCTAATTCTGTAAATTTTGGCCCATTTCTCCCTGTGTTGCACTGCAGTATTAACAAAGCAATATATTTTTGGCCCCTTCCTTCCTTGGCTGGAAAGAAATGTTCAACCTTTTTGAAACACCTGTTTTTTATCGTGTTGGGATCTTCCTGGCAAAGGCTGAGTCTCTGCAGATCTTAATGCAGGAATCCCAAAAGACCTTGAATGATTTAGCAGGCCAAGATGAAGGGAAATGTTATGTAAAGGTCAGAAGCACAGCATATGACAAGGTTCATTTCCAATATGGACATCTGAAGAACAAAAGATTGATTTGCAGCCAGAAGTCGTGCTGTTAAGTGGATGGAAGATATCTGGGTGACAAAATGACCAAGAGGTCGAGACGAAAAAGAAATTTTGGACTGAGCCAGATGCAGCTTTGGGTTTGGGCATGGAAAATACCCCATTGTATTGTTTTTTTTATGCATGTATGTATTTATCAAGCATGTACAAGATAACAAGAGTAAGTATGAACATAAACAAAGGTAGCAAATACAGATAAATGGGGACAGTAAGACAGGGACGATAGGCATGCTAGTGCGCTTATGCACAACCCCTTTAAGGACCTCTTAGGAATGGAGTGAGGTCCACGGTAGACAGTTTGAGGTTGAGGCTGTGAGGGGTTGAGACTGTAACAACGGAGTTGGATAGGGCATTCCAGGCATTGACCACTCTGTTACTAAAGTCATATTTTCTGCAATCGAGTTTGGAGTGGTTTACCTTGAGGTTGCATCGGTTGTTTGTTTATTCATTGCTGTTATTTATTTATTTGTTTGTTCATTTATTGATGTTCTAATTTCTTTCTCATCACAACCAAGTGAACCAATAAGCTTTATTTATGGTTGTTGTGTGTCTATGGAGACTCTCTGTCTTCCAGGTCATAGCTGTCCCAAAGGTGATTTTTTTTCCAAGAGGCAACTGGTTTTTCTTTGAAGTGTTTCACTTCTCACCCATCAGAGCTGAAGAAGCTTCTTGCATGAGAAGCAAAACATCTTCAAAGAAAAAACAGAAAGTCCAGTTGTCTCCTGAAGAAAAGCACCTTTGGGACATATTTTTGTTGTGAGATACTCATACTTGCTTAAGATGGGTGGGTATATAAATCTTTCAAATGAATTACCAGAATGTTTCAAACCACAGTTAAACAAAGGATACTTAAGCTTTCGTCTCTAACCATGGAATACTCATATAGAGAGTTGGCAGCATGAAAATATTTATTTAATCAGTATATAAAGCCACCTCACTCAATCACTGAAATGATTGTAGACTGCAAGGAGTAAAGAAACAACTAGAAAAATTGACTCCCGGCATCCATTTTGAAAACCAAAGGAGGAAGAACTCAATAAAGCAACCCCTGAAGACTAAGGCTGTTTTCCTGGGAAGGAAAAGTCTGTAACAGAATAATAGAGTTGTAAGGGACCTTGGAGGTCTTCTAGTCCAATCCCTGCTCATGCAGAAGAGCCTATAACATTTCAGGCAAATGGTTGTCCAATCTCTTCTTAAAAACCTCCAGTGTTGGAACAACCACAATATCTAAACTAGTTTATTCTTCTCTCTATCAGGAAATTTTTCCTTAGTTCCAGGTTGCTTATTTCCTTGACTAATTTCCATCTAAGCTTCTCCAACTAAGACTAATGGATCTCCTCAGTTATGTGTGGCAGGCTAAAAAAGGAAAAAAAGGCTGATTATTTGCAGCTGGGTTTTGGGTGTGTCTTGGAATTCAGGGCTGGTGATTCAAAAGCTGCTCCTTTTTTTCCTTCAGAAAATTCTTTTAATACAATTCCAAATACTGGAATAAACTAGCCACCGGGTAAGATCCTGAGCAATGAGAGATAGTTGTGGCATGGAGCTACAGCATCTGAAGAAGTTGTGTAATTTATGGAAGAGATGACCTTAAGACTCCAAAAACTGAACAGGATGTTCAAAACAGCAAAAATGAATACCACGCATTGTACTATGTGACTCGGTTGATCTGTAAAGATACAATTATGAAGAGTTAACAAATGTTAGTGGGTTGATTTTAGTCTAATATATGCATGCTTGCCTATGATTTAACTGGTTTTATTTTTTTTATTATTATTAATTTTTTATGCTGTCTATATCTTGTATAAGGTGACTGGGTGGCTTGTAAGGATTATAAAAAGACAAAAATAATTAGAATATTAAAACTCTATTAAGCTGGCTGGGGAATTCTGGGAATTCAAGCGGCTGACGTTGAGAAACACTGCTGTAAAATTATAACTAACATAAAACAGAAAGGAATATATTTACTACCATGCTTTTTAAGTAAGAGTTTGGCTCTCTTGCATTGGTGTGTGTTTATGACATTTTAGTCTCTTGTAAGATTGGTGAAAAAGGCTTCAGGGAATGTTCTAACCCCCCAAAATAGCCAAGGAGTAGAGAAAAATGGCATTTTTTTTAAAAAAACAGCCATTGTTTCCACACAATAAGTTAATAAAAATGGTTTGGGAGCCTAGAGAAAAAAGCCAATAGCTTCTACTCTGCCTTGGCTGTTCTGTGTCTGAAAAAAAAAAAAAAAAAGACAACTGATAAATGGCTCTTTAAACAACTAAGAGACTACAATAATTTTACTTGGAAGAATGAATGGCCACCCAAGGCATCCTGAAACCTCAGCAAACCAAACATTCTTTCATTTTGTGCCATAATTACGACTCTGCCTTCTTGCCCTCCTATTTTTTAATATAAAAACTGAATGTTTGGCTATCAATTCTTCAGAAAGGGCTACTAATTGCATTTCTGGGAAAATGGAGAATACCTGGTGGTGACACCACAGAAATACTAAAATATCCATCAACAATCCTGATATTGTCCAGATGTTTGGGGGTCAATCTATTGTCCAGATTCATCACATTTCTATGCTCTTCATCTCGGTGTCCATGTGCCTTTGGCTGGTGTGCAAATGTGAGCAATAAAACCATAGAAAAAGAAATTATTAAAAGCAAAATTAAAATTGAGTGAAGAACAGAATGAAAACAGAATTTAAAAAGTGGAGGAAGGAGCCCCTCTTAATTTATGATTGCAAACTCTGTGACTTATAACTTAATATCCATCTCTTGAGTAGCTGAGTACAGAAGAACCTTTAGCGATGTTGTAACTATACACAGAGCTGGAAATGACTAGCATGTGTGTGCGAGGGGAACCTTTACCTTCACCTTAACTGTACACAAACTCTGGAGTGCAAATGAATCCTTTTTTGTTATGTTTCCTTTGCTTCTCATGCCGATGAATAACATAACATATGCAAAGCAGTCTCTTGAATTTATCTTGTCGTCTTGAGTATTGAACTGAAATTCTACAAAGAAATTGCTTCTGTGGTAGGCAAGCAAAGCACTGTGAGATCCCCCTGGAGTTAGGTTAATCCTGATTTATTGCTTATTTAGGGCTTTGGAGCCGGCAGTCAAGATTCTTCCCTTTCCCAAGAGTGTCTCCAGAATAATCCTTTGAGGTGGGACAATTAAAATGGTGATTTGGCCTTTGGCTTAGTCACTGATCTCCATGGTGCTGTTAATGGACCATTTCAATGTTTTCAAGAGAAGATAATGTCTAGATTGGGGGTGTCCAGCCTTGAAACTTGAAGACTTGTGGACTTCAACTCCCACAATTCCTCAGCCAGTGGAATTCTGGGAATTGCAGTCCACAATCTTAAACTTGCCAACGTTGGAGACCCCTGGTCTAGAGGGAACTCATATCATATCAGAACGTCAGTCATTAATAGAACTTTGCCTTCTATTAGATGGAAGACTTCAAGAAGCCAATGGATTTATGGGAGGATGAATCCTTTCAGGACCTTTTGGGAGGATCTAGAAGATTGTGATGGAAGCAGAACATTTCTTCTTTCTTCTCACTAGGTCGAGGTAAGTTTTACTTCTGTTGGTTTTGATTCATTAGGCAATAGCTCAATAGTGGGAAAATATCTAGAACTAGAAGAATTCTTGCCGTTGTATATTAATTGATTAGAGTGTTGCCTTGGACAAAGATTGATGCACTTGATCATTTATTACTAAAATAACTTTTGGAAATATGCCCTCCTTTCTCTAATATGTGGGGGCCTGGAACAATTGCCTTCACCTCATTTCCTCCTTTAAAAAAGGTACCGATTGGTTAAATTTAGAAAATTATTTAGATCTAATGATTTCAGTCAAATTATTGAACTGAGCCAAGTTAAATTTGGAGCTCCAAACTGATAAGGAAAAATAAAATGTTTGTTTAAAAAAAAATCAAACCAGACTAATAGTTTTGTATTGAATTTGAGAAGCAGCCTTCAACTGGAGTTTCCAATCAAATTGCTTTTCAGCCACATTTCTGAATGAAGCCTGGAGTCAATTCTACCATATCTACAGTTGTATTTCCTTCAAGATGGACCCTCTGATTTTTTTTTTTAGCTTAGACTTGCACCAAAGAAATGGGCAGTGGGCAGGGTGATAATGCAACATTATTTTATCTAATTTTTTTGATCGGTCAGTTGAAGTAAAAGGTATTGACTGGTCACAGTGAGCCCAACCACTTTGCCTGATCATGGTTTATTGAAAAGGCCACCATTGACTCAATTCGCAATCACAACAAGACAGATTAATAGAATAGCAGAATAGCAAAATAACAGATAGTTGGAAGGGACCTTCTAGTCCAACCCTCTGCTCAGCAGGTGACCCTATACCATATCAGATAAATGGTTATCCAGGCTCTTCTTAAAAACCTTCAATGATGGAGCACCACAACTTATGAAGGCATACTCTTCCATTGATTAATTGTTCTCACTGTCAGGAAATTTCTCCTTAGTTCTAGGTTGGCTCCCTCCTTTCCATTCATTGCTTCTAGTTCTGCCTTCAAGTACTTTGGAAAATAGTTGACCCCCCTCCTCTTTATGGAAGCCACTCAAATATTGAAGACTGCTATCATGTCATCCCTAGTCTTTCTTTTCATTAAACTAGACATACCCAATTCCTGCAACCAGTCTTCATTTTTACCATTTTAGCCTCCAGCCTTCTAATCATCTTCCTTGCTCTTTCCAGAGACTCTAAATTTTATTAAATATAATATGGTGACCAAAACTGAATGAAGTAAGTATGGTCTTACCAAGGCTTACTAAGTATGGTCTTACTAAGGCTTTATAAAGTAGTACATGATCTTGATTCTATCCTTCTATTAATGCAAGAAAGACCAAATCAATCACAGTGTAAGTCTCCATCATTCTATGAACACAACTAATCGTTGACTAACCCATCTTCCTCAGTGCATGGGTGTTCAAAAGTACACACTCCCTGCTTGCAATCCACATGTGTACCACATTTATTATACCACACTTTCTCTTGTATGGTTGGCCCACTCTGAACAGCAATCACTTTTCTTTCTGTATGAATCTCTGTTCAGGTGCCTTAAATGCCATTCAATCTCGCAGTACTTAGGCTGGCATTTCCTTTCCTTGGGAAGGTTTCTTGGAGAATTCTTCCAGAATTGCCGATCCATTTTACTTTTCATTTTATTGCTATAACTTGATTGCTGTACACTGATTTGTGAGGCGAGGGGGCCCGCATGATAAAATGTGATTAATATTGTTTTAAATTCTGCCTCTGCAGGAATCGATCCACCGTTCTGCCTCTCACAATCAATCTCGCTCCTTCTGAGCTGGATGCGGGCTTTTATTTATTTTATTCCCCCTCCACCCACAAGTGTCCAGCCTTTTCTTTTGATTGAGAGGTCACAGGGATGAGAAAGGGGGCTGGTTTTTTTTTTTTAAAGGATGGTATTTGGGACTCCACACTCACCATCACAAACACAATGGTCACAGAAGATTCCTTTCTTGGTGTTATTCCTTCAATATACATGAGGGGAGGGGAGATTGTCTTCCCCAAGAGATTCCTCATTTATAATTCAGTTTAGTTTCAGTTTCATGGGCTGAAAACATGCTTTACATACTAAAACTGTCTGTCATAAATTTGGAAATGATACTTTTCCAGCTTTTGCTCTCTATCTAAGTTCACAGTTTTTGAAAACTATGCTGATAGAGAGTGCAAATATATCCACCTATCCTTTCCAACTAAGCCAGGAGAGGTGATTCCCATGAAGTTTCCATGAAGAAATTGGAAAATAAACATGGAGGGGAGCAATTAATAACATTGGCAGACTTGATTTCTGTTGAGTTTGTGCTGACTGGCCCTTCATTTTGTCAATAGATTTGATTGCATTGATTCAGGTCAGCAGACCGTATTTATTTATTTATTCCATTCTGATCTCATTTTTATTATTGTTTATGAATAACTCAAAGTGGTGAACATGACTATTTTTCCCACAATAAGAAGGTGGGGTTAAGCTGAGACAGACAAAAAGAGAGGGAGAGACTGTCCCAGTCAGCTCTCAGATCCTAGGTGAGGCTAGAACTCAGAGTTTCCTGGTCACTTGCCCAAAATTACCTAGCTGGCTTTCATATCTCAGTTGGGACTAGAATTCACCATCTCCTGATGAAGGGTTCAAAGACACCAAGCCATCTTTCATACTTAAGGTGGAACGAGAACTCACTGTGATTGGCTCACCCAGCTGTTTTTTTGTGCCTAAGGTGAGGCTAGAACCTGATCTCCTGCTTCCTAGGCCAGCACCTGAACCACTAGACCAAGCTATTATTATTATTATTTGTTTCTGTTCTTGTTTAACGCTTGGGATCCTATTTCACTGCCTAGCCAGTTGAAAGAAACCTGGGTCAAGAACTTATCCAACTCTTCTGGACTTTTGACAGTCTCCTGAGACAATGCAAAGTTATTGAGGAACATTTCTCATTGGTGGTTACCTGATAATCCAGCACATTAGCAACCGGAGAGGCTGCTGGGAACCCAGGTCTCTGCAAGGCACAACTGTAATTGAAATGAGAGCAGTCCAAGGTCAGGAGAAGCAGTAGAAATTTAAAGCCTATGGCTGGAAAAGATTGAAGCCTGAGTCAAGCTGCCTTGGGCAGAGTCGAGAGTTATTCCAGCAAACTCCGAGACTGACATACAAACCTGCCTTTAAATTGGTTCCACTTTAGACATAAAATCAGGCAATCATTCCCAAAAACTAAAGAGAATTTTCAAGAGGAATTATGCCTGTTTTGGTATAGAATGCAACAAGGCTGGTTATTTTTGTCATGATTGTAGAATCTTTGTTTCTAACCATCCTCTTCCCGGTATTTTCTAACACCTGTTGAATTCAAATTAATTCAAAGTTATTGTTATGGCTTCTTAGCCTTTTGGCTAAGATCATAGAACATGCAAGATAGAATCAAAGGGTTGGAAGGAACTTTGGTGCACTCAAGCAGGAGACTTAGCACATTTCAATCAATCCATCATTCAGAATAAAGCTGAAAGGGATCTTAGAAGTCTTCTAGATGAACCCCCTGCTCAGTTAGAA
The DNA here is from genome assembly GCA_033807585.1 of Hydrophis major. Lineage (NCBI taxonomy): Eukaryota > Metazoa > Chordata > Lepidosauria > Squamata > Elapidae > Hydrophis > Hydrophis major. Next base: position 25,028,598 of record CM066338.1, read on the forward strand.
AACCTTAAAACATTTCAGACAAATGGTTGTCCAATCTCTTCTTAAAAGCCTCCATTGTTGGAGCACCCGCAACTTCTGAAGGCAAGCCGTTCCACTGATTAATTGTTCTCACTGGCAGGAAATTTCTTTTAATTCTAGGTTGGATCTTTCTTCCATCTGTTACTTCTTGTCATCTGCTTTGGAGAACAGAACCTCCTCTTCTCTGTGACAGCCCCTCAATTACTGGAAGGCTGCTATAATATCTTCCCTACTCCTTCTCTTTGTTAAACTGGATATGTGTAGCTCCCTCAATTGTTCATGTGTCAGGTACAGTAACTTTTGATATCATCTCTCACTCTAGTTCAAGCCAGTAAGAACATGCATAAGGGTCTCACTTGGGGCCATTGTTGCATAATCCTTAGCTTATGGTGTCTTTAGATCCTCAGTTGTAGCCATATTCAAATGCTTGCTTCCATACCCAAGCTTTGACCAACAGCCATTTCTAAGTTCCTTCAAATTATCAGTAATTAAGCATGAAGTAAGCTTATCAAAGAAGGGATGCAGTGGCTCAGTAGCTAAGACACTGAGCTTGTCAATCAGAAAGATCAGCAGTTTGCCGGTTCGAATCCCTAACACCATGTAATGGAGTGAGCTCCTGTTCCTTGTCCCAGCTTCTGTCAACCTAGCAGTTTGAAAGCCCGTAAAAAATGCAAGTAGAAAAATAGGGACCCCTTTGGTGGGAAGGGAACAGTGTTCTGTGTGCCTTCTGTGTACCACATGACCACGGAGACATCTCTTTGGCTTTGAAACGGAGATGAGTACTGGCCCCTAGAGCCGGAAATGATTAGCACGTATGTGCAAGGGAAACCTTTACTTTTACCTTAAGCTTATCAAAAGCAGAAGAAAAGACCAGTTTTGCAAGCGCCTGAGTTTTCCCTTCAGGGGAAAAACAAGATGAAATCTAGAATCCCAGTAGCAAAATGATGCCCCTCATTTTGAGACATCCTAGAATATCGAGAAAGAGCCCCTTTTAGTTTGAGGAAAATGAATTTGTGGCTCCAGACTCTTCTTATTTGCTTGTCTAACATGACTAGAGCAAATATTTATCAGAGTAGAATTAAGGCATCCTGCGTGTCATTCCAGGATAATTTAATGTCCTCCTTAGGTCTAGACCAAAGACCGGCCTCACCATACACTGAGAAATGATAGTCCTCTCTAATTACAATGGGAAGAGACAAAGCACACAGTTGCTTTTAGAATGGTTAGATATTTATGAAGAACCAAGTGCAAAGTTCCATCCTCCCTCCTTCACCTATGAGTCTGTAGCAGCAGAAATGAGAGTAGATCAACAGCCAACCCACTGACCTTGACTCCGAATAGCTAGCAGTCCTATTTCACAAATACAGTCCTCTATTTGAAGGGATGTCAAGTTGAAGTCTACTTTAAAGATGAAATACCCTTTAAAAAGTCAAGAGTAGGTTGAGGTTGCTCCTCCAATGTTAATACTTGAATAGTAGGCACCTGGCTCATTAGATTATTGTTGTCTGCATTACGAGAAGACGCTCTTCTTTTCATTGCCGCCCTGATGTTATCTGGTCCCTATCAATTCACTATTTTATCACTTCAGCAGACTGAATCATGTATGTCAGCTGAATAATAGCTGACTCAGGAGCACATTCCTAAGGCCAGCTCAGAGGTGATTGCATCTTATGCAAAGATAACCATCCCACTCCAACCATTCCAGATGAAAATGAAATCCAGACAACCAGAAAAAATGCACAAGGTAGAGTTGTTCCTTGAAACAGAGCAGCTTTTTAAAAAAACAAACAAACAAACAAACCCCAAAGATAAAAAGGGAAGAAGAGGGTTTTATTAAAGAACATATTTAGTATCCTGAAAGCAAATTGGAATCAAGACTACAACAAAAAGGGAATCCAGAATAATAGAAGAGTAGAGTTGGAAAGGATCTTGGAGGTCTTTTAGTTCAGCCCCTTGGTCAAGCAGGACACCCTTTTGCTATATCATTTCCATACAAATGGCTATCCAACCTCTTCTTAAAAACTTCCAGTGACAGAGCACTCCCCACTTCCAGAGGCAAGTTGTTCTCACTGTCAGGAAATGTCTCCTTAGTTCTAAGTTGCTTCTCTCCTTGATTAGTTCCCATCCGTTGCTTCCTTCAGGCGTTTCCTTCTGGTGCTTTGGAAAATAGATTGACCCCTGTCTTCTCTGTGGCAGCTCCTCAGATATTGGCAGACTGCTATCATGTCACCCCTGGTCTTTCTTTTCACTAGATTAGATATATCCAATTCCTGTATCTGTTCTTCATAGGTTTTAGCCTCCAGCCCCCAAATTATCTTTGATGATGATTTTCCAAAGAAATCCCAAAGAACTGGGGAGAGTGTTATGGATTGTTAACTGCCATGTATGTCTGAATTAAGTACAAATAACTTCACCCCCATACATTAAATATTTTGCAACAATTGGGCTTTGTAAGGTGTCTGGATGCTGTTTGGAGGTTTAGATTTTGAATCCCAGTGATCCTTTTTTAACTTGGTCACTGCTGACAATTGTGAGGCATGACAATTATTCATTTGGAGAAACTCCTGAAGCTAGTTTACGTCTTCCTCCAGACTTAACTTCATGCAGAAATCAAGTTGGTTGTACTTACTGATGATCTTTGTATGCCACTGCAACTGACTATTACAGACAAGGACCAGAATAGAACAGAATTAGGACATAAAATGAGTTCTTGGAATTAGACATAAAATGGAATTAGATATAAAATGAGATTCCACATACAAAAAAACTGTGACAATATTCAGAATTCTGTCAAATATTGAAGTCAAATCATAATCACACAATCGATCCCTGAAACTAGAAGTCAACCTTTAGGAATTATGGATGTAACCTTCTAGCAACTACATGGAATTGGAGATATTACTTCTATATCATTGCTTGCTTAGCAATGGAAATTGTGGTCCTAATTCTGGTTGTAAGTCAGTTGTAAGTCTATGTATATATGCATGCTTCCACAGCATTCGTTCGTTCATTTATTCATTCATTCACCATTCGTTCATTCATTCATTCATTCATTCAATTTGTTTGTTCATTTGTTCATTCATTCCATTCATTCATTTATTTCTGAAGGATTATTTTAATGGCTAAGGTTAATGGTGTTAAGTTTTCTTCACAAATACATGGTGGCCCTAATAAAATCTGCATATGTGGCAGATTTGAAATTATTGCCTTTACACTTGCTAGCAAGTTGCTATTCCTGGAGAAATATCAATGAAAGACTTAAAATAACAGACCAATGGAGGTTGTGATGAGATTGCATTTGCAGTAAGTTGACTTACTGCAAATGCACTGAGCCACTTTAAGAGACTTTTTTTTTTTTGAAAAAGATTTTATTAATTTTCTACAAACAAACAAGACAAACAAAACATAAAAACATCAACTCTCATATGTACATCCAGTGTGTCAGTTGGTTCATCATTTTTGTGCATTCATTCTGTAGTCTCAATTACAATTATGTTACATAACAACTCATATTGTCAATCCAAACTTATATATCCTAATAAAGATATATAAATTTAAGAGACTTTTGATGTCTACCGCATTCCTTTTGTAATCCAGACAAGAAAAAAACAAAAGAAGGGATATTTCTTACTCTCAGCGGCCCTGTAAAAGAGCTAAGAAGTGGAATGATTGATTGTGTCATTTGCAAGCTTACCCAGCTTACAAAATATGTAGTATATTGATATTTGAGTTTATGGGTAAGGGTGAATGTCATCTTTATACATTTCATCCTTCCTTCTTTCCCTCCCTTCCTCAATTGTTTCCTTCCTTCCTTTACATCCATCTATCCATCCATTATCCTCTATTTTCCTCCTTCCTTCCTTCCTTCCTTCCTTCCTTCCTTCCTTCCTTCCTTCCTTCCTTCCTTCCTTCCTTCCTTCCTTCCTTCCTTCCTTCCTGCCAGGCCAATCAAGCTAGATTCTTGGCTATTCCATGGATACATCCATGAACTCCCGCCTGCTTTCATGACAATATAGGCATCATTTGTCACTGACCTCATCCAGTCCAGCTTTCTGGATTTCTTAATCTAAAAGTCCCACCATTTCTTAGTGGCTACTCATCCAAGGACTAGCCTTTTCCACTCTTTTTGAAGTCAGTCATATAACTAAATGTTGTCCTCTTATGTAACATAGTAGGGTTGGAGCTTCAAATGCAGCCTTAAATCTACAAATACACATCCCAAATGTATTTTGGAGAAGACCTCCAGTGTATATTTAAGCTCCGTTTCCACAACTCTACAAGTTGTGATTACATTAATATTATAAGGTCTCCTTCGTACAATTAATACTTTGGTGGATGGGGAAATCTTCATGGTAATATTTTCATGCAATGGGCACCGTTCTGGGAAGACAGAAAGGGAATTTCTGAAAATTAAATTGCTCAGATTCTGGGATATCACTTTCCGTTCTTTGACAAATAATCTTTTATTGCATTTTTTTCTATAAAAAAGGGAGTGTTTGTTTAATTTTGCTGACCTTTGAATCAGAATTGGCGCATAATCAATACATGGACAAGTCCATGCAGATTTCTTAGGAATATTTTTCCATCCTCTTCTCTTCTTTCCACTCCCCTCCTTTCCTCTGTCTTCTTTGTTTTCTGTCTCTTGTCTTCTCTTCCCCTCCTCTCCTCTTCCCATTCCTCTTCTGTTCTTTCCTCTCCTCTCTTTTCTTTGTCTTCTCTGCTTTCTGTCTCTTCTCTTCTCCTCCTCTCCTCTCCCCCTTCCCCTCCTCTTCTCTTCTTTTCCCATAGTATTTTATTTTTTACTCTAACATTTTTCTATCAATTCTGCCACGGTTTTCAGTAGAAAATAAATATGGCACCGTTGGGTCCAATATGCAATCCTCAACAGATGCTTTCCAGTAACATATAAGAATACTACAATGAAGACACAAGAAACTTAAAGAAACTAAAAAAGGAAAAAGGATGGAGATATCATGGAAACCATTGGACCTTGACTCTATAGTCCTTGACTTGCAACCATTCTTTTAGTAACCATGAGAAGTTACAATGGCACTGAAAAAGGTGACTTGGGACTGTTTTTCACACTGTTGTAACATTCCCCATGATTAAAATTTGGGTGCTTGGCAACTGGCATGTGCTTAAGGATGGCTGGCCAGAGGAAGAGTGAAGTAACCAAGCAGTCGGTCAGCAGCTGGAGTGGACAGAGTGACCAGTGACTTTGGGGAAAGGGGAAACTTTTACTTTTAAATGAGGTGAAAGCCGTGGGAACTTTCAGAGTTGGCTTTCAACCGTTGTGAGAATATGATCTATCCAATAAATTGTTCTTTGAGGAATCTATCTGCCATGGAGTTCTGTCTTCCACGGGTGCATTACTTGGAACGCTGACAGTGGGTGAGTGTCCATACCTACACAGAAAATCAATTTCAGCTCCTGAAATAGAGATAACTGTGTGTGGGTTAATGGAATGTATGAATGCAGTTGCAGCTTTCAGAAGCAATGGAGAAGACATAAAACTTACCGATCACGTGGTCCTGTAGATTGGTGGTTCAGGAGGCCTGAACCTTGTAGCTATTCTGGTCATGTACACATAAGCAATATCCGATACACATCTCAGCTGTTTTATGTGCTGGACAGATGAGGGATTTTTTCCCCCTTTTTCACGTCTGTGGTAGGGCCCATATATTATACAGACGGTGATTCGAGAGGCATTAAAGCAGTTGAACTACACAACCTGGGTTTTAAGTGATGTTGCTCCAGCTGGGGGCTGCCAGTTCAGAACCACAGAACAAATATATGGCTGGTAAAAATAATGACAGATGTGGCTGGAACAGGAAGTCTTTATAGCCCTTCCTGCTCATGAAACAAATGATGGCTAAGCCAGAACCTGGTCAGAATGTGATGTGCTTTGGAATGGACCAATGAGCTTTGCAGCTTCCTCCAAGTCAGATCGAAGTAAATCAGAGCATGCTGGTTTATAGTTGATGTGCCTGGTGGTTGTTGTGTGTGAATTGCAAACTCCCTGTGGTTTGCTCCTGTGATGGATTGTGTGTACGAAGGGGGAGGAGGTTGTGAGAGAGTACAGTGAAGCTGTAGTTTTGCAGGAAGGAAGCAGCATCTTCCAAGCCAGGAGGTGGTAAGGCAAGAGACAACACAGCCCAGAATTGGATCAGGGAAAGAAATTTAGGATAGGCATTCCCTAGAATCTCCCAGGATAGGATTAGGATTAACGTAGCAAGGCTTCGAACGGATACAGTGGCTCAGGGGCTAAGATGCTGAGTTTGTCAATCAGAAAGGTCGGCAGTTCGGCAGTTCAAATCCCTAGCGCCATGTCATGGAGTGAGCTCCCGTTCCTTGTCCCAGCTTCTGCCAACATAGCAATTTGATAGCATGTAAAAAATGCAAGTAGAAAAATAGGGACCACTTTGGTGGGAAGGTAACAGCGTTCTGTGTGCCTTATCGGTGTTTAGTCCTGTCGGCCACGTGACCATGGAAATGTCTTCGGACAGAGCTGACTTTTGGCTTTGTAACAGCGATGAGCACAGCCCCCTAGAATTGGAAATGACTAGCATATGTGTGTGAGGCAAGATTCTGTCTATTGTGTGCAGGCAAATAAAGAACTGAACTGAAAGAGCTGGATTGCTCAGTCTATGTCATTCTTGGAACTGAGCCTGGCAGCTCCCCAGTTCAAAATTCCCCATTTATTCAGGTATCTTGCCTGATCATAATCTGTTCAGTTGGTTATATTGAGTCATCAAGTCTGACTCTGGACTCAGGAAGAAACAGAAGTACCTAAAAACTTTAAAGGTGGATATTTCATGGTCCTTCCAATACAGAGGAGGTGGAAATACAGTCCCCTCTTTAATTTTGCATCCTTTGCATGGGTGGTAAAGGTTCACCTAAGTTACAGGGACTCTATCTGAATGAATTCTCTAATAAATGAGTGCTAGAAGTTGGACTTAAGATTTTTGTATATTAATCTGTTACCTTTTTGAGAGGAAACCTAATCAACCAGATTCATTGTGCATCCTTCCATCCACGCTATATTCTGCTCTTGGGGTTTAGTGTAACAGTTAAGATTGCAAAAATGTACAACATTACTCAGGTCTTGGCTGTGTTGCAATGCAGATTCAAAGGGAAAAATGTATTTGACATCCCAAGTCAGAGCATACGGAGCATCTGGGACAGCTGTGTCTTCTCTAAGAGGTGCGTGGCAGTTCCCTGGAAGTGATGTGCCAGGCTAGGAAAAGATATATTTGGTTTAAGGTATACCTGACAAGTGTTATATTGGCTTAACAACTTTTTAGTTGAAACATCAACTTGTTGTTGAATAAGAAGGGGAAAATGCTGCAGGGTTTGAGGACAGAAGGGTTAACATCCATGCTACACTATATTTATATTACAGGAGGCTCTGCAATTATTTGGAAATAAAATATTTTTCTCAGCTGCAACTCTCATTTGTTGTAAGGTGACATCGACTTGCTTTGCAGAGTTGTGGTATGTAGGACTACAATAAGTATTGTAGTATCTATTATCTCTTGCTAGATCTTATACTTGAGGCTGATTTTTAATCATGTTATTGTAATGTAGGTACCGATGAGTCAATACCAAATGCTTGCATCTACCTTTGTTCATATTTTGGCTGTGTTGTTGAAATTAAGTATGTTTGCAACTCTGTTTTTTGACATTCCAGATTCTGTATTCCAAATCCCAACATAACTACATGGATTTTGGTCCAGTGGACAATCTTGAAGAATCTTCTGCAAGGATTTAAGACTGTTGCAAACTGTCATCCAGGATCTCTGCTCTGAAACAAGACCAAGCCCACCCTTAATTCTGGCCCTGGGTTGGATGTTTCCCATCAAGTCAACTCAATTTGTCCTCTCTTTTGTTTGTAAGAGGAAGTGAAGAACCAGTCAGGATTTCTATGGGAGTCAGACTTTCCAACACTTTGGAAGTACAGCTTTGGCTTTGATTTATTCAGAATAAAGTCCTCCCAATTAACATCCCCCCACCGAAAGAAAATGCCATGCTTTCTGCCACGCTGCCAGGGCTGACAATGCCCTGGAGTGCAAATCTGGAGCGGGGAGGAGAAGCTGCAAATTGTGCCTGCCTTTCAAACCCCATCCACGAAACGTGTGATTTCTTAAGCAGCAACTTTCTTCCGTCTTCCCCCCATGCATGGAGATTTTCTGAAAGAATTGCATTTGGCGAGGGGACTGTGACCAAGCTGTGTGATGCAAAAAAAAGAAGAAGAAGAACATTGGTGAAGAAAGCATCCTTGTACAGCTATTGGTTCTGGTCATCAGCCTTTATCCAATGCTTTAGTGGTGATGTTGCTCTCTATTTGGGAAGTTGGCGAGCTCTCAAGACAGTCTCCCTCTCTCTTTCTCTCTCTCTCCCTCTCTCGCACTCTGCCTCTCCTCAAAAGCTGTTCCACAGCGGAAAATATGCTCAGTGCAGCTGAGTGCATGCAGGAAAATACCTCTGGTAGCTTCTAAGCTAACACAATGCAGCACAACGTTCAACTTACGGTTGCCTTCATCCTCTGCCAGGTAAGGTATCTGGTTCTGATTTGGTCCTTGAAACTGTGTGGGATTTCTTTAATGTTTCTGGGGTTCCCCCCCTTTTTTTCCTTTGATTCTTCTCTCTCTCTCTCTCTCTTTTATTTGCATTTGGCTCTTTGGAAGTGTCTGATTTCTCAAGGGCTGCAGGTTGACTAAAAACCCTGTGCGGAGAATGTGAGAAAAGCTTCTATGAGACAGAAATGCCGGGTTAGTCTCCAATCACAGGAATAAAGACACACGCACAGACAGACAGACACACACACGTACATGTGTAGGTATCGTAGCTGTGTGTGTAGACGGAAGGGATTGAGCATGCAGCCCCAAAGGTAATTTGATCCCCTCTATTTACAGAAGTGGAGCAATGGCTTGAACATGTAGTACCAGGAGAGATTCCCCCCCCCATCTGTTTTAATACGCTTCAACTTTGATTTGCTCCCCCTACCCCATGTCTTTTTGCGTGTGCGTGGGGTTGGGAGGAAGAGGTATCCATTACAAACAGTTCCTCATCAGGCTCAACCCTCCCTGGAAAGAAATTTAGAACCGGGAAGAATTTAATGGAAAAAGAAAACGAGACTGTGGGAGCCTTGTTCTCCAGAGTCCTCCCAAATCCTCAGTGGATTTGCAAAATCGAGCATTAGTCACTATCTTTCCCACCCCACCCCACCCTCCCTGGTTTCTTCTCAACTATCATAAATCCTCCCCCTTTCCAAAAAGGCAGCAAAAAGGGTGGATGGGAGAGAGGGAGGAAGACACCCAGGCATTTTTAAAAATCAAGAGGCTGAGATATCCTGCTGTTGCTGTCTGTCAAAAGCCCAGGAACCAGCCAGGCTGCAACTTCTGAACTCCTGTCGGCTGCAGAGGGGAGTCTTTCTTCTGAGAAGATACCCACAGATTTGTGGGGGGAGGTGGTGTTTTTTTTTTTTTTTTGAAGCTCTGGTGTTGTACCAAAGGGTGATTTGTTGCGACGTGACATGATGTTGTGAGTTTCCCCTCTGGTGTGAGTTGCTTTTCTTTGCCTTGCCTGCTTCTCTTAAGAGGTTAAAGTGCTTCAGTTACTGTCTTTTTCCATTTGAGGGGAGGATATTTGGGCATAAGAAGAAAAAAAAAAACTAATTCCTTTTTTGGTCTGGGTATCGGACTTGCTTTGAATTTAACCCTTGAGGTTGAAAGCACCAGAAAACAACTGCTTTCTATCAACTGGACTGGGTGTCCAACTAATCCAGCATTTATGTTGCATGGTTCTCCAATGCCCAAAACAAAGAGAAGGGTTTTTTTCCCCTTCTATCCCATCACTGCATACCTGACCATTTTTGCTACATGAGTTAAAGTCTGTGAATTTGGAACTTGGGCATGCAAAGCACATGTTCTCCTTCTAAGAGAAGGTGCCTTCTTCTAACTTCTTTCCATCCTCTCGTTTAAGGTAGATCAAAGCCATCAGAAAACCTTGTGTGCTCTATGGTTTTTATTGTACTTATGCTACATTCACACTTCTAAGGGATTCTGACACACAATCTCCAAACACAACAGTATGGGCTCAACACAGAGTAGGATCTTGGTTTGTCCAGGAGGAAATTTCCAGAGATCAGTCCTCTGAGCTTCTATTGAGGAGAGATTGGGGAGCGTTTGAACTCTGAAGGTTGACTTTTTCCCAGTTTTCCCCCAGTAAAATTAAAATTGTTTTTAAAATAATGGGAAACTGGAATTTTGGCTGGTAGCTTAGCAGACAAAGGTTTCAGCAACCAATGTTCAGAGAGGTGGTGTGATGTCTTCATGTTCAAATTATGGAATTGTGTAAATTAGACACCTACAGGGATGTTTAGGGCTAGAAATCCAATGTTTATTCATTCCTTATGCAACCTGATCAGGAATCTTAACCAAAGTGATTGAAGCTCTGGTTAGCCATTCAGACTGAAGGTTAAAATCTAACGTCAAGCTAACAATAACCCAGTTTGCTGTGTTTTGGTTTAATGCATTACTCCAATACACTGATTGTGGTTTGTAAAACCATAGCTGACAGTTCAGCATGCCAACTGTGCTTGATGGAAGAAACTGTGATTAAACAAACCATGACTTAGTGGAAGGGGGGGGAATGACTAAACAGATTTGCTCTGCCAAGGGTGCATACTTGAAGTCATTCTTAAAGCAAAGAAAACATTGTTTTGATCTGACGAATTGTCTTTTTTAGGATGTTGAGAGATTGACATCGAGACATTTGGATGAAAGGAAAGGGAAAAGGTGTTGATTATCAAATTCCACATTACTCCTCTCTATTTATTTATCATATGGTATATCATACATGGGTTAGGGTTAGGGTTAGGGTTAGAGTTAATCTTCTCTGAAACTTCTTCAGTGGCTTTAAGCAAGTCACTAGATCTCAGTTTCACCAATTGAGTAGGATGACTGTAAATGCTAGCTTGTTCTTTTGAGGAAGGGTAGGCAGAATTCACAGCTAGCACGAAAGAGAAAATTCCTACTTTAAATCACGTTGGCTGATTAAGTTTCTGTTCTTGACTCCACAATTGCTATGGATAAGGACAATGGAGGAAAGCAAATTCACTTTCCTCTTGCCTGTGTTTCATGGCTTTCGTGAAAAAAATCCATACCATCCTCTTTTAAATGTTGCTTATTAGAAAATCGAATCATAGGGCTTTATGATTTCCAACTTTATTTGGGATCTTACCCCCAAGAGCTATTTTTGTGGTGGGAAGTTAACACAAAACAGCTGAATGAGCTAACTCTGACAATGTGCCAATATGTCTGGGCAGGGAGGAACATGGCTTGCACTCCACTCCAGTAGAAAGTTACTCCCTTCGGTTAGGGAATCACAACAGTCTGCTTGCAATGTTGCACTTCAACTAGTCTTGGTATGTGGTAGAAATATTGGGAGAAAGAGGCCTGGAGAAGAATTTGCAACAGCTGGTGAGCTGGAAGGAGAAAGAAAGTTGTTACAGGAGCTACTTTGATAAAATTGTTTTCCTCAACTTTCAATAATTTTAATGCTGCAGAGACTGTAAGGAAGGGGTGAAGTTACTTGTACCAAGCAGTCTAGAAATGTTCCTGAATGGCAGTCATATATTATTTTCCAATGGCATTCATGTTTCCTTCCTTGATATCCAGCATGGAAATGGCAAGCTTTGGTTTTGAACAACTGATAGAGAAGACATCCGTTGCCCTTATTGCCTTTCAGTGCAAAGCATCCTTCAAAGACATGTTAACATCTCAAGTTTGGCAGTCACAGTGATTAAAGGGTAAAATAATAGCTCATGCACAGGCCTTTAGATCTAAATTTGCAGAAATTAGTTGAATTAGTTTTGTTATTTTCCCCCCAACATGCTACCAGATCATTCTTTGATATTTCTGCTTTTAAGTTTGGGAAAACTAAGGCTGATGTGGATTGATGAGCTTTTGGTCTAGGCACCTTCACACATTCCATCTATGTTCAGATAATAATGTGTCCACACAGAGGCAACACTGGCAGATTAGGGTTGGGCCATATGTCCTTTCGCTGAAGTTTTTGAGTTGCATCAGGAAGGGACTGACTCTTCTATATCTGGTGCATGTACTTTTCACAGGGGTGGGTTTTGACCATTTGCAAAGAGGAGAGAGTATATATGGCCTTCCACAAGTTATGATACCCATCTTCTCTTGTGAGGTCAAGTCAACTCAAACACAACTTTCCATCACTGTCCTTTTTGCTATATGGGCCTCCCTTCTCAAATATCCATGATGGATTTAGTTGAGTTATCAAAGTACATAGAAAAGGCCACAAGCAGAGAGGCAGCAGAGCTGAGGTTTCTTCTGAGAAGAAACATAAGAAGAGACATAAGATGAGAAAGAAATAGATACTTCAAGATGCCCAAAAGACAGTTTTAACCCTTCTTTATCATTAGCGGGCTGCAATAAACTATGAAAATAGGATTCAGGGAGAAGATAGGATCTCCAGTAGGGGACACAAAATAGGATCTATCTGTCATAGTTTTGAGGTATGACCACCTCCATCATTGGTTGGCAACCATGACTTCTAAGCTTTGAAGATGTCTGGCTTCAAATGTTACATTAAGCCATATCTAGCTTTTAGCCCTGGTTAGTTGAGTAGCCATAGCTTGTCTGGATCCACACACTGCAGCACACCATAGCATGATTTATTTTTATTGTCAAATGTGATATATGGAAACAGAGATTGTAGTTTGCAAACTAGCAGTCAGAACATTGGGTAAGCCCCAACCTGATGGCCAGGAAATTAAAGTGCATCATTATTTAGCTAGTACGTGAATACAAAAATAACTGATGGAGCTTTCATTGCAGAGGGAAATAAAGCTAAAAATGATGCACTGTGAACATTTTTTAAAGAAATACAGTGAATTGCAAAGTACACCCAGAGAGAGATACCTAGAAACCATCAATGTTTGTTATGTTTCTCCAGAAGAGGGCTCCCTGCACAGCAGGAAAATCAGAAAATCTTGAAAAGAATGGCTGTAGCTACAGCGAGAAAAGAGAAGAGAATAGGTATCCCTGCAATGAAACTAAATCTAAATAAGGTGGGAAAAGTGAACACCGGCTCTCTCCTTCCAGTTTGGTATCTTCTCCTTCAAGCCAGCCTAACTGATGGATTTCCAGCTGTCAAAAAGAGGTGTGGGTGCTAGGAGCAAACATTTTAGCATATATAAAATGGAGTGTGAATGGGGCATGTGGTCCATATCATCTGAATGCCTTTATGTCCTTATTGAAACACTCGTCTCCAGGTGCAGGGCAACATGTCCTTGACTTTCTGATAAAAAATGTTGTTGAATCTAATCTTCCATCTCTCTATGAAATCTCCCCCCTCCCAAATTCCCAGGCACTAAATGTGACAGCCTCGAAGCTTCCAAGTAAAATATGGCTTCCAAGGCTGACATAGGGACTCAGTGTTGATATATTCAAATGAAAACCCTTGAGTCAAAATGCTTATTTAGGGACTGAAAGCGAATAGCAATAGACTTATATTTTAGAGTGCTTTACAGTTCTTTCTAAGCAGTTTACAGAGTCAGCCTCTTGCCCCCAACAATTTGGGTCCTCGTTTTACCAACCATGGAAGGATGGAAGGCTGAGTCAACCATGAGTCAGTCAGGATCGAACTGCCAAATTGCAGGCAGCTGGCAGTCAACAGAAGCAGCCTGCAATACTGCACTCTAACCACTGTGCCATCATGGCTCACCAAACCAGAAGAACCAGAATGTCCCCAAACCAAAAGAAGGTTTGCAAGTGTGATATTCCTAGGTCTTCCCAGTAAAGCTGAATGCAAGGAATCTTCCCTGCCATGGAAACACCTTGGATACTGCAGTGATCCTTAGAATTATAGACTCCTAAGGCTAGAAGGGACTTCGGAGGTCTTCTATTCCAACCCCCTGCCCATTATTGCATCCTGGACAAATGGTTGCTGATATTTTCTTGCAGACCAATACTGGCTTTACCCTTAGACGAGTGCTGTGGAGTTTCTAGCCTTCATTGTGGGCTGAACCAATTGACTTCAGAAGCAGTGAAGATGGAGATTGACTGTGTTTGACTTACACCTGTGGGTCAGGTGGTTCTTCTAGATTGGTATTTTTCAACCTCAACTGTAAGAGGTGTGGACTTCCCCAGCCAGCAAACTTTAAGATGGGTGGGCTTCAACTCACAGAATGCTGGCTGGGAAGTTCTGCCCATTGAGGTCCACACTCCTTAAAGTAAGAGAGGTTGAGAAATATATGCAGGAATATAGACATAATTCTGGTAAGGAGAAGAAGTGTTGAGAAGACCCTCCTTTAGCACTTGATGATTGGCAAGCTGGAGAGAGTGTTGGCTGGCTGAAGGGGGAAGAAGGGGAAGGTCCTTGTAGAACATATTCCTGGGTTGAAAATATTGCAAATAGTTTTGGTGTTGAAGTTGGTGGAAATGCAGAAAGAGCCAGGATTCGGCACGACTTGGTCCAGTCTGATTCACCATTGGATGTTTGACTTTGCTTAAGGTCCACAAAAGAAAAGAAAAAAAAAGAAAGCACCAATAGAAGAGAATTGCAATCTAAAAATATATATCTTACTTGTTTTCCATAGTGTGAGGTCCTTGGTGCTCTCTGAGCTTAATTCTTTTCTTGCTGACGCTTCATGACCCAACTAGGGAACATCTTCAAGGCCAACAGGGTAATGTTACCTGAAAGGTAACACAAAGCAAGTATGGTATTCTCCAGATCGCTAGCTGTGACTGTCTTGGCAGAGGTGCTAAGTTTTGTGGGGCAACCCTACTTTTAAAACACATGTAACCTGGACATGGATAGACAGCCCTTCAACCTGACAAAGCATTTGTAAAAAAAGTCTGCAGTTTTTTGAAACGGAGTACGGCTGTTTTAATCAACCATCCTGAGATTCTCAGCGCTCCTATTCTACCCATACTTAAAAATATGAAGATGGACTGGAGAAGAAAGCTTTCCTCAAACCACCAAACTCAAAGATCATGCTAAATTAGCTTCCAATTGATCTGGTGAGCAATGCACGCTGAATTGTTTGAACACAGAGAGTGGGATTGCCGATATCAGACTTCGGATCAATTCTGTTTTGCGGTTGAAGGAATATAAAGTAGACTCAGCCAGCGAGCTGAAACGCCTCGGAAGTCAAGAGCTGGAGGTGGTATCTTTGTGATTAAATAGTCCTATTTAAAAATAAACATCTAGACACAATAAGCAATTCATTTCTAAGAGCTCAGCAGCAGCAATGAAACAGCACGCACGCCGGTTAAAAATAAAAATTAAAAAAAAAAAGTTTCAATGTTTGTCAAATTGATACTATCTTAAGCAGTGGGCTTTAACCCTCCTTATATTTAGTCAAAACCAATCCAGTCGTGACATTCTGGTGATCCTCGACTTACGACCACAATTCCTAGCCCAATATTCCTATTGTTCAGTGAGACATTTCTTGAGTGAATTTTGCCCCATTTTGCAACCTTTCTTGCTGCCGTTGTTCTGTGAATTAGTTGCAGTTGTTAAGTAAGTAATATGGTTGTAAAATGAATCTTGCTCCCCCTCCCCTTGACTTTGTCAGAAGATCGCAAAAGGGAATTACATGATCTTGGGAATCCAGCAATGGTCATCAATATGAACCGGTTGCCAAGTGTCTGAATTCTGAGCACAGGACCACGGTATTTGCTGGAATGGTCGTATAACTGTGAAAAACGGTCATAAGTCACTTTTTGTTTTCAGTGCTGTTGTAACTTTGAATGGTCACCAAACAGACAGTTGTAAGTTGAGGATTACGTGTAGCAGATGAATGGAAATGGTCTTAATGTGGGAGTCCTCTCTGCTTTCTTCCAGAATCCTTTTCTCTCTCCTGCATTCAAAGCAGAGGTGGGATTCAGCCGGTTCTGACCGGTTCTCAAGAACCGGTAGCGGAAATTTTGAGTAGTTGGAAGAACAGGCCAATACGGCCTCTGACTGGCCCCCTCCAACCCCATCTTTTCTCTGCCTCCCATTGAATCCCAGCTGATTGCCTGGTTCTCCTTTGGTTGCCCTGCATAGGAGAACGGAGCTGGAAAGCAGGTTAGTGGGGTGGGGAAGGAATGGAGATTTTATGGTATCCTTCCCCTGCCACACCCACCAAGCCATGCCATGCCCACTAAACCACACCCACAGAACCTGTAGTAAAAATGTTTGAATCCCACCACTGATTCAACACTCTCTTTACTACAAGTAACTCTATTCAAGACAAATGACTGAAAAAGTCATCTACTTTGTCCTTTTTTGCAAGGGCTTGCAATTATTCTGGGCCAGTCAGAATAATCCCCCCCCCCATGCATATGTTGTTCATCATCAGCTGATAATTTGGCTTCTGATGCTCACAACTGTGTTTTGGTTGGAGTTGGACACGTTCAGCTTCCCATTAGCTCTGAATTTTGGATCAAACAGCTTGATTATGCATTGGCAGCGTTCCTCCTGACCTTCTCTGCTGCCGTTTTCCACTAGGACAAAGAAGCACAGCAAACAAGCAAACAACAAACAAGCCAGGACTGCAGCATGCAAAACATGAAAGTGACTCCCAGTCATGCAGCAAAGGTTAAGCGAGCTTTCTCTGCGGAGTTTGCGAGAGTTGGGAGTGGGCTTTAATCTCAAAACCAAACCTGTGATTGGGATTGGTGGGGTGCCAAAAATTGCTCCAGGGTTTTGGGATTGCTCAAAAAGAAGACCTCAAGATGGGAAGAGGAAGCAACTGATCTCCTTCCTTTTCACATGTGATTTCTTCTAGGTCACCTTTTCTTACTTGGAAAGGTGGGGGCCCTGTAGGTATGCTGGGAGTTCAACACCCTTTGTCCATGGCGGCTGGGAGTCTGGACACCAAGGGACACCAGATGAAGAAACTAGTTGATATCAATTGGAGAAAAAAAATCTATAGAGATTCTCGATCATCCAGGTCATGGTTGTTCCAAAGATGCTTTTTCAGGAGGCAACTGGACTGCCTTGTTCTTTTCTTTTGAAGACCTTTCACTTCTCATCCAGGAAGCTTCTTCAGCTCTGACATCCATTCCCCCATTATCCTGTCAGAGCTGAAGAAGCTTCTTGGGTGAGAAGCAAAATGTCTTCAAAAGAAAAGAACAAGAAAGTCCAGTTCCCTCTTGAAAAAGCATCTTTGGGATTACCGATTGGAGAGAATATTTGTAGCTCAAGGGTTGAGTTGTGGGCTCCTCTGAGCATGGTGGTTTTGCACAGAATTGATGATGTCCCCTAGTTTGGTAATGAAATGTCTGCAAGAAAACCACTCAGCTCAAAGAGAACTGCATAAACTCATTCATCCCCAATTATTTTCACCCTTCAGAAAATGGAAACATTAGAACGAGCTTGGCTCTGCAAGGGATAAACAGTTCCCTAGGGCTGGATATTCCTTCCCTTTGCTCCTGAATTTTAACAATTGTGCATGGTTCCCAAGAAGGCCTTCAAATCTCATTCTTTTAGCATGACAGAAAACTTCTGAAATCAAGCAGTCACACTTTTTCTTCCAGAAGTTGTAGCTGCTACTTCCCAGGGGAGAACAACACACTGGAAAACAGCTTTGCTGAGCTCGTTTGAAAAGGAAGATGTTTCACCCTCCAGGCATCGCAGTACACAAGTTTTCCAGCTTCTGAGCGCTTCTACACTCCTGCTTTGTAAGGAATATTCTACAAATTTCCCCAGGGACAAGGTCTATGTTTTTTCCCCATAGGAGTGGGGCAGTCAAAACTATGAGAATTAGCAACCTTTAGAAGGAAAACAAAGTGTGTTTGAATCAACCCAACTGAAGGTACATCACTTTGGAGAAATGAGGCAGCAGAGGTGACTTGGCAGAAGGAAATGGGAATGCAGCTTTTTTTGCACAGAATTTCATCTGGCTCTGGGACAGGAGGCTGATTTCGTGGTTTGTCCCTGGCCAACCAACTTTCAGCAGAAGTTTAGATGGCTCTTTTTGGGCAGGCAGTAGGAAAACAAAGCACAAAACCAATGACAAGATCAATGCAGCCTGCTCCTTAATATATAGGTAGTTCTCGACTTACAACAGTTTGTTTAGTGACATTCAAAGTTAGAACAGTAACAGAAAAGTGACCTATGATCATTTTAAGAGCCGAGGTGGCACAGTGGTTCAAATGCAGTACTGCAGGCTACTTCTTCTGACTGCTGGCTGCCAGAAATTTGGCAGTTCGATCCTGACTGGGTCAAGGTCAACTCAGCCTTTCATCCTTCCAAACTCAGTAAAATGGGGATCCAGATTGTTGGGGGCTAAAGGCTGACTCTGTAAACTGCTTAGAGAGGGCTGTGAAGCACTGTGAAGCTGTATATAATCTAAGTGCTAAGTGGGAAGGAATGGAGAGGGAAAAGGGGGAGGGAGGGTGGGAGGAAGAAGGAAGGAAGGAAGGAAAGAAAGAAGGAAGGAAGGGAAAGAGGGAGGAAGGAAGAAGGAAGAAAAGAAGGAAGGGAGGGAGGGAGGGAGGGAGAGAGGAAGAAGGGAGGGAAGGTCCATGGTGTTGCAGTGGTTTGCTGACTCTGTCAACTGCCAGGAGTTCAATCCTGACTGGCTCAAGGTTTGCTCAGTCTTACATCCTTCCAAGATGGGTAAAATGTGGACCCAGATTGTTGGGGGGAAAAGGCTGACTCTGTAAACCACTTAGAGAGGGCTGCAAAGCACTAGGAAGCGGTATATAAGGCTAAGAACTATTGCTATTACTATTTCACACTTATGACCGTTGCAGCACCCCCACGGTCACACAACCAAAATTCAGATACTTGGCAACTGATTCATATTTATGACAATTGCAATGGAGTCCTAGAGTCATGTAATCCCCTTTCGCAACCTTCTGGCAAGCAAAGTCAATGGGGAAGCCAGATTTACTTAATAGCTTAACAATTCACTTAACAGCTGGGGCAAGAAAGGTTGGGGCAAGAAAGGCAAAAATGGGACAAAACTCACTTAACAAATGTCCCACTTAGCCACAGAGATTTTAGGGTCAACTGTGGTCATAAGTTAAGGGCTCCCTATACTCTCCTCCATTAACTGACTTTGCCCAAGCAGAGCCCACCCATCTCAAACTTTGGCTTGATACATCAGCTTTTCAGTTCAGGTTTCTAGCTCTGGTTTCAAGAAGATTCAAAGCTGGTGGGTGGGATTCTTTAATCAGATCATAATCGAAATAATTTGCTCTTTGATGTCCTTTTGTTTCTACCTCTAACTGGAAGAACCTCCTAGACATAGGATTCTCATTCTTTTCCTAAGCATAGGCAGGGACCAATGGGTAGAACTTCACAGAGGAAGAATCCAAATTTGAAATAATAAGGATTTTCCTGACCCTCACAGCATCCTGCATCCTGAAGTTGTGGTGCTCCATTGCTGGGTTTTTAAGGGCAAATATTGACACCTTTGGAATAATATGAGGACGTCAGGCCTCTATAGAGGTTGAGGAGAAGACTTCCTAACTTCCTTCTGATCAGATGATTCTAATAAGTCCATATGACTCCTGCCTTGGCTATCTTTCCTTTTTTTTTTTTATTCCTTTGTCCTATGCAGGTGTGAGGATACTACATAGGGAATTTGGGAACTACATACTCTTTCAAAGTTGGGCTGTGTACATCCTTTGTGTTGTCATCCTTTCCAGATAAACAGGATAAGAAAACAACCAGAGGATCTAAATCATCTTTACTGTAAAGGGAAAGGTTCCCCTCGCACATATATGCTACTTGTTTCCGGCTCTAGGGAGCGGTGCTCATCTCCATTACAAAGCCAAAGAGGAGCCAGCACTGTCCGAAGATGCCTTCGGGGTCATGTGGCCGGCATGACTAAATGCCGAAGGTACACAGAACGCTGTTACCTTCCCACCCACCAAAGTGGTCCCTATTTTTCTACTTGCATTTTTTATGTGCTTTCAAACTGCTAGGTTGGCGGAAGCTGGGACAAATAATGGGAACTCAACTCCATTACGTGGCACTGGGGATTCGAACCGCTGAACTGCCAATCTTTCTGATCGACAAGCTCAGCATCTTAGCCACTGAGCTACCACATCCCAACTGTAAGGTTACATTGACACAATCTTCGAGTCTGAAAGAACAAGCCTCTGACCATCTTCTTGGCCTAAAACATTAGGAAGTGTCTCTTCTAAGTCTTTTTTCCACCCATTATGCAGCTGTGGGCTATGCTGTCTCTTATCTGACTATTCTCTAGGCAGCTACTCTTTGCTCTGTTTCTCAAGGTCTTTCTCACATACCACCACAGGAGCCTAGATATTTTCGAGGGCCTAGAGATTGCATTATTCATCTGTAATCTTTGTTCTCCTGTATCTCATGTAGATATTGGGGAACAAGTTATTTTTAATGTCTCTGGCATACTTACTAGGGTTTTCTCCACCACGGAATTA
Source organism: Hydrophis major (assembly GCA_033807585.1). NCBI lineage: Eukaryota > Metazoa > Chordata > Lepidosauria > Squamata > Elapidae > Hydrophis > Hydrophis major. The sequence continues at coordinate 25,049,054 of CM066338.1, forward strand.
TTAAATATACAAGCCAAAGAAGTCTATCGCTGGCTTGTGCTGTGACTCATAGATTACAGCTTCTTTCTTGAAACACCAATTCTTTTCTTCAAATTCTACATTAAAATGAGCATGGGGTGAGCATTCAAGCTCCATGAACAACCTCTTCCTGCCCACAACTTGGCATACTCCTTATTGCACAGCAGCTCTCCAGATTCTCAGTGTGCATTCTGGTGCTTTTCCAGATATGCCACAGATCGAACTTTGCTTCCGAGCCATGGGCAAGACACCTGCAAAAAGCTCAAATGTAAACTTTGTAATATGTAGCTTTATTCCCACACGCCATATTGCTGGATGCCCGGTTGGAACTGCTTGGCCTCACTCCTGCTGGAGGCATCAGGAGCATTTCCCTGCTGGAAAATATGATGCAGTAGGGCAAAAAAATAATAATAATTTGGAAAAGGAGAAAGGAAGAGAAAATGTCAGGCAAAGAGTGAAGCAAAATTGCTGTGTGACTGGGAAATGTTTCCCAGACTGGCATTTATATCTCTGTGGGGGTTATATCTCTGCTGGATGTGGTGTTTTGAACAGGTGGCATTTTTGTCTCTCTCGAAAACCGTGGGCCAATGAAATGATTGAACTGGAGATGATGTTTGAACTCCAAACAAAATTGTGCCTGGTGATTATGAAGAAGCTCATTAATCTGCACATTGGCTCAGAGCTGTGATTTTCAACTTGCCCCAAACTGGGTTCTTATAACCAAAGAAACCGATGGCTTCCTTTGGCAAGAGAAGAGGTTTCCTATTGAATGAACAAAGGCTATTACCACAGTGGCTAATGATGATTTGGTTGGGTTTCTGAAGGGGTCTTTTAGGAGAGAAATACTCAGGGCTGGTTTTGTATATGTGCGTGTATGTGTGTGTGTGTTTTCTGTAGTACCCAGAAATGTTAAGTTGATCTCTTCTGCTAGGTTGGAAGTAAGCAGAAAGCAGTTGGTGACATCACTTTAATTTTTTGCTCCTTGCTCATTCTGATGTGTAGTTGGGTTAGGGCCACACAGGTGAAGAATTCATGTTTCAGTAAACAAGCTATAAGAAACGAAGGCAAATATACAGATGTCCTAGGATAAAGTTGCAAGATCCAATCTGAGTCAGTCACCTGGGCCAGTTTATTCTTCCAAGCTTTTGGACTCATCCTGGAACCACCATCCTCAGGGAACTTCTCTCTGTCCAAAATGTTATGGAAAGAGGTGATTGATTCATACTGGAACCTTTGAGATGTGCGTCATACAATGCAGTGAGCAATATAGCCTCCAAGAAGGAGGGAATACATTCTGGAGCACTTAGAAACAGCAAAAATGGGTGCTTGGTGATCTTCTTGCAGATGTTTCTGCAAATTCAGTCAATTTGGTAATGAAACATCTGCAAGAAAACTCAGAGAGCACCAAGAACCCCACAGTTCAACCCTGAGCAACAAATATTCCCTTCTATCAAGACAGCAAAGTTTAGATGCTTTGGTTGGGAGAAAGAGTTAAGACAGCTCATCTCTAGAAGTTCTCAGAGTCTTTCTTTAATGATGCAAGTAGTTGCCTTAATTTGACAAGATTCTGTCTGTAGGTGAAGAACCATACAGGAAACTACTTAGAAGAAACTCTATGTATCTTTCTTTGACTTGAGGGCCTGATATTCCACAACCTACTGGCAGGTCTCTTATCCATGTGAATTTAACTGATCCTCCCTTGGTGAAGAAGGCTACACCTTACCTTCCTTTCCATTTTGCAAAAAAATGGTAGCTAGTTGGCCACATTTCTTTTCTTTCAAGAAGAGATGGAACAAACAACAGAACCATATATAAGCACCACAGTGTAATATGGTTGTTTGACACATGACCTTGTTTCCCACACTTGGAGAAATCCTAGCACTTAAACAAGTTGAGAAACTTCTAGACATGCGAAGTAGAGTAACATGGAGCAGAGATTTACACTGGAGTTTCTCAGTTTTGCTTCTTCAGGAGTAATTAATTAATGCACGACTATCCCCTATTATAATCATATTTACATAATACAGCACCCATTAATAAACATTCTTTATGCATTCTTTATACAAGGTGCATTTTAATATCATCTAAAATGATAATCAAAATTCACTGTCTTTAACACTACAAAGTTGAAAACAACTCAAGTTGAGAAATTGATTTTTCATTTTCTTCTTCCTACACTTCAGAAAGAAGAGAAACAATAAATAAAATGAGTTTGACCTGCTCATTTCAATACTGTATTAAATAAGTATCTCTCTTCATGCAATTTGGAATGGGATTCCATTTTTTCCCCAACTATGAATCAGTCCATAAGCTATTTAATCAATTTTTACAATTTGTTTTATTTGGCATATTCCATGGTGGATTTCCAATTGCTTTTAAAGAGCAAGGCGCTAATATGGGAGACAAATAGATTTTTCTGATCTTAAGACTACAAGCACATATGTCTTTGCATTTGGTCTATTTCCTTTATCTGCCGAGGTAAACAAGACCATGATCATGGTTATTTTTCTAGGAATTTATTGAGAATTTCACCCTCCTTATTTTATTTTATTTTATTTTCGAAATGGAGGAAGCTTTGTAAATCCCCCAGATCCTATGCATTCTGCTTCATACCACTGAATTTGTTGACTTTCTTCCTGTGGGTTCTTGCCTTTAGCCATGTTTATTGATCTAGACAGCTTCATTAGGCATGGACGTCTGCTCACAGAATTCTTAGTCATAGGGATATAAACAATCCTCAACTTATGACCACAATAAAATGAGAACCCAGATTGTTGGGGGAAAGTGGCTGACTCCGTAAACCACTTAGAGAGGGCTGGAAAGCACTGTAAAGCAGTATATTAGTTTAAATGCTATTGCTATTTAAAAAAAAATAAAAAAATTTTTTCCTCTTCACCCCCTCTATAGTTCATATCTTTTTAGCTTCATGGCCTTGTTCCATTCTCCTTGCTTCCAAGTTAAGTTGTCTGTGTTCTGTTACAATCTAAAGCTTTGATACAGGGTTGTCCAACCTTGGCGACTTTAAGACTTGGGGACTTCGACCCCTAGAATTCCCCAGCCAGCATGGCTGGCTAAGGAATTCTGGGAATTCAAGTCCACCAGCCTTAAAAGTTGCCAAAGTTGGACAATCCTGCCCTAATGCATTCATAGCTGGACCGTTTCCATTTCACTGTAATACTTATGCCACAAAGGTGTTGGTGCGGGATCTGTTTAAGCTACAGAAAAGGCAACCAGCTCCCAACAGTAATATATGGAGCTTGATTCTTGCTGATGTAGCTGCCGAACTCGATCTCCTTTTCACGTGCTGACAATGGAGCCCTGATCGAGGAGATAAAAATTGAATATATTGAAAACTGCGAAACAGATTGAACGATGAGCTTTCCTTTTCTCCCCTCTCCCTCCCTCTCTTTTTACTTTTCATCTCCATTTTTAGCTGTTGTGGATTTGCAGTTTAGAGGGCAGGCGGGGAAATGTGGCTTCTTGTTTTTGGTGTACTTGATGATGTATAGAGGACAGGAAGAAGAATTGGTAGCTGTTTTTGACATTTGGGATGAAACCCCATAGCTTAAAGCGAAATGCTCAGGTGTTACAGGTTTGCTCTTCCTTGGCTTCACAAATCTCCGTGTTTCAGACTTGCAAGATTGATGTCAGCCATGCTGTTGCAACTTGTTCTAAATTTACAGTGAGGTTACATTAACAGAATCTTGCAAGACTGAAAGTACATCTCTCTCCCCTGCCTTTATAGTTCAAGAAACTAGGGAGGGTCTCTTCTGAAATGTTTGCTCATTTATAGGGTTTTTTGCTTGATCAAAGGGATGGATGAGAAGGCCACCAAGGTCCCTGCCAACCCTTGTTAATCTGCAGGCTCCGCTGCTGCTTGTCTGATGTTGCTTACCCTTCCTCCTGTCCTCAAGGTCATTCCCACATATCATTACCGAAAGCCAACCTCTGGGCTCCTGACCACAGATTACTTCTGTGGCCCATCAATAGAGATGTAATTTGCATTTGCATGGAAATTCATACCAACATGGTGGCTTTTTTTGGCACTCAGATGTAGAAAGGTCTCTAATGCAGCTGGCTGAAAGGACGAAGGAAATAGATAGAAGCAAGAGAAGATAATTGGAGAAGAATCATAATTATCAAACGGCATTCATGTTTTTGCCAGATCTTGCCCAGCTGTGGTTTTTTTGGATAATGATCTTTCACCCAACCAGCTGCAGAGCGAACTTCCTTAAGAGAATGCCTGGTGGTCACAGGAAAAAGCCTCTAGAATTAACTCTCTGCATCTAGATATGCGTGCATTAGTGGCCAATGGTACCATAAATAATAGACAGAAAGAAGAGTCAGTTTGATGTACTGGAGAGAAACAGAGAGACCATATCTTCAAGCTCTGCTTTAGGCACAATTCCAGTTGGGTGACCTTGGGTCAGCCACAAATACTCAAACTTAGGAAGGAAGCAATGGCAAATCAGCTTTAAACCAGTTTCCCTTGCTGAGAAAACTTCAGAGACTTGTCCACACCATCACCAGGGGTCAAAAACTGACAAGAGGACAAAAAATAGCAGTAAAATGTATGTGTGTGTATATATACACGTAGTCCTCAGTTTATATATGAATAGAATTCAACAGTTCATTTAGTGACTGGTACTGAAAAAAAAAAGACTTATGACCATTTATGACATGATATTCAACAGCCACTAAATGTTGTAACTCAAGGAGCACCAGTGGAGCAGTTTAGCCCAACGCTATTATATGACAATAATCCCCTTCCTCTGGTATACAAATATCTCTAGACTGAATCAAGAAAAGACATTTCAGAGTTAAGCAAAAAAGACTTTCTGTGGATACTCAGTGAACACCAAATCCTAAAAATTGCCCAGCTAAGTCAATAAATTGATTCTTTTTTAAACAAACAAAAAAAAAGCCTTAGTAGAAACTAGATCATTCTGCTACATTTCTCAAGGCTATGAGTTTTGTCCAGCACTGGGAAGAGTTAAATAAATCTTTTGCCATCAAATCTTGTGACTTAACAAACAATTAATGTACTGTTACAGCATCTCCAGTATTTACTTCTGACTTTTATGATTCATCTGGCATTGATGGAGTTTAATTGCCAATAAAGGAATAAGAACAAAGAAGAGTTCAACTATCTTCAACCTTATATTGCCAAGAAGTATTGGAATATTGCTTAGCTCCATTAATTGCTGTTGTTCATCACAAAGTTTGAACTGTGAGGAACTGTATCTATTAGAGTTTCAGAAAACTTTGCCTAATTGCTGGAGAATTGAGCTGATCCCACTATTTGTATTTTTTAAACCTTCTCAGAGTTTTTTGTTTGAAAAAATGTGGGCATTACCAAGAAATTCCTGTAGCCTTTAGTCAGAGAGGCATGAGTAATCACTCAAGAACTTCTCAAGCCAATCTGTTTTTCAGATCTGATGTTCTTCTTACATTTCAGATGAACTTCTGCCTCTTTCTGGAACAATCTCATAAAGAGTGAAGTTTTGAATTTAAGGGCAGGACTTAACTCCTGAAAATGTTGAAAACATTGAGGAGTGGTGGTGCAGTGGTTAGAATGCAGTATTGCAGGCCAGTTCTGCCAGCAGTTTGATCCTGCCTGGCTTAAGGTTGACTCAGCTTTCCATCCTTCCAAGGTCAGTAAAATGAGGACCCAGATTGTTGGGGGCAATAGGTTGATGTTGTAAAACACTCATAACATTGTAAACTACTATGGAGCAGTATATAAGTCTAAGTGCTTATTGCTACTGCTATTATCCGTGAATATGCTTTCTCTATATTTTCTCCAAAGAATCGACAGTACAGTATAAATCAGAGGTCTCCAAACTTGGCAACTTTAAGACTTGTGGACTTCTCCAGCCAGCATAGCTGTTGGCTGAGGATAGCTGGCTTAGTATAGCTGGCTGGAGAATTGTGGGAATTGAAGTCCACAAGTCTCAAAGTTGCCACATTTGGGGATCCCTGGTATAAATACTAAACAGAATCTAATCATAAAGGACCAGATTTAAAGAGAAAAGCTAGCTGGATTCTAATACAGGCAGTCCTCAACTTACAACAGCTTGTTTAGTGACCATTTGAAGTTACAACAGCAGTGAAAAATTGACTTACGATCGTTTTTCATACTTATGACCATTGCAGTATCCCCATGGTTATGTGACCAAGATTCAGATGCATGGCAACTAATTTATACTCGTGATTGTTGTTTCCTGGAGTAATGTGATTACTACTTGAGACCTTCTGAAAAGCAAAGTAAATGAGGAAGCCAGATTTATTTAACAATTATATTACTAACTTAATAACTGCTGTGGTTCACCTAACAGCCATGGCAAGAAAGATCTCAAAATGGGTCAAAACTCACTTAACAACAAAAGTTGAGTTTTATCCTTTAGTTTTGTCTCATTTAGCGACCAAAATGTTTGGCTCAGTTATGGTTGTAAGCTGAGGATTACCTGTACACGAAGGAGCTCACATTTGGTTATTTTAATAATGTAGGAAAAAAAAAATATAGCACTTCCCCCACATATTATTAGATTTAATTAACTTCTTGTAATCTTGCTTTCTGGCCCAGTGGATTTACAAGGTGGCTAACACCTGTTTTTATAAACCTCCAGGTATCTGCTATATTAATTATGACTTTATTTTAATTATGACTTACAATAATGTGGTGCTTTTTTATGATTCTCATAATGGGGAAACAGGATGATTCTTGAATCAATTTCAGCTTATTGTGCTGAAATGACCTATGGTAGAATTTGAGGCATGGGTGAGATTTGCAGTCTGCTCATCCATGCTCAGCCTTAGAAACAAGTCTATCATGACAAAACTTTGTCTCATCTGCTCTCTAGGTTTGGGTAAAAAAAAATAGAATAGAATAACAGAGTTGGAAGGGACCTTGGAGGTCTTCTAGTCCAACCCTCTGCCTAGGCAGGAAATCCTACACCACTTCAGACAAATGGTTATCCAACATCTTTTTAAAAACTTCCAGTGTTGGAGCATTCACAACTTCTGGAGGCAAGTTGTTCCACTGATTAATTGTTCTAAAGGTTCATCTTGTTTTAATTACCTCTGGCTTATGAGAAGGATCAGCACTAGTACTTTGGAAACTCAGCCAGTTTGTGGGTTTTGATAGTTCCTTCTAGATTTCTGTGTTGACTATTTTTAACTCTATCATTTGGTAAGGTCCCTAAATGGCAGCAGGGGACTATCTGACCATCACGGAGACCCTTCTTCCTCTTTGGATTAATAAACAGGAAAGGTCAGGGATAACAGAATAACAGAACAGAATAGCAGAGTTGGAAGGGATCTTGGAGGTCTTCTAGTCCAACCCACTGCTCATTCAGGAGACCCTATACCAGTGTTTCTCAACCTTGGTGACATAAAGATGGGTAGACTTCAACTTCCAGAATCCCCCAGACCTCCATGCTTCAACTTCCAGAATCCTCCAGACACCCATGTTTCAACATCCAGAATCTTCCAGACACCCATGTTTCAACTTCCAGAATCCTCCAGACACCCATGTTTTGACTTCCAGAATCCCCCAGGCAGCCATGCTCCATCTTCCAGAATTCTGGAAATTGAACATCCATCTTCAAGTCACCATGATTGAGAAACACTGCCCTATATCGTTTGTGATATATGGCTGTCCAGTGAATTGAATCTGATTGGAAAGTTGGGATCACTTTAGGCATTCAATTTGATTCAATTTACAGGTTTGCATCAATGAAGCAAATGGATGGAATTTGGATCTTTCAAATGAGCCAATGAAAGACAGGCAGTGAAAAACACCCAAATCAACTGAAAGAGATTTGAATGCGGTTGACCTGATACCGCAAAATCAATTCAAGCCATTTGCCACTTGAATTGTTCTCACCGACCCTGGCTACATGTTGCTCGGCTTCTGTTCAAATAACTTCTGGTTCTTTAAAGATAGGCTTATCACAGCATAAGTGTTTGTGGAGGGTTACAGGGATTAACACATCTTGATTTTCACTTCATCAAAGGTATGAAGTCTTAAATTATAAATACATAGTTGCAGCAAGCGCCAAACGGCATTTCCTGAATTCAAGATTGCCAGGCAGGTTTGAAGGAGATGGGAAGGGAAACATAATTTCAGCCCTTTCACCCCATAACCTTTGGGAGAAACCTAATTTGAAATTGCAATTAAAGGGCCATAGGTAAATCAGGGAAGAGTCCATTTCTTTGATCAGCTTATTATGAGCCATGGTGGCACATTGGTTAGAATGCAGTATTGCAGGCTACTTCTGCTGATTTCCAGCTGCCAGCTACCTGCAATTTGGCAATTCGGATCTCACCATGCTCAGGGTTGACTCAACCCTCCATCCTTCCAAGGTGGGTAAAATGAGGACCCAGATTGTTGGGGGAAAGAGGCTGACTCTATAAAACTGCTTAGAGAGGGCTGTAAAGTACTGTGAAGCGGTATATAAGTCTAAATGTTATTGCTATATGTTTACACTGTCCTGCAGTCCTGCAGTGTATGAAGATCTTTTTTGCTGGAAATCAGCCTTTGCTTTCTTGCTTTATGACTGCCATAAAAAAGGTTGTAAAATCAGACATGATCACATGAAGTTTCTCTTAACAACTAATATGACCTATGGCTGAAATTCCATGCTCAGTTACGGTTGTGAGTTGAGAACACCATTACAATATTTGTGGGGCTATCACAGAGAGGAGGGGGTCAAGTTATTTTCCAAAGCACCCGAAGGCCATATAAGGAATAATGGATGGAAACTGAACAAGGAGAGATTCAACTTGGAAATAAGGAGATTTTTTTCTGACATTGAGAACAATCAACCAATGGAACAGAAGTTGCCTTCGAAAGTTGTGGGGGCTTCATCACTTGAGACTTTCAAGAAGAGATTGGACTGCCATCTGTCAGAAATGGTGTAGGGTCTTCTGCTTGAGTTGGGGGTTGGATTAGAAGAATACTGAGGTCCCTTCTGACTCTGTTATTCTGTTCTATCTGTACATTCCATCAAAACATTTCTCAATTTCACAGTTTAGCCCAGATTTCACAGTTTAGCAACACCTAAAAAACCTCAAACTGGCAGCATTGCAATGTATTTTGGATGATCTCAAGTCTATGTGTGTGTGTGTGTGTGTGTGTGTGTTTTTTTTTTTTAAGTAAAGAACATCATTTGAGGAACCATAAGTAACATTAGATGTTATCAAATCTTTACATCAGATCTTGAAAACGAACGACACAGGCAAAATGAATTTCTATCACTTGGCAATGCAACTTCTAGGTTCTCTTTAGGGAACTTAAGACTGAAGATCAAGTCTTTGGGCTCATATTAAACTATTGAGCAAAGCAATACCAAAAGACACATAGAGGGGTAGCAATTTACTTGCAGCATTTAATCAAACATAAGAATTGTTGCAGGCAAATGAAGATGGATGGCATACAAACAACATCTCACTTACAAATTGTCTGGAAAAATGGAAGACAATTATTTTGAAGGAAGAGATGTGAATAAAGAAATAAATCCCAGCTTCCCACTGGGGATCTTGAAAACTATTCTCCTCTTCCATTAAATTTAAAAAGGAGATAGTGGAGGACACATTGAAATCACAACTAGCTGCAATGACTCCATTGCTCATCTGAAACAAACCAGATGTGAGATGAAAAAGAGATTGGGTTACAGATGTTGGCTGGATCCTCACATCCAAATAAAGTATTACACAATTTGATTATTTTGACCCATCCTAATAGACGAACTCCATTTATTATGGATATATAACAAGACATGGTTAATGAGACTTCATAACTTAGAAGAATACAACAGCCACTGCTTTGGGCTCTCCTCATTTTTCTCTTCCCATATGCTTTAGTAAACGAGGCCAGCACAATTCCAAGGAGCAGGTTTTTGCTTTTAAGTGAAAACATACATTTCCCATAATAGGCTACCCTAAATTGCACCCTTCTGATTTCCTGCCAGCAGAACAGGACAGTCTAATGTTTATGGAAGTGGGCATTGCACCAAATTGCCAGTGCTCTATTTTTACCCTTGAACATTTGAATGCCCATAATTTTATCAAAGCATTTTTTTTCCTCAAGGCGAATGCTGTGGCTTTGAAAGTTGCAATTGATTTCTCAGTTGCTCTTCTCTCCCCTGTTTTTACCCCACCCTAAGATTTCAACAAACACAGCCTTTTTTTTAAAAAAAAAAATAAAAAATCCAGTGGGGTTGATCATTCTCTCTCATTCCAAGCAGCATGGATAATTTGAGACCGATGGTCTCATGTCCAAAAAATGTACCAGGGCTTGTCTCTGTTTCTCATACCATGGCACAGTAAACTCCCCTAAAAGCTTGCCAGCTAAACAATGTTTGGAATATCAGTTCCAAGGAGGTGGCTTTTTGCAGTTTAAACTTATAATAGTTTGCAGCGGAACCTGAAGTATGGAGTTTATTGTTTGTGTTTGTTCTAAAAAATCAGCATTGCCCCAGGCTGCAGGAAAACAGCTGCCCATTTAAAATCTTTTATGTCTTCTGGTGAGAGAAGATTTTTAACGATGGAAATCAGCAAGGGTGTGCACGGGTGTGTGTGTTTTGCTAACCAAGGCTCTTGGGCTGCACAGGGTTTTAAAACAATGCTTTCCTTTTGTGATAAGTGAAGCTCCCCTCCAAAGCTTCTTGGAGAAAATAAACTGTGCTTTGAAAGACCAAAGGAAATCTGTCCCTTTCTTCCAAGTCACATTCCCGCCCCCCCAAAGATTTCTTTCTGATATTCAGCGTGCCAATGCGCCTTCTAGTAACTGAAAAGTAGAGAAGGATCCAAAACAAAGAACCACTGAAGTGAGATGGGTGGTGTGTAACTTTAATAATAATGATAATAATCACAGCCACCTTGCGCAGTCCCAGTATAGATCAACGGCCCAATGGAAGTAGAGAGAGACCACATGGTATAGAACAGGGGTCTCCAACCTTGGCTCCTGGAAGCCTGGCGGACTTCAACTCCCAGAGTTCCACAGCCAGCAAAGCTGGCTGTGGAATTCTGGGAGTTGAAGTCCGCCAGGCTTCCAGGAGCCAAGGTTGGAGACCACATGGTATAGAAGATAAGTGTCTAAATCAGTGGTTCTGCCTGTTCAGCCGAACCAATAGCAAAAATTCCTGCTGGTTTGGCTGAATGGTCAGTTTAAAAAAAGCTTCCAATGATCAACTGAGAGGAGAAAGAGGAGAAATCCCACTGCTGGTCTAAAGGATAAATGGGAAAGACCTTGGGGCAAAGAGGTGCTTCCTATGGTCAGATAAGAGACAATGTCGCCCACAGCTGTACAATGCTGTGAAAGATTCTCAGAAGAGACACTGTCTTTGCCTGTAAAGGAGATGGCTGTAATGAATTTTGGGAATTGGGGAGAAGAGATGCTACATAGAAAATGGCCAGATAAGGCACCACATAGCCCACAACTGCAAAATGGGTGGGCCCAAAAGGCATACAGAAGGGACCATTCCTAGTTTCTCCAGCTGTAAAGATAGGAGAAATGTACTTTCAGCTGTGCAAATTTCGCTTTATCAAGACACAGAATTAGCTGATCTAGTTCTTGTGTCCTCCTATCTGATCTACCTGGGAAGGCTAATAATGTTGGATTTGCACTGGTCTCTCTACTTTATGCAGTTTTGTCAGAATGCTTGCATATCCAGTCAAAGCACTGCTCTGTTTAAAGCTCGGGGGTCTGTTTTTCTACCAAATGCAGTGGAATCCAAACGATTCAAGTGATATGATAGTTTCTGGAAAGTGACTGCAGTTCTGGGACCATGAAATGGATGGTTTCGTGCAGAAGGAAGCATTCAATTCATCAAGTAACAAAGAGGTTAAAGAAAGCAGATTTGGAAGAATGAGGCAACTTAGAACTGAGCATTTCCATGCAGAAAACACCAACTTTAATTTGGAGTCCTTGGGCACCAAGAATGATGTCTATATGAGTCCAAATTTGAGTCCAGTATCAGTATGGACTGTGGTTCAAAGTATGATAGTTTTGAAAGCTGATAGTAGAGGATAGAAGAAAAATAGGAAATGTAAATGAGTATGCATTTTATATTGAGATTTACTTCATCCAAACCTAAAGAGATCGTTTTTTTAATTTATCTTTTTCTGACATTCTATTGTTCAGTGTCAAATTGCATTTCACCTTCTGACTTTGCTTCCTATGGAAACTGCCCTGTTTCATTTCTTAAGCGAGGCAAAAAATCTCTTTCATTCATCTCGTGTAGAGAACTTAGCAGAATGTCATCACCTGCAGGGAAAGTTTTGATATTAACATTTTGTTCTTGCTCAATTAACTGTGAGTGTATTTATGACTTTAGTTCATTGATAAATGTAGAAGAAAATGGGAGTCAAATGAGATTCCGGTGTGCATGATTTACTTTAGATTATAATCATTAAGGCTTGCTTATTCTCAGAATGTACCATAAATTGTTCTCCTAGGAAGGAAGGAAGGAAGGAAGGAAGGAAGGAAGGAAGGAAGGAAGGAAGGAAGGAAGGAAGGAAGGAAGGAAGGAAGGAAAGAGAGAAAGAGAAAGCAAACAAGCAAGCATTTCCCTCTGCAACAGAGATTGGCATATGCTATTAATTCTCCCTGGGATGGTTCTAGAAACAAATATGTTGGATTTCAGGGCCATAAAACTGCAAGTTGGATTCCAATGGCTGCTCCCAGTTCCCTGTTTCATTTGTGACCATTGAAATTGGTCTCTCTGAGGGAAGGAGAAACTTTCCAACAATTTTTCAAGGGCAGGACGTCTCTTGTAGCAATAGACCAACAATGGAATCCAGGAAACCACCGGGAAGAATTTTCTTCAGATGTCCAGAGGCAGCAAGTCGCAGAGAGAGAGAGAGAGAGAGAGAGAGAGAGAGAGAGAGAGAGCACTAAGATGTTGTATCCAACCTGAATGTCTCAAAAGAGGTGCCAAATTCCATACTCCATCTGTCAGAAAATGGTCTTCTGCTCCAAAGAGCAAATTATCTTTCCTCAAGCTGAATGAGAACTTGAAAAAAAGATAATGCAAGAGAACTTATTTTACCCAGCACAAAAAGGATCCTTTTTTGGGGGTGGGGGGGGGGGGGGTTGTTTTTCTTTTAAACTCAAGCAATTACCATTCAATTCAATTAAAGCAGATTTCTTTGCTTCTGCTTACACAAAGCAACCACAGCCATTAAAGCTTGACGGATCTAACATAAGGATGGCCAACACGATGCTATAAAAAGCTAGATGCATTCCAGTCTAGTCAGTGGGCCATTGGCTTCTCAGAGCTCCCATCCATTTCAGCATGTGAAAAAGTAATTTCAAATTAGCTTCAGGCAGGCCTAAATGTGAGTTGGCATTGTGGAAACTTGTGTAATCTAGATGTGGTTCAGATGTGGTATCCACTTGAGTCTTCCTCTGCCCTGCCTTATCTCTGATGCAATTTTGCACTTCCGATGAAAGATCCAGGATTTAACAAGCAGGAGGAGATTTTAATCTGGAATACAATTTTAGCCGTGGCAAGCGGTTTAGCTTAAATCTGTGTAAATTGCTTTAAAAGCCTTCTGCTCTATCGTGTTGAGTTGTATTGTGGTATTTAGCTGGCTTTCCCTCAGAAAACGCTGATATATTCCACCTGGGCTGAATCTTCTTGGTTCAGGGTTGTTGGGGTTTTTTTAATTTGTTTTTTGCATTCTGCTTTGGTTTTAATTGTTTATTTGCTTATTTTAATATCTGTTTTTTTTTAATCCTGTCTTTCCCCACCCAAAAGGTAATCAAGGCAGCTAATGAAATTTAAAATGTCAAGTAAAAATGATCCGAGCAATTAAAACAGCAGAGTAAAATGCATGTGGGTATGTGCCGACTACAAATTACTTTGTTAAGCTGTAAGTGGGCTCACTCTTTGGAAGTTTTATGTGTGTGTCTCATATTTTAATTTTTATCACGCTGCCCTGGGCATATTAATTGTCAGATTCTGTTTGTGATATGAAACAGAATACTAGTATTATATGCAAAAATAAAATAGAATCTTTGAGAAAAGGATATCCAAGCCAGGATCAGAGTTATATATACAGGTAGTCCTTGACTTACAATGTAAGTCTTACAACCTATGTTTAGTGACTGTTCAAAGTTACAATGGTGCTGATAAAAGCCTTCAAGAATTTCTTCTTCTGTGACCGGCAAGGCTTTCCTGAAGGCCTCTGCAGCTGATAACAGAGTTCTGGATCAATCCAGATCCAGAGGCCTTCAGGAAAGCCTTGCCAGCCTTGCTGGCTGCAGAAGAAATGGGCCAGCAAAGCAGGTGTCAGGTTGTGGGAGACCTGGCTACAACTGTCCAAAGGTAAGTGGTAGGGCAGCTCCAACCCCCCACCTCCACCCTGGCTTAATTTTTACCCATGCACTCTGGAGTGGGTGGGATCTTAATTAGGGCTTATTTTTTTGGGGGGGTAGGGCTTATATTGGGCACATGTGTAAAAATCAAGCTAGGACTTACTTTCAGGGTAGGTTGTATTTTTGGGAAAACAGGGTAACTTAAAAACTGGAGTGGTTCACTGTGGCAAGAAAAGTAATAAAATGGAGCAACATTGTCTTAACAACCAAAGTGTACATATTTAACAGCTGGAGAAGCCAGAGGTAATATTATTTTTCTCAAATCAAGTTGACTTATCAAAGCAAAAAATGTTGGCTCTTTCACGGGTCTTCTCAATTTAATTTGGTTTATTAGTTTATGGAAGTATAAAATACAAAGGAAGAAAGAAAACAGTAAGAGGAAGGGAAAAAGAAGGGTTATCATGTAATGGGAGAAAAAGAGAGAAAAGGCACCATCTTCTAACTCTGTTTAGCACAGTCAAAGGTAACAACATTACAACCACAACCTTTGGGTCTTACTTCTCAAATCCACTTGGAAGAACGACAATTGAATGGACTAGGACTTTCTCCTGAAGAGACTCATATGAGATTGCTTGGTTGGTGTGTCCTTTTTGACTTGTTGGTACTTTTATAGAAAGGATGTCCAAACTTGGCCACTTTAAAACATATGGACTTCAACTCCCAGAATTCCCCAGTCACCCAGGAATTCTGGGAGTTGTAGTCCACACCTCTTAAATTGGCCAAGGTTGGACACCCCTGTTTCAGAGGCTAAGTCAGTAAGGGGGATGAAATGGATGATGAACTCCAGTCATAAATCTTGGTGCAATGCAATAACTGAAGATACCCAACCATCATTTAAGGTGTTTGTGGCATAAAAGGAGAAAAAAATTGCTATGCAAGTTGTGGGTTTAGGAGGAAAAAAGATGTTCTCAATGGATTTGCGTGTGAAAAGACTGTAATCTTGTTTCTCATCCTAAAAGAAAACTGTCAGAATAACAGAATAGCAGAATTAGAAGGGAACTTAGAGGTCTTCTAGTCCAACTGCCTGCTTATTGGTTTTAACCCCTGCTTATTGGGTTTTAAGATATCCTTTCATCAGTTTCTTGCAACTAATTCCAGTCAGTAAAGCTTGAAGATTTTTGTTTTTGTGGGGTTTTTTTTTTAAATGTCATCCTTTTAAAGTTTGATGGAGTTTGCAAATCATTTTGGATCCTTACTTTCTGAGGTTGAAAGTTGAAAGTGTGTAATATAGTTCTAGCAAGCTGTGGATGTTTAAAACAAAAACAAAAACCCACACCACCAAGTGGCACGTCCTAATTTAGACCTAATTTTAATTCCTGTACCACTACGTGTAATAATGTCTAAAGTCCTCAATATTAATTTGATTGGGAAAATTCCAGAAGGACTTTCATTTTTTTCTCATTAAAAAACATTATGCATATCTTAATTAAGCTCCGTTATTAATAGGAATGTTGCTCAATTTAAACTTACACACTTGAAGATGCCATTACCTCCAGCATGATTCATTAGATGAGCCCTGCCACGCAAGAATACATATCACAGTTTTGAAGGCTGTGAAGGTCCGGAAGAAGGTCTTTAAAATTTTTCAGGACAAGAAGCAATGGGATGGAAACTAGACAAGGAGAGAACCAACCTAGAACTAAGGAGAAATTTCCTAGTAGTGAGAACAATTAATCGGAGAAATGCCTTATCTTCAGAAATTGAAGGTGCTCCAACACTGGAGGTTTTTAAGCAAAAATCAGACAGCTATTTGTCTAAAATAATAATAGCACTTAGACTTATATCCCGCTTTACACTCCTTTACAGCCATCTCTAAGTCAACCTATTGCCTCCAACAATCTGAGTCCTCATTTTACTCACCTCGGAAGGACGGAAGTTTGAGTCAACCTTGAGCCTAGTGAGATTCGATCTGCCAAATTGCAGGCAGCCAGCAGTCAGCAAAAGTAGCCTGCAGTACTACACTCTAACCACTGCACTACTGTGGCTTATAATGGTGTAAGTCTTCAAACTTGACAGCTTTAAGACTTGTGGACTTCAACTCCCAGAATTCCCCCTCCAGTTGTGTTGGCTCAGGAATTCTGGGAAGTTGAAGTCCACAAGTCTTAAACTTGCCAAGTTTGAAGACCCTTGGTGTAGGGTCTCCTGCTTGAACAGGGGGTTGGACTAGAAGACTTCCAAGGTCCTTTCCAATTCTGTTATTCTATTAATCTCCAGCCCCCACACCTTCCTGAAGGTCCCACTTCTTTGCTCCTTCACACAACTCATCCGTTTCCAGGGCCAGGCTTCTCAAACAGTGAGAGGGTACCTCTGAATCGCTTCTCACTGTTCAGAAAAAGCTTGTTGGGCTTCAATTTCCAAACTTCCTGTGAAGGAGAATGCTTTGTCTGCTTTGTTTGTGTACCCCTTACAGCTTTTTCCTCCCTCCCTCCTATTCTCCACCCCCCATTGCATTTTTCTTTATGCATTTCCCGTAGCTTTTTTGTCAGGCTGAAATTTGGAGGTGGGGCGGAGGCAAAAGCTGAAAGGAACAAACTGAAATCATTTGTTACCTACGTTTTTCCATTTCACGTCAAAGCCCGATTCTTTGCACAGCTTAGCTGGAGACACCGGTGGGACACCACTTTTCAGAAAGCTCAATTATGGGCTACATGGAGATTCTGAGTTGGCATAATGCAGCTTCCAGTGTTCTCCTTTTTGGAAAAGGTTTGTGAGGTCCCGTGCCAACAGGGTCTCAGATGGGCAACTGAAACATCGGTCTTATGTTTGTCAAATCAAATCAAATCAAATCAACGCTGAATAACTCTTTGGTGCCAATGTTCAACCTAAAGACAGTTTATTCAACCAGTCTACTGGCTACTACAGTGCAGCCGTTAACATTCCCAATTCAGTTGGAATGCAGCATTCCAATGAAACCCCCCATTTCATTCAGCACTCAGAAACAAAGTTCGTCCCAGTAAGAATTTTGTCAAGCCCTCAATTGACATCATGTAGCCATTTTATTTAGCCTTATTATATATTCCTTTTCCTTCTTTCTCTTTGGTTGGGGGGGGGGGAGGGTTTCAGGTTTGCCACATTCCTAAGGTGGGAGGAGTGGAGATAGAGAGAATTGTTCAGGATAGGTGGCTCTCCTTCCCGTGGGAACAAAAACCAACCCTGCTGAGACCTGGAGGTGGAGATTGATGACACCATGTAAACGTTGATTTACTTATATTGGGGAATGTGACTTTGGGGGGCTGTTTCTTATTTCCAATATTATGTGGTGTAATTCCAGGTTGTGCCAGATCCAGAATTACAACAGACTTTGCCAATCCGATGATTTCCTAAATAAAAGAAATTGTTTTGGAAGATAGACTTTGCTCTTTTCTTTTTAAATGGATTTCATCACCTGGAAACCTGACATTTATTGAAGAAGTCATACTGGCGCATCTGGGAAAACCTGAATCTGAGAATTCTGGGTTTTCCCTTCCCAACTGAAATTTCACAACCCATCCCCTGCACCCACCGGTCCATCACCTGGCCCAATCAACCATCGTCCCAACTGGAGACATTCCTCCAATTCCTCCTTTGCAGGTACGGGGAAACTTGTCCTTGACTTTATGAGAAGAATGTTGTTATTTCTAAACTTCCACCTCTTCATGAAATTCCCCTCTCCCAAATTCCCAGGCACTAAAATGTGGCAGTGTGGAAGCTTCTGAATAAAATATGGCTTCCAAAGCTGATAAAGTTGGTAAGGGTAAGAATGCTTTCAGAAGTTGACCAATTTCTCATGGAGAAAGATAAGATTGAGAGGAGCTGGGTTGAACCTCACATGGAAACATACTAGGTGACTTTGGTCATTCATGTTTTCAGCCCAGTTGTCTGGCCTTCAGTGCTTTGGAAAATAGCTTGACCCCCCTCCTCTCTGTGACAGCCCCTCAAGTATTGGAAGACTGCTATCAAGTCTCCCTTGGTCCTTCTCTTCACTCTTCACAGCGTCAATAACACGATCTCACCATCTCATCCTCTGACATCCCTTTCTCCTTTTGCCTTCCAGCTTTCCCAACTTCACAGTCTTATCTATCTCATAAACAGAGTTAAAAATCAATTCCGTAACTAGACCATCTGATAATTGACAGATTAGTAAGCCCTTCCCCCTGAATAAATGTACGTCTGTATGCCCCGAATAGACACAGTTCCATATGCACTTTGAAATCAAATAGCTGCTGTTTGAATACATACTGCAGAATTAAATAGTTTGCTCCGAGAAGCCAACAGAATGAATTTCTCAGCCAAGTCATTCCATCATGCTCCATGAGTGGCTCATTCTTTGAAGCCTTGACAGGAATGGATAGAATCCCTCATTGTTTTTAATTGCCCCGAAGTGAAATCTAGCAGTTACTTTTTTGTGTTTGTTCTTTCCGGAGATTTTAACATAATCATAAAAAGACAACTGTACCGACTTAAGTTCTGATTATTGGCTGTTATTCCCAGTTTATGTTCATCTGCATCAAAGCCTAAGTAGATCTGAAGGAAATGTGCTGGGTGTCTTGTTATGCACTGCATAAACAGCACTGCATAAAATATATACTATATAGGGATCTCTCAAGGGTTTGTTCTAGGCTTTTAACTCATGAGTGGGAAGTATGTGGTGATTTCATAAGAGGAAGCAGGCAAACCCCACTCTCTTTGAGCACTGATGATCTTACCTATTTGGGCAATGAAATGTCTGCAAGAAAAAACCAAGTTCAGAGAGTGCCAAGGACCCCATAGTTCTCCCTCCTCCTCCCTCCTATCACGGATAATGTTACCTAGCTGGGCAATGAAATATCTGCAAGAAAACAACCCAGCTTCGAGATCACCAAGGACCCAACAGGCAGCTAATCTGCAGAATAGAAAGAACAGCCTAACCAAAATGGATGAGAATGTATCTTTTCATTGTGGTAGGAAGCTTCCCTGTGCAATGAGTGCCTTATCTCTACCATACTTTTTTTTTAAAAAAAAAAGATGCAGAAAAAAATAGATGCACAAGTGGAAAAGACACCATGCTAAGCAATTAATGCAGGGGTGTTAAACTTGCAGCCCGTGGGCCAGATGTGTCACATGCTGGCCCTGCCCCCACCCGGTTTAGTAAAGGGGGGAAAGTCCTGATATGTCACATGATGATGGCGTGACGACGCGAGTTTGACTCCCCTGAATTAATGGGAGGACTTTTCCAAACAGCGCAAGCTTTTCCCTCTTCTTTGCTACAGAGAGTAGTTGAATGTGAGGTTTAAAAGGCACATTATGATTTATTAACAATTGGTTTAATGTGGTGGTCTCCCATGGAAAGAATGAGACACAGGCTGGTGTACTTGGGATGGGAGCCCAGAATAAAATTCCAGTGCTTCCTTTTATTGAGATTTTTGTGCAGAGTAAGCAATTATATTGTGGATTAATAATTAGATATAGTACAGGCTTGTTTGCAGTTGTCTAAGCTGCCTCTTTGTTTGTATTTGTTCTTATTGTTCTCTTTTCTTTGTACTATCTTAGTGACCTTTAGACAGACATGAATGTATAAGGCATTATATTAATCATTGCTCAAGCTCAGGCCAAAGTTTATTCCCACAGTTTAGAAGAGGTGCTATCCCTTTATTAGCATGCAGTTTTGGGTGTTGTTTTTTTAAAATGAGCATAATTGTTGTATATCATTCTGGGGCATCTGGTTGCAATCCTTAGTAGCAGATGTTTACTTCCCCAAATATAAGCTGAATGTCATTATATTCATTGGTGATGGTGGAGTATGTTGTGTTAGATGTCTCTTTTAGCTAAAGGGCATATGTCAGGCTGATAGAGAACAATATTGAAGAGATTAGCTTGTTTAAAGATCTTAAGAAATAAGAAGGGCTAGCTTCTTATCTGAAGAATCTGCTGATTCTGTGCTTCTAATAGGAACAGCAAATTTCCAGAGCTTTAAGAGGATGGTCATAGAGATGAATCATAATATTGTCCTTCCTTCCAACCCAAGTGAATACTCTTGATTGGTTGCAATTAAACAAGGTTATATCTACAGCCTGTTCTCACAAATCAGGGGGTTGACCAAGTCTGTTTTTGCATCAGCAGCAGGAAATTACATCCCCTCCTGTGTATATCACATTTTCCTTTGGTTCAAGAAAGGTCCATATCCTGGGGACTTCCGGTTTCGCGTGGCCTCGGGGCAGCAGGAATTCGCGACAGCTCGCGATTCCTGCTGTGCTAGCCGTCGAGGTACCCCCGATCCAGATGGGTCAGGGGGATATGGCTGCCCTGTAGGGACAGCTGAAGAGAGAGGGGAGTCGGATAGGGAGGTGGGGGTGTCGCAGACCCCCCCCTTCTCCGGGAAAACCCCTTTTTCCCAAGGCGGTGGAGCGGCAGTCAGCAATGGCCGCCACGAAGAAGCCAGCAACCGGGTAAGAACTGTGCTGGAGGAAGTGTGAAGAGTGAAAGTTCTGTCTGAGCCGGGTCAAGTAACATCTTTTAAATTGCCTGGAATTGAGCTGCTTGAATTGCTGGAGGATACATTGTATCCCTAAGAAGAGCGAAAAGCGGCGGAGAAGCTGTTAAAGGGAACTTTTTTTTTTTTTACTCTCCCACCCCACGGAAATAGCAGAAATATTTGGATATATTAGACATTGAAAGTGGATTGCTTTGAAAGTTGAAGCTAAGAGACAAAGGGATTTTTGGACATTGAAAAATTTAAGAAATTGGAAAATCTTTGCTGGAGGTATGGATTTCTGATTATTTAAAATTGTCATTGCAAGTGGGAAGGGAGAAAAAAAATTGGAGCAGAAGCTGAAAAAGGAGGAGATTGTCTAGAACGTCTTTGTGGATCCCAAAGGAAGATATATGGTAATTGGACCTCTTTGATTAAAAATTAATCCAGAAAGAGAAAGAGAAGAAGGAAGAAAAGTATTAACTTTTGGAACTTTTTTTTAAATTGCTTTTGATTGTCTTTGATTAAAAATACTTGTGGTTGTTTTGGAAAAAGTTTCCTTTTTCATAATGGCATCGTTTGTGGATGAACTAGAGATTGAATATCAAAAATATAAAAAAGAAGATACTTTGGGCACTTTGTTTCAATTCTTAGAAATGGCGTTATGTTCTGTTGAAAAGTTGATTACGCAGCAGAAGGACTGGGACAAGGAAGAAGAGGAAGAAGAAGCCATCTTTGATGAACCATGGGTCCCTTCCGGAGAGGAGGAGAAAAAGGATAAGAAAAAGGGGATTTTAAGAATTATAAAAACAACCAAAAGAGAGAAAAATGAGCAAAAAGATGGAGGCAAGGTTAGAAAGCAAAGGAAAAGGAGCAAGAAAAGCGAAGGGAAAAAGCAAAGGGGTAGAAAGGGCAAGGAGAAGAATAAGCAAGAGAGAAAGGGGGGGAGGAGAAGCCTTAATGGGTGGAAGTAAGACCTAAAGAAAAAAAGTTTATTTAGAGACAATGGGTGAATTTAATTTAGATTAAAAGAGGGATTCTGGAGGGTATATAAGAGTGTGTTTTTATATGTATATTTAGAATATAAAATTTATTATGTAATTTTAGAATCTTTTAAACAGAATCCCAAGAAAGATTGCTATATGTAGTATTTCTAAGTTAGGGTAATGAGTTATAGATGTTACTCCAATTGGTGTACAGGAGAAGTATAGTAAAAGAAAAAAAGATGAATGGATAATTGGAAATAGAACAGACAAAGAATGTTGTTGAAAATGGTAATAAGATATGGAAGGATATATATGCTTTTTTTTTTTTGGGATTTTGTATATTGATAAAAGGCAATAAAATTTTAATTAATAAATAATTTGGATGGAAAGGAGAAGTAGGGACAAGATATGAAGTTAATATTATATGAAATATTGATATTATAATCTGGAAATGTTATGCCTTATTGGTCTTTTATTATTATTTTTTCTTAGAAAAGAATTTATAAGCTGCTATGCCTTGATTCTTTGTGCATTGTTTTTATAAAACTGATAAAAATGGTTTTTATATATATATATATAAAAGAAAATGATAATAAGATATGGAAGGAGATATGGGTTGAATATGATGTTTGAATTTGTGTCTGTGTGAAGAGTTTTAACCCGGGAACAGACAACCTTCAGAAAAGATCTTTTAGTTTTGTTTATGTTTTGTGTTTGTATGTTTGTGTATTGTGTTTTTGGTAAAACTAACAAAATTTGTTTTTTATAAAAAAAGGAAAAAAGAATCAATAAAACCTTGGAGGAATGTTAGATGAGAATAATTTAAACAAGCCAGAAAGAAAAGAATATGATGACTATAAAATGGATAAATATGGAAGAGAAATGAAATTGAATAGGAGTAAAGAGAAATAATGAGAAATTTGCTGAAAGATATTTGTGTGTCCATATGGAGATGGGATAAATTGGAATTACGCTGTATAAAAATAATGTTTTGTTTGACTTGTAAGGATTTACAATGTTAAGAGGTTTTATGTGTTTATGTATTTAATGGTTAATGATGTGTTGTTTTATCTTTAAAATTAATAAAAATTTGTTTCAAAAAAAAAAAAAAAAGGTCCATATCCTATCTGGGAAATAGCAGAGTGGAGCTGAGCTCCTACTGGCTTATTTGTTGGGCGATGGGATTTTCTCTCAGTTTATCTTGGATAGAATACAGCTGGCAGGGACTATGGAGGTCTTCTAGTTCAATGGTATAGCATTTACCACTGAAATGGTATAGCTATACCATTTCAGACAGGTAGCTGTCCAGCCTCTTCTTAAAAACCTCCAGTGATGAAGCCACAGGTGGTATCCATCAGGTTCTGAGCAGTTCTGGAGAACTGGTGGTGGAAATTTTTGAGTAGTTTGGAGAATTGGTAGCAGAAATTTTGAGTCGTTCGGAGAACCAGCCAATACCACCTTTCACTGGCCCCGCCAACCTCATCTCTTCTCTGCCTCCCATTGAGTCCCAGCTGATCGGCTGGGTCTCCTTTGGTTGCCCTGCACAGGAGAACGGAGCTGGAAAGCAGGCTAGTGGGATGGGGAGGGAAGGGGGATTTTGCAGTCTATCCTTCTCCTGCCACGCCCACCAAGCCACACCATGTCCAAGCCACATCCACTAAACTGGTAGTAAATATTTTTGAATCCCACCACTGGATAAAGCACCCACAACTTCTGGTGGCAAGCTGTTCCACTGGTTAATTGTCCTCACTGTTAGGAAGTTTCTCCTTAATTCCACGTTGCTTCTCTCCTTTCCATCTATTGTTTCTTGTCCTGCCCTCTGGTGCTTGTGGTCATTGCTTGAAGTCACCTGATCTCCTCCTCCTCCCTCCCTCCCAGAACATGGCACATCTCAATACAAAATGTCACATGTTTCCTTGGTTGAACAGATGCACTTTCTGACATATTTAACAAGCAAAAAAGTCCTCTCCCTCTCCCTCGTCTCTCTCCATTAATTACTGTAAAATGATCTTTTAATACATTTATCTGGAGTCCCCCTCCCAGAAGATTACCTGTCATCAATTTAAAAGCCTTGTGCTACCAAACATGGCAGTGTAAATATTTTTTATGTGGTGGTGGATGGCAGAAGGAATATGCAAACCAATATTAAGCAACATTAATTTCACACTATAAATACATTAGGTGCTCATTTTATGTAGCAGTGGGATGAGAACTACAAGAAGGTCACTTGCACCTAATTAACTCTGGAAGAAATCTGCACAGATTCTGCCCAATCCTGGTTTTCTTAGATAACTTAGCAAACTAATCTGCTCTTTGATTCTTAGGGAGGTGGGGAATTGTTGTTAGGCACTGCTACACATTGTTCCTGGTTTATAATGACTGCGTTCCTACTTCCTACCACACCATTCTGTACATTTGTTGCAACTTGCCTTCCGACATGCCAATTATAGTTCATTCAATAATCATGGTTAGACTAATCATGACTTAATCCTGGGAAACACCCAGAAGCTGTATTTCAAGCCTTCCGATTTGTTAAAACTAAAGAAAACTTATTGATTCTGGAGATCTCTTCCTCCAGAAATTACTGATTCCACATATTCCACCTTATTCACTGCAACACCAGCCTTTCCAAAAGAGGATAAAAGCAGTAGTTTCTTAGTCATCCCCTGCCAATGTGTGCAGGCAGTTTTATATGGGGAAGGGGTTCATTTTATTAAAACAAAATTAAACCCAGCATGCACTTTCTTAGGAAGTCACGGAGATAAAGTGACTGTGGTGAGTTGGTGAATTGTTCCTTTCCAAATATATGCATTTGTGGGTGTCACAGCTGGTCACAACTACAGCTGGGCGTTGTGCACCTCAACACTGAAAGAAGAAGAGACTCAATCCATCTGTTGAGACCAAACATTGCATTCTTCTTCCAGTGTGCTTGTTAGATAATCCCACCTGCATTCAAATCACTTCTTTTCCTGTCCTTTCTGTTCCTTCTGTTTGATGTGTACACTGACTTCCTCTGCTGCAGTCCAGCAGAAGAAAGCCCCTCTCCTTTGACTAACTGCTGGTTTCACATTTTAATCTCCAATGCCTTCTGGCCCCGACTCGCTAAGAACTTGTTAAAATACTGAAACAAGTCATGTCCTCACCGGATTGGCTTTTTTGATCTAGCTTCTGCCAAATTGTCCATCTATTAGGATTGACTGGATATAAATGGATTTGCCTCTGTAAGAGAGTAAATTTGCCATCCCTCCGCAAACCTAATTTTACTTGCCACCGATGGAAAAATAAAAGGGAAGAGGAATTATAGGAAGTGAAGGCTAAATCACGGCTTTCAGCTTGCTCTCTGCTCTTTTGAAATGTAAAAAGCTGAAGGCGTTCACGGCCATGACAAGCTCATTCGGAGGAGATAAACAATTTGGCTGTGGAGCGTTGCTGCGCACCCACCATTCCAATTCCTTTTTTTCAACTGAAAGAGTCTTCTGTGGATTTTGTATGCAGGCAGAAAATTCTCTTCTTGCTACTGGACTTGCCAGAAAAGAAGTTGGAATGACGTGGGACATCTCAATGAGGTGGTTTGTGTCCCTCCATGGCAGCTCCTCAAAACAAATCACAACTGCTTTGCACAGCCCTCAGGGGGAAAAAAAAAAATCCCAAATCAAGTTTGCAGTGTGACTCAACTGCAGCTCGATCAGGCTGAATCGACTTTATTTCACAGCATTGATTTTAGGAGAAAGGAGGCCCTCTCTTATCAGCAGTTCTCGTGCTTTGGTTAGAAAAGTTGGCTTCCATTCCTGTTATAGACACTGGGTGAGAGTAGATGCATGCCTCTCTCTCTCTCTCTCTCTCTCTGTGTGTGTGTGTGTGTGTATGTGTGTCTGTGTGCATGCATGCATAGAGATTTCAGTGTGTGAGAAAGGGCAACAGAGTACAAATATAGTATCAATGCATGGGTTCTCCTTATGTCCATCACTCCAAAATTCACATAAACCCACAAAATTCTACTTTTGAGGACAAAGAGCATATTCTATACAAAAATCAGTGTATACCTTTGGAAACAGCTGCATTAAGCTTCCTTCCTTCCTCCCTCCTCTCCCTCCCTCCATTCCTCCCTCCCTCCTTCGCTACCTATCTACCTTCCCTTCTTCCCTATCTCCCTTCTTCCCTTGCTCCTATCTTCATTCTGAAATATTATGTAACCTTTTTGTGGATTAATCTGTCAGTTGTAGCATTTGAAAAACTGCACACCCATATATAGGGCCCAGACAGTTTTGCAACCTATAGCAAACCATTCCTTCTGAGAATATTGTATAGAAAATAGTACAATTGCTTTGGAGATTCATGAACATGGATATCTGAGAGGGATAACACAACATTGGGCATAGATTTCCCCAGAACAATAAAACAACTTATGACACAGCAACGATTCCTGGGTGAATCATTTTGAAGGTATTGACGAATCTGATGACCTTGTAGAAATCTGATGACCTTGTAGAATGAGATCTGTTTGGGTGCAGTTTTCCAAAAGGCAAGATTAATACGAGAGAACAGAACAGGATAGATTAATGAAGAAGATTCACAAAAGGGAAATGGCAAAGAAATTTACTATCCTTGATTTGTCCAGCCCATTGAGACGAAGACAAGCTGGTTGGCTTAAACAAATATTCACCTTTGTACTTAGGAGTCCTTGATGGTCTTGGCAACTTCCATGGCCAACACTGAAAGCAAATTTGCAATGTTAAATTTGTGCTGCCTTCAGAGGTTCTCTTGCTTATTAAATCAACATATGGAGGGAGGCATGTCCTGTAAAAATGACTATGTATTTATTCACAAGCAAGTGGCTTCATTCCAGTAGCGCCTTAGATAATGCTATATAAATGTTTTATTAGTGACAGATAAATTTTGTACTCGCTTCCCTGACAAGAATTGTTTTAGGTGATCCGAACAAGTGTGTGAAAATGCATGAAAATTATTCAGAGAAGTACACTGTGAATAATTGAACAGCCAAAGATAGGCCAAGGGAAGCAATGGCCCACCCAAAAAAGAGGAAAAGAATTCCTCACCCAAAAGACCTTTAAGGGCAATGCAAACAAAAACGCCAAACGCTACGTGGAAAATATGCAAGGATTGGCAAATTGAGGCCCAGAGAAAGGAACAAAATAATGGTAAGGGGTCCTTGCTGCTCTCTGAGCTTGGTGGTTTTCTTGCAGTTGTTTCATGATCCAAATGAGGTAACCTCATCAATGCTAGTAAGTAACACAAAGTTATTAGTATGATGATGTTACCTAGTTTGGGTTATGAAATGTCTGCAAGAAAACTTTCAAACTCAGAGTGTGCCAAGAACCCAATAGTTCTCCTCCTCCTCCTCCTCCTCTTCCTCCTCCCCTTTCTCCTCCCCCCTTCTCCTCCTCTGCTCCTCCTCTTCCTCCTCCTCCTCCTCCCCTGACTCTGCCTTCCATCCTTCTGAGGTGGGTAAAATGAGGACCCAGATTGTTGGGGGCCATAACACTGACTCTGTAAACCACTTAGAGAGGGCTGTGAAGCACTGTGAAGCGATGTATAAGTCTAAGGGCTGTTGCTACTATTACAGGGAGTCCCAGACATGCAACTGAGCTTGGCAAATACAGTCCTAAAACTGGTCACCGTGTCCTATCAGTATTAATTTTTGTGATAGTTGTTAAGTGAACACAGAGGTCATAAAGCAAACACCCTTGTCATAAGGCAAACGGCGTGGATGTTAAGCAAACCTGTTATTCCCAATGAGGTGTTTTTGTTTGACAGAAACCAGAAGTACATGAAGTTCTAATAGCAGCATTTTTATGGATGCTCATAGAAGTTGTGTATACTGTTAAATGTGGAAAACATTTTAAGACTGAGAAATTTGGAATTGAACATGTTTATGAGAAAGTCCACATAATGAATCTTCTCAGATGTCTTCTTGGCATATCTTGAGACAGGTGCACCTTTTGTCAACACTCACAACATGTGTCCAGTCATGGGGAGGGGTGCAAAAATTTCTTTTTGTCCTCTGGATGTGGGTTTCCCCAGCTTTTGTCATTGTCTGCACATTAATCCAAGGGCCAGCATTTTAGGGATGTGGTAGGAAAGACCCAGAGTGTGCTTTCATTTTGACTGTGGGGACCTGATATTCTTTGCTCTTGATTTAATTAGCGGGACAGTAAAATAGAATTAATTAATTGTTTCCTTCCTGCTTCTTGCTCCTTCAGATTTTGAATTCCTTGTGCAAAGGCTTCAATACTGAAAAGGATCGATGTTTCTAAAGGATGTAATCTAAGCATGGAGTCCTGGTTTTGACAAAGGCCCAAGAATGTCCCAATTAAAGAAGAGCATTTGAGCATTTACAAAGTTTTCCAGCTCTTGAGTGTTATTTAAAGACTTCATCTTTAAAAAAAACACAATAACATTCCCAGGAAGAGATTCAGGAATAAAATTAATCCCCTTCTTCCTTTATGGGCTTTCCATTCTGGTTTTAGCCTAATGTTTGACAGCTGTTGCAAACTAAGCAGTGGCCATAAGAAAGCTACACCCACTTTAACTGGAATGTAGTAAGTGGCTGCCAAGAGCAACTTACTGTATATTATAAGATTCTTATAAGGTACAATATAACATATTGTGGTTGGTTGCACAGTCAACCGTGTGTTTAGACTGGATTTGGCATTTTTATCCAGCTATATCAAGTCCTTCCCAAGGATCTAGGTAGGCAGATGTTAATGAAGGTGTTGGAGGTCTTGTCACAGGATGTAAGTTGTCCTTAGTCATGCTGCCTTTTGTAATTGACTGATGGTGATTTTGTCAATGCCGATGGTGTTCAAATGGTGCTCCAGTTGTTTTGGGATTGGTACTGGCCTTGCTTGTCTTTGCCACAATCATTCTATTTCTATTTGCAGGATTTTTCTATTTTATGATTATGATTTGTCAGACAAACAGACAAGTGTTCAGATGGGATTTGGCATTTTTGCCTACCTACTGAATCCTTCTCAGGGTCCTAGGGTAGGCAGATGTGGATGTCTGTTGATGTTAAAAGTCTCATCTCAGGATGTAAGTGGTTCCGAGTCAGGCTGCCTTTTGTAATTGACTGATGGTGAATTTGTCAGTGCCAATGGTATTCAAGTGGTGCACCCATTATTTTGGGATTACACTCAATAAATCTATGATGATAGGTACTATCTTCACTTTCATTTGCTACAGTAGTTCTATTTCTGTTTGCAGGTCTTTGTTTATTGTTATTTTCTTCATTATTATTATGATCATCAAATTTATTTGCTGCCCATCTCATGGTTGAAGATGAGTCTGAGCCATTCTTGTTGCTTTTTCCATGTCTGTCTCACCTCCTCACCCAGAAAAAGATTCCAAATGGATTGTACTGAAAACAAATCAAATGCAATTTGTATTTATTTATGTATTTACGTAGTTATATGCCTCTACGATCATATAGACTCTGGTGGCTTGTTAATAAATTATGTATTCATGCCAAATGAATTCAGAATCCCCTTCCAATCCCTTCTTCTCAAAAGAATCCAAATGTTAGATCACCGAAGCGATTATCGTCAATTTCATCCACCAGTACTAGCTACTGAATAGCCTGTTGTCTTCCTTTAAAGCTTTTCCTTCCTTAAGAGACAGAGAATGAAAACAAAAACAATCATAGCCAGTCTAGCATTGAACTTCATTGCATAATTACATCCAACACCAGGAGAACACAAAAAGCACAAGGCATGACAGAACGTGCAACAGTGTGCCAGTTCTTCTCCAGGAATGGAGAAGATACCATAGAAATCAAAAGTGGCTGATGAATGTAACGTCTCCTTTCTCCCCAAAGATGCTCAGTGGTCAGAACGCCAGGTGACATTTGCATTTTTAATTTTGGCAGGTGGTTTATTTCCATTCCTTTTCTCTACAAATGCACCACAAGATTCTGGATTAAATTTAGAAGGTTGTAACTTGCCGATGGAGGGAGGAAAAGGTGGGAAGGAAAATAAATTAATAAAAGCAAGCTCTTACTCATGACTGATAATATTCAGAAAACAGAATAACAGAGTTGGAAGGGACCTTGAAGGTTTTCTAGTCCAGCCCCTGCACAAGCAGGAGATCTTATACCATTTCAGGTAAGTGTCTGTCCAGTCTCTTGTCCCAAAAGTGCTTTTTCAATTCTTTTTCAATTCTTTGAATTCAAAGAAAAACCAGAAAGTCCAGTTGCCTATTGAAAAAGCTCCTTTGGGACAACCATGACCTGGAGGACTGAGAATCTCCATAGAAATGTCCAGTCTCTTCTTAAAAGCTTCTACATACCCACAATTTCTGGAGGCAAGTTATGATTAACTGATTAATTAATCTGACAGGAAATTTCTCCTTTGTTTTAGGTTGGTTCCCTTTGATTAGTTTCCATCCACTGCACCTTTTCTTGCCTTCTGGTACTTTGGAGAATAGCTTGACTCCATTTTCTTTGTGGCAGTCCCTCAAATATTGGAAGACTGCTGTCATATCACCCCATCAGTCCTTCTTTTCATTAGACTAGAGAAGAAGAAACTAATTCAATTAGTTGCTTCTAGCAGGAGTTACAGGAACTTTTTAGAGGAAATGGCCAATTAGAGCAGCTGTTTGTGAACTCTGAAAAGTTTGCTCTGAGGGCTGGAGTTTTTTTTTTTTAAAAAAAATATATTTTCTTCTGTTTGCAACCGAGCCAATTTTAATGTGTTGATTGGTTGCTGTTAAGGCAATGTGGAAGATTTTATCCCTGGCCTAGCTTCAAAGTGGTGGAAATTAATGATTGAGAAGTTTACAACTCTTAGAAGGGGGCCCCCATGGAATTGATCTGGATTTCAGAACAGTCTAGAGAATATATCAAAAGAACTGATATTACCAGTGTCAATTTTTAATGTGGAGATAGGAAGAACTTTGGTAATTTTTGTGTTTGAGCAGTATCCCAATTTATATATTTTTTTTCACATGGGGGGCTGCTTTGCAAGGATGCTGTTCCTGGGAAATCACAGTTTGTTTGAAAAATGCAGAGCATCTCTGCTCTTTCTTCTTTGCTACTAAATCTTTAAGGAGTGGATTTTCATTTATGCTATACAGTCCTACCTTCCATTTTGTCTTGTCTTCTGAACACCCTTCCATTTAGCTTCCTCCTCAAAGAGAAAACCTGGTATGCTTAATGCCATCACATCAGACATGAGAACTCAAAAAGTTGAAGGATTATCCACTAAAAGTACCCTAGATATTGCAATCTACCATAGCAAGGAGAAATCAGGACTACTGTGCTTCTTCTGAACAAATATCTTTAGATATTTAGGCAATTCTATTGTTATTCCGGGCAGTTAGGTCCATGAATTACAACTGACAGTTTCACTGATTCAGTCTGGGAAAGATTTAGCATCTCAGCAAAGATTGTTCATCACAGCTTGATTTTCACCCTGTTCATGTCAAATTTCTGTATCTTTTCACCAAGCCTCAATAGTGTCCTGTTCAGATATGGAATGGATCTTCTCCCACAACCATTAGATATAGTTTCTTGGTAGCCATCCAGGATGGTCATGAGAACAGATGAAGATGGATAGTGAGTGACAGGAGTGGCCATTAATATTCATCTTTGAAACCAGCCAGAGGAGCAATCCTTAGGTGAAACATCTGCCAAACTTTGAGGAGAGCTGCAAATGTTTTGATAGCATGTATATGGCATAAAAGGACATGGATCTCGCCATGCCCTAAATCATTTCAACCTAAGTTATTTCTGTTCCTCAGCTTTGAAACTCTTAATATAGTCATTTTCTTTTTCTGTCTCTTTCTGTCTCTCTCTCTCTCCCCCCTTTCTTTCTTTTTTTTAAAGAATTCTTGCCTAAAGCTATTAATATAGTTCACAAAAAATAACTTTCAACCAGTAATCCAACAAGTATTACCTTTACATTTACCTCCCTATAATTTTCTGCAGTAGACTTGGTCTATTGTTACAGACCTAGATAGTTTTCCTGTGTTTTGCTACAGGAGGTATTAGGATCATATTACGTTTGCTCAGATAATTGCTTTGGTTGCTTAAATGATGCCTTGCGGGAGACAAAAAAAAAAGGCAGCTATAATGTTACCTGTTCCTTAACTTTATAACAAGAACTGTGCTTCTCCAGTACAGAGGATAGCTAACTGAGGATTCTGAAGCTCCGGCGACAATGATAGCCTTTGGCCTGACTGTATGGTGCTAAACCCATGGTTACAGTGACTCTCAATTTGATTGAATCTCCCAATAAAAGACAAACAAGGGCTTGAGACAAAGAGGTTCAGAATAGAAATGTTATTGCCAGCCTGACAGTGGTTAATAAAAGCCTGGTCACACTGCAAGAACTTTGCTATAGCGGTCCTGGAGCGGTGAAAAAAAATCATCACCGCTCGTAACCGTTCACCACCGTTTAACAGAAGTTGGCCTCCGTTAAGGCAATGCCATATATGCTCGGCCTCCGCTGATAGTCCCTCCTACCGCTCCGAAAGTTTTGAACTGCACAAAATATTGCGAGCGGTGAGGAGCGGACAATTTTCTGCTCCGGCAAAGTTCACCACCGCTCCAACAACGCCCGGTCAAAGTTTGGTACCGCTAGACGCAAGTTCGTGGATGCTTGGGTCCGCTAGGCCAACGCAGAAATCTTCAACGCTGGACCACCGCTGTTTTGCAAGCTTTGCCCGGGCGGTGATTAAACGTTGCACTAACTTTGGTGGAGCGGTTGTAAGCGTTTTACGAGCGGACACGGGATTGCTGGAACGGTGTTAGGCGTTGAAGCAGCGATCCATTGCGGTGATGAACTTTGGTTTGGCGTTGGTATGGAGGTGTTGGAGCGGAACCAGAATTTGGCTATAAATACGGGGAGAAATGGACCAGTAGCCCTTTTGGAATAGCCGTTGAGTGCAGACATCTCTTGTATCGAATTTGCTTCCGAATTTATCGAATTTGAGAACTTTATCAAGCGATCCGTACAGCTCCATTACGGTAGTCCAAAGCGGCAAGTCGTTAAATCAATTACTTCAAATCCCTGCCGAGCCAACGCACGCATGGCAGAACACCGCTTTATCAATGCTCGCGTCACCGCTAAACCAACGTTCCCTACCATTAAACCAACGCTAAAGCAACGCCGGCTTCAGCGGTGCACCGCTAAGGCAACGCCCGTGTTTTCGAATTTTTTTCCAATTTTGTGCGCGGTGATGAGCGGTGTCGAAATTTGTCCCCCTCTTCCTACCGTTCAAGGAACGCTATAGCAAAGTTCTGGCAGTGTGACCAGGCCTTAAGATGGATTTATTTTCCACCTCCGTTGACCTTTCCAGAGTCCATCTAGTCTAATATTGTCACGACTGACTCCAAAGCCAGGGTGATTTTCCCAGCTCTGCTTAGAGATGGATGGATCTGAAAACCAGGATAGCAGTCAGGCAAGGTTTGATTACTGAGCAAGAGTCTTGTGAAGAAAGAGGGAAGAGAAGAGCAACAAACTTGGCTGCAGGAAATACGACTTCAGCAACAGAGAGGTCAATGTCTGGAATACTCTACCTGACTCTGTGGTTTCCTCCCAAAATCCCAAAAACTTTAACCTTAGACTGTCTACTATTGACCTCACCCTTTCCTAAGAGGTCTGTAGGGGGCGTGCATAAGCGCACCAATGTGCCCACCATCCCTGTCCTATTGTTTCTTTTATTTTTCTTATATGTACCCATTTCATGCATTCATAACTATGTTTATACTTATACCTGTTATCTTATAATCGCTTGACAAAATAAATAAAATAACAAATAACAAAAGTGATTAGGAAACTGGAGGCTAAAACAAATGAAGAACGGTTGCAGGAACTGGATATGTCTGATGAAAAGAAGGATTAGGGTTGACATAATAGCAGTCTTCCAGTATTTGAGGGGCTGCCACAAAGAAGAGGCAGTCAAGCTATTCTCCAAGGCACCTGAAGGCAGGACAAGAAGCAATTTTGGGTGGAAACTAATCAAAGAACCAAGCAACCTAGAACTAAGGATGAATTTCCTGACAGTGAGAATCAAAAGCTGTCTTCAGAAGTAATGGGCTTTTAAGAGATTGGTCAATCATTTATCTGAAATGGTACAGGGTATCCTGCCTGAGCAGAGGGTTGGACTAGAAGACCTCCAAGGTCCCTTCCAACTCAGTTATTCTGCATTTGGAGTGAATGGCTACAGAAAGTTTGGGGAAGGAAAAAACTGGATGTGACTTTTATCTTTAATTCTCTGACTTCCTTCTCACTTTTCTCTCATATATTTATTTGTTTATTTATTTATTAAATGCATATTCTACTCATCTTAGATCAAGTGACTTTTTGAAAAGTATGAAGAAAATTTAATCACAGTCTAGACTGACTGCTGTCCTTTACTGGTCCTCAACAGTGGTGGGATTCAAAAGGTTTTTTTTACTACCAGTTCTGCGGGTATGACTTGGTGGGCATGGCAGGGGAAGAATACTATAAAATCTCCATTCCCTCCCCACCCCACTAACCTGCTTTCCAGCTCCGTTCTCCTGTGCAGGGCAACAAAAGAAGACCCAGCCGATCAGCTGGGACTCGGGAGGCAGAGAATAGATTGGAGCGGGTCCAGTCAGAGGCGGGATTTGCCGGTTCTCTGAACTACTCAAAATTTCCACTCCCGGTTCTTCAGAACTGGTCAGAACCTGCTGAATGCCACCTCTGGTTCACAATAGGAACTCTATATTCATTGAGGGATCCACTTTTTTGCATGTGCATGAGATGTTCACCAAATATCAATTAAATACATTGAATGCACTTGGTGAAATCCACAGTTATAATCTTCTTAAGTCAATTTGATCAGGCATTACAGCTCTGGCATTTCTATTTAGTATAAAATCAATTTGTTTGATTGTTTTTCCTCACATGGAGAAACATTTGTGTGGGATTTTGTTGCTAAAGAAAGCATTTTCTGACATCTGCCTTAAGCTCATTGACCTAATTTTGAGTTCCTTCCATTCACAAGCTCTCTGAGATTCATCTCCCAATCTTGGGTGAACACTTGGGGAGGTTGTCCTTGTTAGGTACGATGAAATTTCTGGAGCCTTACCCTCTTATTTTGTTCTTCCAAAATTTTTCAGCAATTCCCCCTGTCATTTTTTTCTTCCTGCATGTTTTATCTCTGTTGATATAGGAGAAGATCAGGCAGAGCTTGGAGGTGGAGTTAAGTGTGTGACTAGTTTAGAATCTTTGCATTGCCACAAATGGTCCAGGTCCACTCTTGAATTCCACTGACCCTTATCTGATGCCAATGTAATTTTAGAATTTGAATTAGAAGAACAGAGTTGGAAGGGACCTTGGAGGACTTCTAGTCCAACCCCCTGCTTAGGCAGGAAACCCTACACCACTTCAGACAAATGGTTATCCAATCTCTTCTTAAAAGATATCTTGGATCGTCTTGAACTCTAATTGCCCACATTCTTGTATATAGGCTTGAATAAATCATCTATACTGCAACATAACCATTGGTCCTGACTCTGTGCTCCTAATGGTCTCTCTTTAAAATTTAATCCAACTTCTCATTGCAACCATGTTGAACTCATGATGACAAAAGTGCCAACTCTTATTAAGGACTAGTGGGAGTAACCATATAAATTCAATTAGTACCACATGGGAGCTACTCCTATAAAACTTTCATGGATCGATGAGATCTCTAATATAGCTACTTACAGAGGATTGAGGTAGTTGGGCGGGTTGTTTTTTCATCCTTTCCAGAACGCTGATGAATCTACACCAGGAATGTAAAAACCTGTTTCTAAATGCACTGAAGTCTTTCATGATTTTCTATTCCAGGCATGGATCTCTGGAACATAGGGGCATTGTTCCTGAGAATATTCAATATTCATTTAATTTAATTGGAGCCTGTTTCTCTTGGAGAACTGCATGTTCTATTGGCTTTACCTGCTGTTTTGTGATGGAGCTTTGGCCTGTTAGAAAAAAAAACCCCAATATTCTGTCATAAATATTGACAATGACATTATGGTTCAGTAAAACTTCCTATTAATTAGCTAATACTCCCAATTTCTTTAAAGCATTTATATCCTACTGGCTTTACAGAGCAACTAATGGGGACTCAAACTTGACCTACAGTATCTATACATAACAAAGAGCTCAAGCAGCCTGTATATCAAGATAAGAGAACAAAGACCCAGCAGAATGAAAAGTGGCCAATAGAATAAAAGTTTAGCTTTAAACTAAAATCCTAGGAGGGAAGGTTGAAGGGACGGAATACATTTTAGCTTAAAGAAGAAAAGATGGAGGCATAGCTGGTAGTCTTCATGAGAGAATGAAAGATAAAGTAAAAAGCCATTTCAAAAATCGGAAAGATTTAAATGCCAGAGAATGAAGGATTGGGCTGGGCTGGGAAAAAGGAAGAGGTGTTAAGCTATCCAAGAGAAGAATTTTTCTCTGAACACAGAATGACATTTTTAACAATAAGTTGATGGAAATCAGTGTGATTATTAGACGTTTAAAAGCAGAAGGGAATGATTTCTGACAGGATGAGGGGATGTCCAACTTGCACTTATTTTAATACAAGTAGGACAAGGATTGTCTAGTTTTTGGTAGCCAAAACTCAGAAGGAGACAGGTATTTTGGGAAGTAAACCAGAAAGGAAACACAACTAGGTGAGCTAAATCTACTTTATGGTAAGACGACTTTAACAGAAAGTATAAATTTCCTGCTGCCATTTTTAACAGCTTGATCCATCAGAGTGGGTGCTTCATAAATTTCTTCCTCTGGCTTTTAAGCAGCTGAGGGCTTCTGCCTCCCTTCTCTGATGGTTTGGTAGGCAGCATCTCTTTCCATCATCCCCCAAGGCCATCCACACAGTCCACTGCAGTTATGTATCTGATGATATTCACTGCAGCTCAAAAAAAGCTTTGCTTCGTAAGAACGTGTAATAGATAGACGAATGCTACCCATCCTGAATTTTAATACAAGTGTGCATGTATATGCAAATAGTCCTTGCTTAACGACTGGCTGCTTAGTGACTATTCAGAATTACACACAGAGAGAGAGAAAGAGAAAGAGAGACAGGGAGAGGGAGAGACAGGAAGAGAGAGACAGTCAATCAATCATATGATTCAGTGGTAGGATTCAAAATTTTTTACTACCGGTTCTGTGGGCGTGGCTTGGTGGGCGTGGCAGGGGAAGGATACTGTAAAATCTCCAATCAGAGGTAGTATTTGCCAGTTCTCCAAACTACTCAAAATTTCCAATACCGGTTCTCCAGAATTGGTCAGAACCTGCTGAAAGCCACCTCCGATATGATTGCATTTTGGGCCTTAGCAACCAACTTGCAATTTGCAGTACCTTGCAATCATGTAACCACAATTTTTGGCATTTTTTGCTGGTTTCTAACATTTACTTCTGATTTTCAGAAGAAGAAAAAAAACCCATTCATTCGAAAAATGAATTTGTTTAACGACCACTGCGTTTGCATAATGACTGTGGCATTCCATTTAACAACTACAGAGTTTGGTTAATGATCACCACAGAGAAGGTTGTAAAATTGGGTGTGTTCCCACTTAACACCACTACAACTGGTGGTCATAAGACGAGGACTTATGAGAAGTATGTCTGCGCATATGTAAAAGAGAAAAATCAAAATACAGTTTGGGGGAGAATATGTCTTTTAAAATGTATCAATTACTCCGGAGAAGTGCTTAAGTAGAAAATGATAGGAAGGTTATCTGTGTTTGTAAAATAATCTTATTTTTCAATTCCATTCCAAGCTCTGATTGGTTAAAATAAACAAAAAAAAAAAAACACCCGACAGTGTGTTTAATCAGCTTTCAATGCTGGGGCAATTACCTGTCATTTAAAGCAGATTACAAAGGTGGAATTAACCTTGATGGGTAGAGGGAGAACAATATTTCAAACAGAAGTCCAAAAAGAGCACGATGTGTAATTACTTTGCAGAATAGGATAAGTAGTCGTATCACCCAATCAGTGTTTTTAGCTGCCTGAAAACAAAGATAACACAACTTCACTTTTAGGAATATCTATGGAGATTCTCCATCATCCAGGTCATGGTTGTCCCAAAGTGCTTTCTTGAAAGGCAACTAGATTTTATTTTTCCAAAAACGAAGTCCAGTTGCCTTTCGAAAAAGCACCTCTGAAAAAGAAGTGCCTTTCAGGAACATCATTCACTACCTCAAGACACTTTAGCTCAAAATATTATGGAACGGAATAATTTTGCTTGGATGGAAAGAAGGCTTAAGAGGAGAGGACCGTCAGAAATGACTAGTGGAGGAAATGGAGACTAAAACATATAAAGAGCGTGAGGTGAAGAAGCTTCTTGCATGAGAAGCAAAACGTCTTCAAAGAAAAACTAGAAAGTCCACTTGCCTCCTGAAAAAGCACCGCCTTTGGGACATATAAAGAACAGTTGCTGGAATTAGGTATGTCTAGTTGAAAGAAAACAAGGGCCTGGGGTAACATAAGCATGCATAAGGGCATAATCGTGCCTACCATCCCTGTCCTATCATCCCGTTATTAGCTCCTATTTCTTGTATTTAAACTTATGTTTGTTCTTCTTTCTGTTGTATTGTAAACTTTTGACAAATAAATAAAATAAAAAAATAAAATAAAAACATGATAGCAGGGTTCCAATATCTGTGGTGTTGCCACAAAGAAGAGGGAGTCAAGTTCTTCTCCAAAGCACCTGAGGGAAGGACAAGAAGCAAAGGACAGAAATTAATCAAGGAGAGAAGCAACCTGGAATTAAGGTGAAACTAGAAGACCTCCAAGGTCCCCATTCTGTTAATCAAGGAGAGAAGCAACCTAGGGTTCCTGCCTGAGCTGAGGTTGGACTAGAAGACCTCCAAGGTCCCCATTCTGTTAATCAAGGAGAGAAGCAACCTAGGGTTCCTGCCTGAGCTGAGGTTGGACTAGAAGACCTCCAAGGTCCCCATTCTGTTAATCAAGGAGAGAAGCAACCTAGGGTTCCTGCCTGAGCTGAGGTTGGACTAGAAGACCTCCAAGGTCACCATTCTGTTAATCAAGGAGAGAAGCAACCTAGGGTTCCTGCCTGAGCAGGGGATTGGACGAGAAGACCTTCCAACTCTATTATTCTGTGTTTGAATTTCCTTTGGCATAAAGAAAATCTCCTTTTACTGATTCAGGCCACTGACCTGTGTCAATCACTCCTTTGACCCACCCCCTCCCAGTTTGACCCAATTCCTCCCATCCCTCCCAGTTTTACTACTAAGGCTACTCAGTCCTTGGTCAAGGTCTAAGTTCAGTGGCAAGAATTAAGCGAAAGAGATTCAGAGTTTAACCTGACAGTTTGGCCTTAATTTTGTTTTATGTTGCTTTGCCGGGATTGCACTAAAGATTTAAATTGCTGTGTAATAAAATTGGAGATGTTCTTTTATTCTTGGGTAGGGCTGGGGAAGAACATTACAAAGCTTGACATTTAGGATGAATCAACCAATTTGGGAATCCCATGAAGGTGAATAATGCATTTTTCTAAGCTACATTTGTTATATTTATATTTTAATCTCTCTCTCTCTCTCTCTCATTCTCTCTCTCTCCCATTCTCTCTCTTATTTTTTTCTCTCTC
Organism: Hydrophis major; assembly: GCA_033807585.1. Lineage (NCBI taxonomy): Eukaryota > Metazoa > Chordata > Lepidosauria > Squamata > Elapidae > Hydrophis > Hydrophis major. The sequence continues at coordinate 25,088,463 of CM066338.1, forward strand.
TCTCATTCTCTCTCTCATTCTCTCTTGCATTCTTTCTTGTTTTCTCTCATTCTTTTTTATTCTCTCTCTCTCTCTCTCTCTCTCTCTCTCTCTCTCTCATTCTCTCTTATTTTCTCTCTCTCTCATTCTCTCTATTTTCTCTCTCATTCTCTCTCTTATTTTTTCTCTCTCTCTCATTCTCTCTTATTCTCTCTCTCTCTCTCTTGTGTTTAATATTTGATGCCTTGAGAAACATTTCTGCAGAATAAACTAATAATATTTTAAGCAGTTCTGTTTTATTGTTTTTTAAAGACAGTTTTTAATGCAGTTCTGGTATAGGCTCCATTTTCTGTTCAAATTATATCAATCTTGTGAGTTTTGATCTCAACAGTGGAAAGATATGGTTTCTCAAATTTGAAGAACTCTTCCCATCCCCTCAAGTTTTTTTCTTATCAACTATGGTAAGGCTATCACGCTTTGAGCATTTCTCATACTCTCTGAGGTACACCCAACTTTCCCTGAAAAGGCACAAAAGAGACTTCTAAAAGTTTGTTTTATCAGATTCCATATTTTTTATAAGGGTACCTTGCAACTTCCTCATCTGGAGCTCTTCCCACCCAACATTTTCTGACTCATCACCTCAGCCAGATGAAACCAAAGGTGGCATTTTGGCAAGAATTCTCCCTTACAGGCTGTCCTTGATTTACAAACCACAATTGGGAACAAACCAGAATTTCGTGGTTAAGCAAAGTGGTTGTTTAATGAGTTGCAGCCAATTTTTGCCAAATTGTCAAATTCATCCGATGGTCATTAAGTTAATTCAGCTTTCCCATTGATACTGACTTGTTGGAAGTTGGCTGGGAAGGTCACAAGTGCAGATCACGGGACATTGCTAATATCATAAATACATACCTTGCTTAGTGGTCCAATTTTGTTCAGATGAAAGTGGAGAATGCTTGACTATTGTAAGTGCGAGGGCGGGCCGTAAGTCCCCTTTTTTCAGTGCTGTTGTAACCTTGAATATTGAAAGTAAGTCAAGAATTCACTGTAAAAAGTTTGAGCTAGGACTGCTTCAGTTGGGGTTCTTGAAATTAGAATTAAAATTAGACTGTCCCATTGAAGTAATTTTGAATCTAACGTGAAAAAACAGTATTTTTTCTTTCTTTTTTTCTTTTTGGGATGCACATTGTGGCAACTCTGAATTCTAGGAAAGACAGACACTCTTGTTTTCAAAGCAGCATTATCTGGTCCTATTATGTAAAAGATGATCTTCCTCATTTTATTCCTCCTCTCACTGAGATATTAATCAGTACCTAATCTCTTTTGTTCCTTTTCTTTTTTAAAAAAAAAATCTGAAATGAATTTTTGCGTGTAATTTAATTTGTCATTACCATTTTTCTTTTCTTTTCTTTCATTCCTCCTTCCTTCCAAAAGTGGTTAGTTAGGCAGTTGGGCTCGCCGAGGCTCACAATCAGAATATAATGATGATCGCCTCATCCTCTTTTGGTTATTTGTTCCAGAAAATAGTAATCACGAGAATTAATAAGACATTAACATACAAATGCGCTTATTCTGTTTCTTCACTGGGTAATTCGGCAGCCCTCAAGCCTTGCAGGAGCCGCTTCATTTTTTTATGAGAATGCAAAATCTTGTTCATGAGGACAAGTTGCAAGGGATACTGGAGATTTAAAAAGAGATCTTTCCAACTAATGGAGATTTAGCTGCCCATCCCTTTCCATTACTAATCTCCAGTCATTCAACTTGAGAATAAAAGTGGACTCTGATATGCTTAGAGATCTTCGTAGGAATTAGGATTCTGCAATATTAGGACCCTGGCTTATATTCAGAACTGAACTCATGATCAAAGAAGAAGGAGGTCAAACTATTCTCCAAAGTAGCTGAAAGCAGGACAAGAAGCAATGGATGGAAACGATTCAAGGAGAGAACCAGCTAGTACAAGAATATCTCCAGAACGTACCACCAGCTGAATGTAGTATGGACATTGGGAGGAGAATAGATTATTGTAAGCATCCTTGTTGTCTTCCAATCTGAGGTCACCATAGGGTTAGGGTTAGGCTCCATTCCTGAACAAAACTAGGTTAGATTCTAGACTCAACTTTGATTAGACTTACTGGAATCAACTATTGGGTTCATGCATTACATCAAGCTGTATAGTAGTTTATTTCATTTTGGCTTATCAAGTTATGTCAACAATGTTAGGGATAACATTGTTTTACCCTAACTGGTTTAGGTAAATAATAATATGTAATCATAGTTTATATGTTAAAGTGTCTGCAACTTTAACTGTGGGATAGTAATTAAGGGAGTGGTTGTGAAAGCACTTTAAAAGAAGCAAGACGACAGCTTGCTATCTCTCTGGCTTTGATGGTTCCTGATTACTGCAAGGACACAACACTGCATTGCTCGAACGGGAGAGAAAACAAAGGATTGGCTTGTAAGTGTATTGACATAGGGTATTCAACACGGATTTTGCTAACTGAATATCCCTGAATGGACTGACTAAATGATACATGACTATTGGACTGTTATTTTGACTATGCTATGAACTCATAATGGAATAAACTATATATTTGATAGCACAAGCGTATCTGTCATTTTTACTGTATGTTTAATAAACATACAAGCTTAGCTCACTCATTTATCTGTGTGCCTATCTGACAAAGCTACACATTCTGTTTAGCTTGTCTCCCTAACCCTGGTTGGGGAAACCAGGCTTAACACTGGTTATGGGCCCAGAGGCTGCAAAGTCAGTTTAACTAGGATAAAACAGATTTATGTTAAAAGTGAGAGTTTGTGTTGTTATACATTACAGTAAACAGACAGCTGTGTTTTATTAATTATAGTTTTTATATCCATATAAGAAAACATGGCACAAGTCAATCTACAAAGTTTGTCCCTTATATCCAAGTTGGATGGAACAAACTATGTATCATGGTCTATGAAATATAGTCTGCTTCTACGAAGAGAAGGTTTGTGGAACATAATTGAAAATCCACCAAACGTAGAAGAATGGGATCCAGAGGATGAGGAAGATAAACTAAAGATAGAAGAATTTATGCATAAAAATGAACAAGCAATTTGCATTATTGCTTTAACCTTAACTGATATGCAGCTTGTTTATATCCATGGAGAAAAGACAGCTGTTGGGTGTTGGCAGAAGCTGAAGAGGATTTATGTTCGAGATAATGTTGGTGCTCACATAAATCTAACACGGAAACTTTTCAGTACACATCTCCATAAGAATGGTGATATGCTGAGTCATTTGAAAACTATGCAAAGCATTTTTCAAGAACTGCACGAGAAAGAGCTTATTTTCTCTGAACTACATCAAGTCTATATAATACTATCTTCCCTCGATGAAACCTATGATAACTATGTAACTTCACTTGAAATATTGCCAAAGGAAAGCCTAACTTTAACTGATATAACTGGCAGATTGATTGAAGAAGCCAGAAGAAGGCTTGAAAGAGACGAATTAAGGAGGCAGCAACCTCAAAAAGAAGATAATGAAACTCCTACTGCATATGCAATTAAAAAGTGCTTTAATTGTGGAGGAAGAGGACATTTGGCAAGATTTTGTAAAAAGGCAAAGTACCAGAACGCTGGCCAGAATACAAAAAGTCATCAAAAGAAAAAGAAAAATTTAGAGTTAGCCATGTATAGTAACGGAGCTGTAAAAAATAATTTATGGGTGGTTGATAGTGGAGCATCTCAATGTATAACTAATGATAAGAAAAATTTTATTAAAATGTCCAAGAGTACACAGCAGATATCGTTAGCCAATGGCTGGAAACTGAAAGCTAAAGGTCAAGGTATAGCATATTGTTCTTTTATAAAAGAGAATGTAAAAATGTTATATGTACCACAACTTAAGTTTAATTTAATTTCAGTTAGAATTTTGGTTAAACTAGGATATGTAGTTACTTTTAGGGGAGATAACTGCATAATTGAGAAAGAAAATAAGAAAATTACTGCATCTTTAAGAGGTGAATTATATGTGTCAAATGATGATGGTTTAAAGGTGGCTAACACAGTTTATGAAAATAAGAAACCTCATGATGAATGTATTCACTTGTTACATCGAAGGCTAGGGCATTTAAATTTTAAAAAGCTTAAGAAAACTGTTGAATTATCTAAGGGAATAAGTTTGAAACCTTGTAATAAGTATTTGCAATGTAATATTTGTAATCAAAGTAAGGCCAGGGTCACACCGGCTAATAGAGTTGATGGATTTACTACCAAAGAACCTTTAGAGGTAGTATTTGCAGATTTAATAGGTCCTAAAAAACCAAGTGTAGGAGGAGCTCGTTATATACTAAGTATAATGGACCATTATTCTAGATATGGGTTTTGCTATTTAATGAAGAGCAAAACTGAAACATATTAAAATCTCTTTAATTGGATTAAATTTGCAGAAAGGAAAACTAAAAAGAAATTAGTAACTCTTATAACAGATAATGGTACAGAATTTACAAATAATAAATTCCAGAACAGACTAAGAATATTAGGTATTCAACATAAAATGTCTGCACCATATAGGCCACAACATAATGCCTTTATAGAAAGAAGAGGCCAAACATTACAATCAATGGCACAAACTATGATGTCTGATTCAGGATTACCTGACAATTTATGGGGAGAAGCAATAATGTGTGGTAATCATATATTAAATAATGTTGTTAATTCAACAGGTGAATTACCATTCACATTGTGGCATGGTACAAAACCTGATTTAAGTTACATGCACACATTTGGAGCACCAGCATGGGTGCATATCCCTACACAACTTAGATACAAAGGACAACATAGAGCTAAAAGATTATATTTTGTAGGATATACATCTAATCATAGATCTTATAGATTCTGGGAACCAGGTACACCTAGAGTTTACACCAGTGCTAGTGCAAAATTCCTAGAACATGTAGGATGGAATAGATTAGAGCAAGATTTAAATAATGAAGTAATTATTGAACCCTACAAAAGGCAGAAAGATCAGATTAGTTATAAGAAGAGTCCAATTAAAGAAGAAGTCCATGAAGAGCAAATAGGACCAGAACAAGAGGAAACAGTTGATCAGGAAGAGTTAGATAATCAAGAAGAGTTAGTTAATGAAAGTCCACCAGTAAGTCCTGTAATACCTAGACGTACTACACGTATAACTAGACCACCTGATAGGTATCAAGCAAGTATAGTTTGCCAAGTAACTAAAGTTCCAACTAGTGTAGATGAACTTAGGATGTATCCTGCTAAGGATCAGGAGAATTGGCAAAAGGCAATGAAAAAGGAATTAAATTCATTAAAAGTAATGAAAGTTTATGAAGATGCTAAATTACCTCCAGGAGAAAAATCCATTGGGTGCAAATGGATATTTAAAGTAAAAACTGGAAATGATGGGACTGTTACCCATAAGGCTTGGTTAGTAGCTCAAGGATTTAATCAAACTGCATCTGATTATGATGAAGTTTTTGCCCCAAGTCTTAAAGCAACATCTTTAAGAGCAGCATTAGTGTGGGCAGCTAAGAAAAACTATGTCATTAACCATTTAGATGTAGAAACTGCTTATCTACATGCACCATTGCAGCACACTATATATTTAAGAAAACCAGTAGGTATAAAAGACAATAAATTAAATAGTAATGATTGTTGGAAACTCAAAAAGAGTCTTTACGGGTTGAAACAATCTGGGTTTGAGTGGAACCAATATATTGTGAAAGAGTTAAACAATATAGGTTTTAAATCTGGTTTAGCAGATCCATGTGTGTTTAAAAGAGAAAATAATGGAACGGTGTCATTATTGTTATTATTTACAGATGACATTGCTTTGATAACTAAGACTAATAATGAAGCTAATGAAATTATATCATTATTAGCCAAAAAGATAAAATTAATGCATTTAGGTGAAATTAAAAAGTATCTAGGATTGACAATTAACAAAACAAAAAATGGATTTAAGATATCTCAAGAAGATAAAATTTGCCAATTAATTAAAACGTTTAAAATGGAACTTTGTAAACCGGCAAAGACTCCAATGAGTCAGGAAGTTTGCCAAACTGATGATCAAAGTCCCAAATTTGATAAGTCCATATATCAATCTTTGATTGGCAGCTTATCATATATAAGCAATTGGTCAAGGCCAGATATAGCTTATAGTGTAAATCAGCTGGCACGTTTTAATTCTGATCCACATCAATGTCATTGGCAATCATTAAAGAGAATTTTAAGATATCTGAAAGGAACACTGAACCATGCATTGTATATAGAACCAAAGGGTGATTTGATTCTTAGTGCCTATGCAGATGCAAGTTTTGCAACTGATATAAACACAAGAAAATCAACATCTGGGATAGCTATATTATTTGGTAAGACACTAATAGGGTGGAGGTCAATCAGACAACAGCATATTAGCTTGTCAACGATGGAAGCGGAATTTTCATGTCTGTCATTATTATGCACTGACTTGATTTTGTACAAACAGTTATTATTAGACATGGGTATAAATGTAAAGGATTCCATTATTGTGTACGAGGATAACCAAGCAGCTATACAATTTGCTACTAGTATTGCTGTTAAAACTAGATCAAAGCATACTGATTTAAGATACTTAAATGTTAGAGAATCTGTAAAGAATGGGCTAATTAAATTGGAATACTGCATGACGGAAGAAAACATTGCAGACCAATTTACAAAAGCTCAAGGAGTAATTAAGTTTAAAGAGAGTTGTAACAAATATGATTTAAAGATGTAAATAGTTATATTTATTATTATTTCCTAAAAGGGGAGAATGTTAGGGATAACATTGTTTTACCCTAACTGGTTTAGGTAAATAATAATATGTAATCATAGTTTATATGTTAAAGTGTCTGCAACTTTAACTGTGGGATAGTAATTAAGGGAGTGGTTGTGAAAGCACTTTAAAAGAAGCAAGACGACAGCTTGCTATCTCTCTGGCTTTGATGGTTCCTGATTACTGCAAGGACACAACACTGCATTGCTCGAACGGGAGAGAAAACAAAGGACTGGCTTGTAAGTGTATTGACATAGGGTATTCAACACGGATTTTGCTAACTGAATATCCCTGAATGGACTGACTAAATGATACATGACTATTGGACTGTTATTTTGACTATGCTATGAACTCATAATGGAATAAACTATATATTTGATAGCACAAGCGTATCTGTCATTTTTACTGTATGTTTAATAAACATACAAGCTTAGCTCACTCATTTATCTGTGTGCCTATCTGACTAAGCTGCACATTCTGTTTAGCTTGTCTCCCTAACCCTGGTTGGGGAAACCAGGCTTAACAAACAATATAAGCCAAAATGAACTATTGGGGTTTGTAAACTATAGTCCATGTTGGTGTCGCAGCTAAACATATGTCTTTTGTGGTTATGCATAAAGGAAAATTGGCTTAGTACAGTATGTCAATCCTATCTATTGGGTTTAATTTGGCTTTAGTGAATAATTTGGGGCTAATTTTGTAGAGGATATCCTAACCACTTATTTCTCTGGATTTAATCTATGTGATTCTAGACTGAGCTCTTCCTTCCAAAGTTGGTCAAAGAATCAAGGCTTTTAATGTTTTATTTTTTCAATATACAGGATGATAGTAGAGAAGATAAGGACTTTTGCAACCCCAGAGTTAAAATGATTTCACAAATAAGATATATTAAGTCACCTATTGGATGATGCTTTGTTTTCCCAACTAGTTGACTTTATTTTATATGTATATGCATTTGTTTACTTACTGATTTAGAGTTTTCTAAATAATCCTCTAGTTTTATTTTCAGTGTCTCTCTTGTAATGGTAGCAAATATTCACATTTGATAAATGGCTATAAAAGAGGCACAAAGGAGGCATCTTCCATTTATCATGATCTGTGGTGGTTAGCGTGCAATACTGCAGGCTATTTCTGACTGACTGATGACTGCCTGCAATTTGGCAGTTCAAATCTCATCAGGCTCAAGATTGACTCAGCCTTCCATTCTTTTAAGGTTGGTAAAATGAGGACCCAGATTGTTGGGGGCAATGGGTTGACTCTGTAAAACTGCTTAGAGAGGGCTGTATAGCACCGTAAAGCGGCATATAAGTCTAAGTGTTATTGCTATTGCTATCAAAGGATCTAGGACTTAGAAGATTCAAGGCTCTACCTCAAGCAGCACTGAGTTGTTGTTTTTTTACCTGACCAACAAATCTATTTATGTATGCATGGCATCTCCTACTCAGTACTTGGTTCATCACACATCTTTAAAGACAAGGCTAATGAAATGCCCCAATATTTCAGCAAATGTTGAGTAACACCTTTTTAATCATTCTGCTACCTGAACGAACAGACCTCTCCATATTTCTTGACAATCCAGAGTAGCCATGGCAACCTCCACAATTAATTTTCTCTTGCAGGGGACGCTTTACAGTGCTCCTGAAATTCGAAGTCAGAGAGCAAAGCTGAGGAGAAGAAACCGTTAAAAGAATGAGTGACAGGGACATCAGGTGGGTGGGTGGATGAGTGTAAGAGTGTAACACTTTCTCCTCCTTCCTTTAAGGAAAGTGCAGACTCCACCCTCAAATGCAAGATTGTATGTACATGTGTTGGGAATGAATGCATGTCTGAATTTAATGGGTTGTCTCTTCCTTGGATGAAAACAGCCAACAAATTTTGTTCATTTTTTCTCTCTGAGGATTGAGTCAAGAGGCTCAGTCTTAAAGACCCTTTGACTCTTGAATTGTACCCTCACCAAGACCAGAAGAATTAATCAAGGGAGAACCAGCCTAGAAATAAAGACAAAATTCCTGACAATTAGAATAGCTAATCAGTGGAACAACTTGCCTCCAGAAGCTGTGGGTATTCCATCCCTGGAGGTTTTCAGGAAGCGATTGGACAACCATTTGTTTGGAATGGTATAGGGTCTCCTGCTGGACCAGGGGGTTGGACTGGAAGACCTCCAAGGTCCCATCCAACTCTGTTATTCTGTTAGATGGATATCAGTTCCTTTTAGTCCTTTCCAACTGCATCTTTTAATATGCATTTCCGAATATAGTCATTTTTATGCAGTCTTGTTTTTATATTTGCAACTATTTGTCTCAAATGGTTTAGGGTCTCCTGCTTGAGAAGGGGGTTGGACTAGAAGACCTCCAAGGTCCCTTCCAACTCTATTATTCTATTACTTGATCGTTGTCCTATGTCCTACCAGGCTCAAAGTTTTCTCCTTATCATCTATGTCCAACAAACATGGTTATGAACAAAAATGTAGAAAATTAAAGTCAGAGGCTCAGAAAGCACCCTCAGAATATAATGGGTTCCTGGGTCTCCCCCCCTCAAATACAGAAAACCCAGACCAAAAATGTTGGATTTTTTTTTTTCACCACAGTGGAGTAAGGCTTTTATCTCAGTATTATTTTTAGTAGCGAAATGCAAAAAAATCCAACGTTCATTGGAAAGGATAAAAGATAAGATGGTTCCAGAACCTCACTGAGATGCTACTGATTGAGTTTAGGAACTTCTAAATCATTACTTGTTTGTGTTTCTAAAGAGGAATCTTGCATCAAATATCCATCATTATCTTTAAAAATAAAATAAAATCTGAATATATAGCGTGTTTATTCATCTTCTTATCCTTCGCTGTACTTTTTATGAAACACTGTAAAAAGCATGAGTAGAGTGTAAATATACTTTGATTAGATATCTCTCTGGGTTATTTTTTTGTTTACCAAGTGCAGGAATGCATGAATTCATCAACAACACAAGGACAAAGGATGTAGCTTACTATGATAATAAGATGGTCTCTCTTATTTTGCTTTCTTTTATCAAAGCCACTTTGTTATATTTGTTATACACAGCACGCTAGAAATTCAGGGGATTGTGAGTTCAAATCTCATCTGGTGACAAAGCCAACTGGATGACATTGGGCCAGTCCCTCTGTCATGATCCTAGGTAGAAGACAACAGCAAACCACTTCTGCAATCTTGTTAAGAAAACTGCAGGGTCACATCCAGGCAATCTCTGAGAAACAAACAGAATTGACACGAAAAGGGATCAATGCCATCATTGTTTTTAATAGCCGTCGTTGGAATTTTATGAACCTCCTATGAGTTTGTCGAATACTGTTTTAAGCCATGTTAGCTACAAACCAGGAAATTCATCTCCTGAAGAGCAAGTAAGGTGATACATACACAGAGAAAACCGAAGTGAGGAAAATACATCATGTAAATTAGCAACTGTAAATTGGCAACCAAGCAGGCTGGGGGGAAAAAAAATAAATCCTGATCATCATAAAAATTCTGCAAGAGGTTTTACTACCATCTCACCCCACCCATCTTTTTGCCCACTCCTAGTGTGTGAGTAGATGGGTGGGTGTAGGTTAGCATGCATGTATTTATGGCTCATAAATGGTTCATCTTGGTCAAACCATTTTATGGTGATCTGTTACAAGAACAAGCTGCACAAGTAATCTTTACAAGCAGATTTCCAGTTGATTACTCCCTCAATCTTGTAAAAAAATCTTGTAAAGGGCAAGATCTGTCTCTGTTGATTAGATATTGCTGCAACCCAAAACTACAGGTATGTGTGGGATGGTCATGAAGTATAAAAATGCCTGGGAAGGAAAGGAAACCATGTGCAATGTTAACAGGTGAAGCTGAGGGAGAAATCTGAGGAGCTTTGATAGACTTCTTGTTTGCTTCTCTGTGTTATAAAAGTCAGAACTCTACAGAGCAGATCATGCCCTAACTAAATAATATTAAAGCTAGGTAGTCACTCAAGTAAAATTTTCATAAAACTTCTAGCCTGAAACCTCAGAATAATAGAGCTGGAAGGGAACAGAGCTGGGAGAAGGAGGAAGAGGAGGAGGAGGAGGAGGAGGAGGAGGAGGAGGAGGAGCTTTTAAAGAAGAGATTTGTATGGAATGGTATAGGGTTTCCTGCCAGAGCAGGGGATTGGACTAGATGGCCCCCAAGGTCCCATCCAACTCTGTTATTTTGTTCTGTTGTGATTCACTTAACAATTGCAGTGATTTGCTTAACAACCATGGCAAAAAGGTCCTAAAAGTGGGTATAAAACATAAGTCAAAGCACTACTTGTATTTTTACCATTCTTTCATATGCTTATGGAATTCTCTGAACTTGCAAGAATATTCCTTGATGAAAAGACTTACATTTGGTTGAAAAATACCATTTGCCTTCTTTATCATTACATGCATGGAAGAGATTTGTTCATGATCAAATGGAAAACAAAAAAACAAAAGAAGAAGAAGGGGGGAAATGGCAATTTTTCTCTATTTCCATTTCTAACAATTATGTTTGGTGCTCAGTGTGATATTTTTTTCAAAGCTAATGTTTGCCATTCCCTGTCCCCAAAGTAGAACCGTGCTACAAAAGAACAATTTAGAGAAAAATACTAAAATGGCCTTGAGAAAGTGCTGTTAATGTGTTTTGAATTTATTTTTAGTGCTTTGGATTCTTATTGTTTTGAACTGATTCTCAGAATGTTTTTCTCCTTTAAAACCTGCTACCTTTTTCTAAGCTGCACTGATTGATCAGTGCACCAAAGAGATTTGTGATTTAACTGGTCTAGAATAATGTTTTAAAGGTCAGTTTCATGGCAGCACTTCACTAGGATAATAAGCAATGTTGCAAAAGTTGATCTAGAAAACACATCTCAGATCTTTTAACAGATTGTGGTTTTTTCATAATTAATAGGTATGTATTTTGTTGTTTCGGTGGTTGTCTTAAAAGCAATAAAAATTATTTAAATAAAAGAGGTTAGAGGTGAATTCAATCATCTTGTCTAGTAACACGAATGTCATAATCTCTTTTGAATGGGATTTGAACATGACTCTCTCTGTACTGGATTTGGGTAACATGCATTAGACCAGTGGTGGGATTCAATTTTTTTTTACTCCTGGTTCTGTGGGCGTGGCTTGATGGGTGTGGCAGGGGAAGGATACTGCAAAATCCCCATTCCCTCCCAACCCCACTAACCTGCTTTCCAGATCCATTCTCCTGTGCAGGGCAACCAAAGAAGACCCAGCCGATCAGCTGGGACTCAAAGGGAGGCAGAGAATAGATGGGGTTGGCGGGGCCAGTCAGAGGTGGTTTTTACTGGTTCTCCGAACTACTCAAAATTTCCACTACTGGTTCTCCAGAACTGCTGAATACCACCTCTGCATTGGACATGTCTGTGGAGATTCTCAGTCTTCCAAGTCATGGTTGTCACAAAGGTACTTTTTCAAGAGGCAACTGGACTTTCTTTGTTATGTCTTGAAGACATTTTACTTCTCATACAAGAAGCTTCTTCAGTTCAACTTCTTTTTATTCTTCAGAACTGAAAAAGCTTCTTAGATGACAAGCACAATGTCTTCAAGGAAAAAATAAGAAAGTCCAGTTGCCTCTTGAAAAAGTACCTTTGGTAAGTGCTTTGGATGTTTGCTTCTGGAACAATGAGTTTTGCAAAGCTTTATTAACAGTTTAATGTGAAAATCAGGAGACAAAGCCATTTCCCAAAAGGGAAATATTAAGGTATGAAAACAGGAGAAACAGGGAAATGTTTCAAAACATTTTCAAACTGGAAATGTTAGATAATATAGGACACATTATGTGGGTACTGCAAGCAAACTTAGAAAATCAAAATCCAAATAATCCTCTTAAAAAAAAAAAAACTGTGTTGAGGTATGCTCATTTTCAGAGTACTTGGTTCAGTTTGGAGAAGTACAATGTGATGCTCCTGGAGACAATTAAAAAAAGAGCAATTTCATGGAAACATTGATGAAATCTGCACTCCACTTTATCTAACTAGGTATATTGGAGTTAAAGTAGGTAATTTAGTGCCAGTTAAAATTCAGCAAATGACAGCTGTAGGAAAGAAGTAGAAAATAAAACTGCCAACATTACAATGCCTTTATACAAATCTGTGATACCTTCATCCCTAGAATATTTCAATTCTGATCATCATATCTGAAAAAGAATGCAATAATGCTAAAATAATTGTTTGCAGGATTGATCCATTCAAGCTGATTAGAAGGAGATTTGGGCAAAGGTTTAGGGTAGGAAAAGAAAACCCTTCTTCTGTAAAATTCAACATATGGTCATGGCGGGTATCTTGAATGGTTTTAAAATGGAATTGGATATATACATGGCCAGGTCTTTTAAGAGCTAAATACCAGTTTCAGGGGAATATTGGTGGGAAATGTTTCTATTATATCTCTATTTCCTCTGCAAGGCACCTGTTGACCACCATGGAAGAAAATGTTGGATTAAGAGTTGGCCACCATAAGAAATAAAACATTGGATTAAGATAGGTCTTGACATACTTCCATCGGTGGGTATTTTTCTTGGATGTTTGAGAAGCGGAGACTGAGGGAAAGGTTAATGTTACCAAGAATGTTCATATCTTCAGGAGTAACCACTTTGTACATGTGAGCAGAGGAAGTAGGTTTGTTGTACCATGAATGAAGAGGTCCTCTGTGAACCATTTTTGGCTGGTTGTTGCTTTGCTTATTGAAAAGATCAATATTTGGTTGTGCATGGAGATGACAGGTGAAGTTTTGCAGTGGCTTCTCCAGAAATACTGCATGAGTCAAAAAGAGGGCTGGGAAAATATTTACAGACCCCTCACATCCCGGACATAAACTGTTTCAACTCCTTCCCTCAAAATGACTCTATAGAGCCCTGCACACCAGAACACAAGACACAAGTTTAGTTTTTCCCCAAAAGCCATCACTCTGCTAAACAAATATTTCCCTCAACACTGTTCAACTATTACAAAGTCTGCACTACTATGACTGTTAATCTTCTCATCATTCCTTATCACCCATCCCCTCCCACTTGTGACTGTAGGACTGTAACTTTGTTGCTTGTATCCTTACGATTTTTATTGATTGTTTCCTAATATGATTTGATTGCTTATTGTACCCTATGACTATTTTAAGTGATGGTTCTTGACTCTTGACAATTGTATTTTTTCTTTTGTGTACACTGAGAGCATTTGCACCAAGACAAATTCCTTGTGTGTCTAACCACACTTGGCCAATAAAGATATTCTCTTCTCTTCTCTTCTCTTCTCTTCTCTTCTCTTCTCTTCTCTTCTCTTCTCTTCTCTTCTCTTCTCTTCTCTTCTCTTCTCTTCTCTTCTCTTCTCTTCCCTTCCCTTCCCTTCCCTTCCCTTCCCTTCCCTTCCCTTCCCTTCCCTTCTCTCTTATCTTGTCTTGTCTCCTCTCCTCTTCCCTTCTCTCTTCTCTTCTCTTCTCTTCTCTTCTCTTCTCTTCTCTTCTCTTCTCTTCTCTTCTCTTCTCTTCTCTTCCCTTCCCTTCCCTTCCCTTCCCTTCCCTTCCCTTCCCTTCCCTTCTCTTCTCTCTTATCTTGTCTTGTCTCCTCTCCTCTTCCCTCTTCTCTTCTCTTCTCTTCCCTTCCTTCTCTCTTGTCTTGTCTCATCTTGTCTCGTCTTGTCTCGTCTCCTCCCTTCCCTTCCCTTCCCTTCCCTTCCCTTCCCTTCCCTTCCCTTCCCTTCCCTTCCCTTCCCTTCCCTTCCCTTCCCTTCCCTTCTCTTCTCTTCTCTTCTCTTCTCTTCTCTTCTCTTCTCTTGTCTCCTCTCCTCTCCTCTCCTCTCCTCTCCTGTTCTGTTCTATTCTATTCTAAATGCTAGCTGAATTATTTGCCATTGGTACATGAAAAGCTGCTATGAAAAAGCAAAGAGGAACTATATTGAGTAGAAAATGACATTGTAAACTGATGTGAGTCTCTTGAAGCACCATTTAAAGCAAAAGTTTATCCTGTCCAGTCATATCCAATTTTAGGGGATGCTGCTTATCTCTGTTTCTTGGTCAAGGGAGCCAGTGTTGTCTGAAGACATTTCCATGGTCATGTGGCTGACATGACCATATGCTAAGGTACTTATTTATCTACTTCCCACCAAAGTGGTACCAATTTATCTACTCACATTTGCATGTGTTCAAACGGCTAGGTTGGCAGAAGCTGGAGCAAGAACAGGAACCCACCCCCATTGCAGGGTGCTCGGATCTCGAACCCACACAGTCAATTTTCCCATTGTCAAGCTCAGGATCTGAGTCACTGTGCTCCCTTCAAGCAGTGTTGCTATTCTACACCTCTATGGAGGAGAGAGAAAATCTTTTCCATTCTGGCCACAGGTCTCTAAGAACCAATTTGTTATGTGACTCTCTTCTCCAATACTCCTAAGTGTATTACACAGTCCTGCTAGTTGGGAAAAGGTTGAGGATTTGTAATTGGGTGCATCTAACAAGAGAAAGCATTTCTCAGCTGAACTTCAGGTTTGGTCAACTGTGTCATCTTGAACTCAGCTCAAATGTGCACAGAATTGTAATTCCCTCTTCTTCCCTTCCTCCACTGCTGCCAGAGGCATCCCAAAGTTTTCCAGGAGCCTCACCTGACCTTATCCGAACTGACTTCAATCCAAAGCATGCCTGTGACTAATTTTATTAATTTTTATTCCAGTTTGTAGCATTAGCCCAAGACCTTATTCAATAAGTCCTAATGCAGTCCATATTCAATATGTTAATTCAGCTTTAAATTAATATTTATTACACAGTTGTTTGGTTTATTAAAGAGAAGATGGGTTTAAGCAAAATGTTGAAGTAAGATAGGTTTTTGGAGGGAGGGGGAGGAAGGGAGGGAAGGAAGGAAGAAAGGACAAAGAGGGAGAGAGAAAGAACAAAGAGAAAACAAAGAGAAAATTTTTTTGTTAGAAATATGGATCAGGAAATTTCTAGTTACATTCTGCCTTGGTTGTAACATCTGTCAACACTTATGATGACACAGAGGTTATCTCTCTGAATAGATAAGACATTTTCAATATTTATCTTTAGGACATAATCACTTCACTTTCTCTGACAGCTAAAATGCATATATTTTAATGTATTTTATTTACGAAAAAGAAATTCTATCTCCCCCGAGTCAAATAATTTAACTTTAAAATGAGAAGGGAGTCTCTTCTGCTGAAAATACATAATGGAGGTGGATGCCTTTTTCTATCTAAACTTCCTGGCTGGGTTGAAGTTATCTTGAATTGGAGTGTGTCTTGAATTCCAGCAGGTTCTGATTTGCTTTTCAAATCAACTTGAACTCTGAGATCAAATCAGTTCTCTGAATCAGTTCTCTGAACCAAACTGACAATTCCAATCAGACTTTGCCCAACTTGTAGTAGTCTGATGAAGGAAACAGAAAAATTAAACATACAAAGAAGAAAAGTAATAGTTTGATAGCTGTAAAAGGAGAGATGATAGATAGATAGATAGATAGATAGATAGATAGATAGATAGATAGATAGATAGATAGATAGATGACAGAGATATAGATAAGTAGATAGATAGATGATAGACAGACAGACAGATGCTACTTCTTTATTATTTGAATTGTATGGCCGTTCATCTATCTGAGAAACTGTGGAGTGGAGAAACAAAAATGAAAGGTTACCTTAAACCAAATCCACTGCATCTCACTGAGGCTCAATACAAACAATAGTTAGCCAAAGATTAGCCTTTAACCTGATATTATCTACTTTTGCTTACAATAGTGATCCAAAACCTGGAAGCCTTTCTTGGCTTTGCTACCTAACATCTTTTGGGAAATAGATTTCTGGGAACTAAATTGGTTTTTTTTCACCTTTGAAGAAGCTGTGGTCTTCCTTTGGCCATAGCATCCATTGCCTGAAAATTGTCCTTCCCTTGATCAAACCCTACAGAACCACAACAAAGATTCAAATTCTGAATTTGGTAGAAAACCACAGGGATAACCGTGGAGAAATTATGCATTGGCAGTTACAAAACCAGGTTTTCAGCCTGGGGAAAATGGGATCTCTCTTATTCCCTTGGAGAAGAGAAGGGAAAGAAAATTCCAGGTTTTTTTTGAAGATCGCCAAGCTTTTAAGACCTTGTTGTAGCCTTTTTGATTAATGGATTGGTTGCTTGGTTGTCTGGCTGGTTGATGATTGATTATGTGCCATCAACTCATTTTTTACTCTGGCGATCTCATAGGTAAGTTTTCTCCATGATGATCTGTCCCCAGTCTAGTTCTTTAGATCTTCCAATGGTGCCACCATAACTGACTCCATCCTCTCTTCACTTTCCTTCACCCTTTCCCAATGTTAGATCCTTGTTCTAACCTAGATCAATGAAACAGAGTTCCCTCGAAGTTGTGCAGTCTGTGTCTTGAACTGAACTACTTTGAAGGATCAATAGTTTTAATCTGGAAGATGGAGACAGGGACAATTAGACTTGGGGAGCATTTTGTGTAATTTCAAAACAACACATCTTTACAAGAGCAATTAGTAAGGTATGAAACATAGACCCATTTGCTTTTATCTTTTGGTCGAGTGCAGCAATGGAATCATTTGACTTTTTTCCACCACTTAGATTTGTAACCATCTAGAATTACAGAAACTCTCCTAAATATGCTGCTTAAATGAGGTGGAGAGGGATGTTTGCTGGTTTTCTTTTTCTTCTTCTTCTTCTTCTTTTTTTTGGCAAAGACACTTATGCTTGGAAATTATGTCCAAGTTTTTTTTCCTTCTCCTACTTTGAAACCTGTTGTTCTGCCCATTAACACAGTTTCCTCACCCCCTTTAATAAATCCTTCCTAATAAAATTCTGAGAGTTATCTCCTTGCTCACTTAATGGTACCTGCCTGAATTCTAACTGTAACTTGGACAAGAAAAAGGAGATAAAGGAATAAAATAATGTGCAATTTCCAACCCCATTATGGTAACTCTGAACATCGCATGGTTTAGGAAGAAAAGTAATTTAGACGGCATTGCAACAAATGCCATAATTCAAAATGGAAACTATCCATCACAGGTTCAAAGAATATTTTTTAGTGTTCTAAGGAAAATACCCAGACATTCTTGGAAACAAATTAAAACAAATTGATTGACTTAATTTGGAGATAAATGGTAATACACAGCAAGTGACAGCTACACATAGTTCCCCCCCCCCCCATTTTTCTTTCTTTCTCCAGGTATACAGGATTCATAATTATGCGCAAAATACTGTCATAATGCAAAATGAAAAGTAACTAGTTTTCAAAACCCCCCCTTTTTTTTCTTTCAAAAGTATTACCAAATGCTTCTTCTTCTTTTTTTCTTTCCCTTCCCTTGGCCTGATTTACAGCTCTACCACGCTTTTGACAGTTTGAAAAATTCAAAGTATATAAACAGCCAACAATAAGAGGAAAAGACTGGTTTACATTTTACATTTAGCATTCTGGTGCTGAAAAAATATGGAAAGTGGCTAGGAAAGTTACTGGATTTTGTTTTTCATTGTGTATTTCCCTACTCATGGATAATTCAGACAGCTTCATGCATATTTCCTACATTCACGGGAAAATTGACTTAAAAAGAAGACTATTGCTTGCCTTCTGAACAACTCCTTATTTGCATGTATATCAATGTCTACACCTCTATCATCTATATCTACATCTCCCTGTTACTCATACTTGGCCACTTCCCCAATACTGAGAGTTGAATTTTATACACATCTTAAAGTGACCAAGTTTGAGAAATGCAGGTCTATATTAGCACTGAAAAAGTGAAGGAAGAATGTAAGTTGTGGCATTTCTGAAACTAATGATGAAATGTATAGAACAGAATAAGGTGGTGGACTAGACAAGAAACATCCAGGTTCAAGTCCATTCTTAGATCCATTTTTTTTTAGCAATGGATGCTCTTTAGATGACTTTAGGTCTGTCTCTGAACATTTCATGGGAGGAAAGAATGCTCTATACTCAGTATTGGAACAGTGGAATAAAATTCTAAAAATTAAAGAATATGAAATATCATGTATCATTTGTTTGACGTTCTTCAATGGAACTGCCGCAGTAGAAGAGATCTTAGAAGATAGAAAACCCTCATCTATCTTAAATAAATCAAGCTACTCTACTTAGAGGAAATACAACCTGGAAGAAAAATTGAAGATTATATTGATATTGAGCGAAGAGCTGAATTCTGTGAAAAATGTCCACTCAAGGGCTCAGAAGAGAAAGATGACCTAAGAGTAAAGCTCTCCTTATAAACAAAGATTCCCCAAGGGTAAATTGCACTCAAACTTATGAGTTCCCTAGAGTCCAGGTTTCAAATGACCATAGTTACTGGAATACTGCCTGCCGTCCCTTTGTAGATTTGTGGTTTACCTCTGGCATATTCTCTTTGTATGTGATTCTACCCTGAACTTCAGCTATAAATCTTTCAACCAACCAGTCCATCAACTGATAGAATGGCCTTTCTTTTTTTTGACTTGGTTCCATTTGCTTTTGCATGACATCTTTGTTCAAAACAAAGAATGAGCCATTTGACAGTCAAGTCTTATTTGTGTTTATTTAGGATGGGCTCAGAGTTTTGAGAGAACTGAACAGCTGAAGCACTGTTTGCAAGAAGTTCTCTATGCCGTACACAATAGGATAATTTTTTTCTGAAAGGGCATTTGAAACTTCATGGATCTCCTACCAGTTCCCATAATTTTCTCTCTTCTGAGAGGAAAAAAAAGTTTCTGAAACCTTCAAAGTGGCACTATCAATTTTAACAACTGGTGCAAATGTTCCAATTTCACTGCTTGTTAGGACTAGCCCCAGTGATCTGGGCACAGCTGCATGGAATAATTTTAATTGGGGACATCTACAGATACAACTGTCATTATGAATACCAGCTTGACTTGTTTAGAAATAAAGGATTAGGTGAAATTATAGCCTATCAATAGTTACTAGGTGCCTCAAAAGATGCTATGCTTTTGATTTGATTCCTTTTTAATCTCGCTTTTCTTCTATGTCTCTTCTGCTAGCATATGAAAAATTCCAGCCAGGGGATAACTAAAGCCAATCTTGCTTAAATTTAGCCCTACCATTGAACTTTGGATCATCCTTTGAGACCAGAGCTGTTAGAATACAAAGAGAGGTATTAGTAGCTTCCAAAACCAATTCAATTGAGGACAGACGTTAGTAAATATTTATGTCGGTATACCGAGTGAATAATACTCAGTTGGTTTAGGACACACAGTGTGTACTGCCCCACTAAAATTATGGAGAATATTGTCAAGATCAAAGAACATGCCAGTAAGAACACCATTGTCCTTTCCTTTGAAGAAAGGAACTCAATGAGGGTGAAGATAATCATTCATCCATTCATTCATTACATTATATCACAACCTGGAGAAGATAAATGAGCATTCCCCTTTTCTCTTTTCTTTCTCACTCCCTAAAGCTATATCAAAATGGATCCTTGCAACATCCTTTATAATTATGTATGAAGAAGCAAATGGACTCACTGGCATATCAAACCTTTTTCTCACTATCCCATTCTATTCTCGCCTATTGTAGGGCCTCTTTTTGTGTATGCAATCGTTTGACAAAAAGAGTAGGTAGAAGAACTGCAGATGGACAGATTCCATTCTAAATCAGGGCATGCTGAACGGTAACTCTCCTCACTTCTACTTTGACCATCTTCTTTTTTAAAAAAAATAATTTTTATTAAACAATTTTTCAACATCATTTCCATTCATTACTCCTTCGTGACAGTATACATACTTTTACATAAATCTTAACTATCTATATACTTGTCTATGTTGCTTAATCTATCTATCCACGATATATTTTACCTTATTATCTTATTGTCTTCTTCTCTATTCAATTCTATATCTATTATTTTGCCAATCATACAGTACATTCCACGTCAAATAATAATCTGTTTCCTCTCTTTCCTTTATCTCCATGGTCAACTTGTCCATCTCGGCACACTCCAGTATTTTTCTTATCACATTTTCCTCTGGTGGCATGCTATCATTTTTCCAATTCTGTGCATGTTATTCTTGCTGCCGTTAATAAACGTAGCATTAAATACTCTGTTTTCTTATCATATTTTCCATTATTATACCTAATAGAAAAGTCTCGGGTACTTTGACCATCTTCTGTATTCGACAACACAGCAGAAGGACCACAATGGCAGAAATAAATCAAACCCCATTTGCCTAATCCAAAATATATCCCAAGGAAGAGAGACTAAATGGCCTGCTGAAAGGCCAGATCAGATCATAAAAATCATTGACTTGGAAGAAGCCATTGAGATCAGTAGAACAAGCCTTCTCCTCAGGGCAGGAACTCAAATTTCACTATCCCCACCATATGGCTGCACTCTTGACTGATAAGAGAAAGTCTTGTCATCTGCTGCTGCAACAGCAGCTTGTCTATTTAAATGAAAAGTAAAGGTGTTTCTATATGTAAACACCTTCAGGTTGTGAAAGAGTTGGGTGATCCATAAATGTGAAATATAGAGTAGAATAGAATAACTGAGTTGGAAGGGACTTTGGAGGTCTTCTAGTCCAACCTCCTGCTTAGGCAGGAAACCCTACACCACTTCAGACAAATGGTTATCCAATCTCTTCTTTAACACTTTAAAACTTGGAGCATTCACAGTTTCTGGAGGCAAGTTGTTCCACTGGTTAATTGTCCTCATTGTCAGGAAATTCCTCCTTCATTCTAGGTTGCTTTTTTCCTTGATAAGTTTCCACCCATTGCTTCTCCTTGTCCTGCCCTCAGGTACTTTGGAGAATAGCTTGACTCCCTCTTCTTTGGGGCAGCCCCTGAGATATCGGAAGGCTGCTCTTGTGTTACTCCTAGTCCTTCTTTTCATCGGACGAGACATACCCAGTTCCAGCAACCGTTCTTTAGATGTTTCAGACTCCAATCCCCTAATCCTCTTTGTTGCTCTTCTCTGCACTCTTTCTAGAGTCTCAGCATCTGTTATATAAATGAAATAAATACGTCTCTGGAAAAAAAAAAATTATAGAGATTGTCAATCATCCAGGCCATGGTTGCCCCAAAGGTGCTTTTCAAAAGGCAACTGGATTTTTTTGCTTCTTGTTTTTTTTGTCTTTTGAAAACATTTCACTTCTCATTCTTCAGAACTGAAGAAGCTTCTTAGATGAGAAACAATATATTTTTAAAAGAAAAAAAAAACTAGGAAGGTCCAGTTGCCTTTTGAAAAGCACCTTTGGGATGTCTGGAAGAACTGCTGAAATCACACTTGTATCTGGGATGCCAAAAAGCATATTTCCTGTTGATTTGATTTGATTTATCCGGATTGTTTCGTTTAGAATTTGTGATTAAATAAAACACAGCATTTTTCTTGTCAATGCTTTGGAGGATGGTTTTAAAAAGGCCCAAATGAGTAAAATATGCATGGAGTTCAGCTGGTTAATGTTGCAGATTGGCCAAGAAAGTCATGTCTGCAACTACCAACTAATTTGCATTCACAAAACCAGAGGAAACCTTGATGTCAAACCGCAATCAGGACTGTGTGTATAAATGGGCCAATTGTGGGAACAGCTGGCCAGTTGTGCAAGGACAATTATCCAAATCACCCATCCTGCAATTGCTGTAATAAGACCTTCATTTGCAATCCACCCAGCTTAAAAATAACAGCTTTTCATTTTGTGCAGAGGAATGCCATTTTGGAGAATAATGGAGAGTAACGAGTTGCCACTCTTGGGGTTATTTTTAAGATGTAGCCCATGGTGGTGTAATTCTCCGTGGAAAAGTGCTGAGATCATTGGTTTTCCAGTGGCCCATCCATTGAATGTTCTGTTGGCTTAATCATTTCCATGTCTCACAAAGAGGTCGCTTTCCAAGTATGGCCCTTTTTTGAAGAGCTCTTTTGAGGGAGATTGAGATTCACAGAAGTGTTGGGGATAACAAATATAATGTTCTGGTGGCCCACTTGTCAACAGACTCCATAAACAGAATTGACATTTTGTTTTTATTGTTGTGTTGAAAGAAAAGAAAATCTGGAGCTTCTAGTAGATGTTTATGAGTGATGTAGAAAACACAGACAAAGGAGATGACAATAAAAGAGAATGTTTGTAGATCAGGGTTGAACTGTGGGGTCCTTGGTGCTCTCTGAGAATAGAAGAGAAGAGAAGAGAAAATGAATGGAATGGAATGGAATACAGAATAGAAAATGAATGGAATGAAATGGTATATAGGATTGAAATGGAACAGAATGGAATAGGAACTAGGGAACAGAAATAGAAAACTTTATTGGCCAAATGTGACTGGAAACACAAGGAATTTGTCCCCTTTTCTCTGAGCTTGGTGAGACCAAAGGCATGGCTTTTGAATATCTTTATGTTTATCCAACATGCCCATACTGTACCCTAAATATGATCAGGCATCAACATATGCCAATACATTTGTGAAATTTTGCATCTTGAAGTAGGATCTACTCTCCTCCATTTTTGAAAAAATGGATGTTCTGCATTTAGTAGCTGAATAGATATTTATTTACAAAGCTGATGTTCAGTGTGTGCTTTTTCCTTGAAATAAATGAAAAAAGGAAGCCAGCTTTAGAGGTTATGAACTAGTCCTTCTGGACATCTTAGCAAGAGAAAGAGAGAAAAAATCCCTCACTAAGTAACTCTTCAGAAAAATAAAGTCTTGGATATTTTGGCAGTCTGGAAGAGAATGAAGTGACACAAACAAAGAGAGGGGAAATGACAATGGTTTGTACCTGAAGAGATTAGATAATTTGGTGCAGATTGCTTTGACAACTGACAGACTGCTGAGCAGTGGAGCAGCTCTTAACGTTTATCCTAACAGAAACAGAGTTTTCACTTATAGCGGGGATATTCTATTAATCTTGCATTTAAATAGAAAGAACATTCACCTACAGATACCAGTTTTGACTCTGTTCTGCTTAAAGGTAAATGCATAAACAACAACCCAGTGCAAAACTATGGGTGTGTCAAACGTGGTTATGAATTGTACTGCTTGAAC
Organism: Hydrophis major; assembly: GCA_033807585.1. Taxonomy (NCBI): domain Eukaryota; kingdom Metazoa; phylum Chordata; class Lepidosauria; order Squamata; family Elapidae; genus Hydrophis; species Hydrophis major. The sequence continues at coordinate 25,112,244 of CM066338.1, forward strand.
TATCCTTTCTAACAGAACTCTTAAAATGTTGGATATTGCCAATCTGACCCCCCATCTCTATGGAGTTGGCTTGGTTCTAGATCCTGGATCATGATTTGTACCAGTTGGTACCAGTTGGCAAATATATGCAAAGCTATCATCTGATGGTGCAGTGGTTAAAGTGAAGTATTGCAAGCTAATTCAATTCTCACCTGTTCAAGGTTGACTCAGCCTTCCATCCTTCTGAGGTTGGTAAAGTGAAGACACAGATTATTGGGGGCAAGAGACTGACTCTGTAAACCGCTTAGAGTGGGCTGTAAAGTATTGTGAAGCAGTATATAAGTTGCTATTGCTATTGCAAGTGGAGTCTTAAGAGTGTTAACCAAGAGCCAGCCAACACTCATCTTCTCTTAAAAGTAGAGGCCATAGCTTGTCTGCACACATCACTGAAGGATGGTTATTCAACCGCTGCATTAATTTATATGACTTCCTCTTCTTAAGACTCTAAGCAGGTTGTGATAGAATCACCACCTCACCACAAAGTACCATCCAATGAAATAAAAACAACAGCAGCCAAGTGGTCTCCTTCAGCATTTCACCTGTAATTGGGTAGCTCCCACTCTATTGCAGCTCCTGTCCCAAAGGTTCAAGGAAACAGCATGGTCTTGGGTATCTTTGAAAAGAACAATAAGATGGGAACCAACCTTAGATTGGAGTCTTGCTTTCTGGCAACCACTCTTCATGGGAAGGGGGATCCTCAACCAGATCTCTAGTCGTCCATGAAGTGGATGGTCAGATTCTGACTGGTCAGACAGTGCCTGAGGAAAGGAATAAAGACTCAAAACATGATTTTGTCTGATACAGGAAGGGCCTGGAAGGAGTAGCCATTTAAAGTCCAGCTAGTATGAGAATTGCCAGAAGATGTCTATTTCAACATGTTTTCAGTTAATTTTTTAGGTGCAAAATGTAAGCATGCTTATTTGTATTGATGGTAAGAAGTAACAAAATTGGAGACTTTGACAAAATTGTGGATTCTGTACTATAATTGCCAGTCTCTCAACTCCTTTTTGACAATATTCTCTCCTCTTGCATTTTCTGTTTCTCACTCACCACCTTCTTTCATCTTATAATTTTTTTTTGTCACCAGACCTGTCATTTGCTTCTTATTTCCTCTGAATCCCTGAGTTTTTTTCCATCCTACTTACAAAATAAATCAAGTTTCCCAAGAGTGAGACTGCTCCTTAGTCCACCAGCCTAGAGATCTACCTAGGCTAGTTGTAAACCATAAATTGTTGTCTTGGTATTAATGTCAATGTGAATTTCAGACAACTCATCTCTTTCTTGATTATTTATTAGGTTGAGAGGCCACCTGGCTCCAGAATGGCCACGAAGAGCTTACAGTTAAACAATAGAAAGCAATTATTATGTTTTCTTTGTATGCAGACAAACCACACACCCTGTACACAATGGATGGTTTCCCCAAACACCCTCCCCTAAGCCTGGGAAAGCAGCCAAGTTTTTAAAGCCTTCTGGAATATCATCTGGGTGGTAGCTACTCTGAACTTTTATCCCCCTGGTGCAAAAAATGAGTGTGATAGAAAAAGCTCTGTTAATTGGCTAGAAGGAAAAAAAAAAAACAGCTAGTTCTAAATTTGCAACAACAAAACTCTATCCATTAACTCTGGTAACTGCCTGTCATGTAGAGCCAGCAGCCAGTGAGAAAGATGTAAGAAACTGCATTTGCATCAAAAGAGTTTATCAGTGAAGCACAGGTAGTGTTTCAAACTTGACAGCAGGTACTTATTAATAATGGTATATTTCCACCCTTTCCTGTCACCATTTGCTTCTCCCACCCCTGGCAAAATGTTAACTTTTCAAGTATTTTAAAACACTATACAGAGACTTAATGGGTTTTCAGTTTTTGAAAAGGGAAGGCAAGCTTGTTTTTAAATTAGTCGGTTTTGGCACTTTTCTTCAGAGCCCAGGGCATCTCTTTGCAAATCCTGCCTTTTCAAAAAGGCCATTTGGGAGTACAGTGGCTGGCAGAATTATCACCTTGCTGCCAATAGCTTTGTCCTTGGTTAATTTTAATATTGCTTCATGCATATTGCTTGGGTTGTATGAGCTTTTTCAGGTAGAGCAGATAAAAAACTAAGCTAAGCTAATTTGACTTTGCTGTAAAGTTCCATTTATAGAATCACGCAAGTCTGAAAGTGCAAAGCTCCCACCATCACTTTTACAGCTTGATAACTTAGTGAAGGTCCCTCCTGAGCTCTTGCCCTGCCTATTATGGGGTCTCTTATCTGTCCATTCAATCTTGCTGTGACAATGTCTGGAGCCAAAAGTTTAGTACTTCGATTTTTCCATGAATTCGTTCCTAAAGAATTCTTTTTTTCTGAAAAATTGTTCCTACTTCCATAATGTGCCTCTCCCTTGCACGGAGAAATTAATGTAATCTAACCATTTTGAAATAGTTGATAATGAAATTGAACATGGATTATCATAACTTGAAAGAAAGGATTAAGAGATACTGCGTCATTTTCAGTGATTACCAGAAATGGGAAAAGATATATTTCACAATGGATTTTGAGTAATTTTCCTGTTAATTCTAGGATGAATGTAACTTGACAGCTGATATAGTCTTGTTAAGATTCAGGTGACTTGATATACCTTTCCTCCTCCTCCTCCTCCTCCTCCTCCTCCCCCCTCCCAATAGATTGTGCTTACTAGCAGATTTTGTTGGTTTAAAAAGTGACCTCTGTTCCACTTTGGCTTGAAAGAATTTTTTTTAAAATTTTTCACTTAGTATATTGCTAGCTTGGGGGAGAAGGAACCAGATTGCCAGGGGTTCCGATCTAATATTAATTTATTAATGAAATGCAAATGAAGTCATGCAGCAAAAGACATAGACAGATGGTCCCTTCTCTTACCTGTGCCACGGAGTCAGGAAATGTGATCAGGAGGCAGGATGTGAAATGGCCTTTAAATGATGGAAGGCCTGGAACTAGCTTCAGGGACATTGAAGTTGTCATTGGTATTGGGACACTGGCAGAATTAATGTCTGATAAAGGCCTGCATACAAATGCCCCCCCCCCCCCAGGCTGCTATCTCCATATCTCCATTCCTGATTGAAAAGCCGCAAAGTTTTGCCCCCTTTTTTTCTTTTTCAAGTGACTTGTGGGTTAAGTGAACAGATAGAAATGAAAAATGGCTTACCTGATTTAAGTCAGTGTCTGACCCAGAGGTGGTATTCAGCAGGTTCTGACCAGTTCTGGAGAACTGGTAGTGGAAATTTTGAGTAGTTCGGAGAACTGGCAAATGCCACCTCTGACTGGACATTTTGCAGTATCCTTCCCCTGCCATGCCCACCAAGCCACACCCACAGAAAATTGAATCCCACCACTGATCAAATCCAAGTAAATTTTGTAGCAAACCACTGAACAACAAACACAGTTAATTTGAGAGTCATAAATATGTGCTATATGTAAGAGCCTGAAGGTGGAGTTAAGAGAATCATCAGCATAGAGTCGTTAAGTTCTCACAAACAATCTTGCATTCCATTGACCTTTATCTAGTGCCAATTTACTTTTGACTAAAGTTGGTTGATTAGATTCTTGTGTATCGGCATGAACATTAAATCAGGTTAACTAGAATTTATTGTGCGGTCTTGATTCTTCATGCCTGACATTATGGCTGCCAAGAGTCTCAGTGAAGACAGCTCATTATGATTTAGAATGGATATGTTATTGCTTTTCATCCACGTGTCTCATCTCAGAGTTTTTGCAAAAAAAAAAAAAGATCTGGGGAAGAAAGACAGCAGGTGTCATTCCCTTCCTTCTACCCGTATTGTCATTTTTGTCTAGGCACCAAGGATACGGGGGTATGTGTGATTTTTGCCTTTTGTTAACTTTCCTATTTGTCAATCAAAGTGAAGTACATGGCGGCCATTTAAAACTCACAAGGAAATCCTGTGATGGAAAGAAAAGGCAATCAGGAGAAGAACACTGGAATCTGATTCTGTTCTTTGTTATAGTGGCATCTAAAAAGAAAGAGCACCAGTCAATAAGAAGTTCTCACTCTGCAAAAGGAATTAGTTAAAAAGTGAGTCAGCAAAAGTTGGTCAGAAGTGCTTCACTGCATGTTCATTTTTTGTTGTATCTGCATTCTTCAGATACAAGAAAAACCCCTTTTAGTCCGATTGAATTTGAATTCAAGGACTGAAATTCGAAGATGGCAAGGAATGGAATCTGGCCAGCTGTATTTTCTCTGAGAATCCAGTTTGGTCCAACAGCAAGAAGCAAGGTAAACATCATTAGGGATTGAGAGTCATTGATTTCAGTTTAACTCCGGACTTTTTGTATTCTTGCTTATTCTGAACAATTTACTTAAGATGCTGAACTCAAGTAGAAGCTTATCTATGATTTGCTGCTAGACCTTCTTAATTGTAGGTACTGGGGCTTTAACCTAGGTCCTTCAGCAGCTGGTATATACTGTATGATCAATCCCTGAGTTACAACTTTTTACATTGGTTCCCTCAACAAGCTTTGGACTTCCATTCCTAGATTCCTCAATGTGTCAGATGTATTCTCGTCACTTATTTTTGAAATCCAGATCTCCATCCAAACAATACCTGGCCTCTGACCTACTTAGCCACAGCAAAATTAACTGGGCCATATGCTAACAAATGTCATTCAAGGCTGATTGGTTACTTGAACCTTTGGAAGTTAATTTCCCCACTACTAAGGTAGCTGGTTCCGTCTCTGATATTGTTCAGCCATCATTTGTCTCCCTATGCCTCAAAGATATTGGAAAGTTGATTGAAGGAGGCTGGTCCAATCAAAGGATCTGATTAAAGTGAACTTGATATCTTTCTAGTTACCTTAGTGTGAAACGAAATGTCTTCTCTTTGGTATTGTGAGGAATATGGAGAAACGATGTACTTGGAGACTGACAATGCCACAGAGAGTTTGCATTCCTTGTTGCGCTTTTCAAAGGAATATAAAATGAGAGTCACAGCAATGTCAAGGAAACAGATCTCCTTCTCTCCTTCCTTCAGAGCTCTTGATATTGTATTTCAGTAATGATTCTCCATTCATTTCTTTTCAAGTCCATTTCTCTTTACCACCAAGCTGCTCCTTTTCTGATATCACAGTCCTTCACTTCTACGGTTATCACAACCTTTACTGGCTGATCAGCCTCCAGAAAGCTCAAGCAGATAAGAATGGACATCCTAGTCTCACACTGCAATTTTGTAGGTGAAAAGGAGCAAAACCAATTATCTTTGATGAGCAAAATTGAGTTTTGGTGGTTGATTTGCCAAAAACTTTGCTGGATTCTTATATATGAAGGCTTCATGTAGGAACAAATATCTGGTAAAATCTAATAACATTAGACTCAATTGCTGTTAGTCCAAGATATTATAGTTAATGGTGGTTCACATTGGCTCAACATGGTTAGGATGTTGGGCTGACAATTGGCAGGCTCACATTTGAAACCCAATTACTGGGGATGTCACTCACTCCAGCTTCTGCTGACCATTTTGAGTTGCCACTTTGTGAGTAGATAGATGGGTTACCACTTTTCTGGGCAACTTAATGGGGGGGGGGACATGAAATAAGCCCCCAACCGGCCCACCTCCTGGCAACAGTTATGTCCCCAGCTAATCCTCTCAACCCAGAAGTACTTCGGTGCTCCTGACCTGAATGTAATACTGTAGTAAGGCTAATGTGGTATAATGTAGTCCAGATTTCCAGGAGGGGAAGAAGAAAGTTTAGATAGTTTGTGTAGGAGAAAAGGACAGTTCAGGGGGCTCCTTCCTAATAGTTCTCAGAATATGTGTTTAATGATGCAGATGGTCTGCTTTGGTTTGGAAAGATTTTTCTCTGTTGGTGACGAACAAGAAACAAAACTGGTTAAAAACCTCTAGTTTGTCTTCCTTGGTTTTTGGACCCTGGCAATTAATCACATAGATTGTGATAGTTGTCCAAAACATCAAGGAACATCAACTTGCTTATCACTCTATAAAGCACTTTATAAGGCCACATTTGGAATACTGCATCCAGTTTTGATCACCACATTATAAAAAAAATGTTGAGACTTTAGAAAAAGTGCAGAGAAGAGCAACCAGGATGATTAGGGGACTGGAGGCTAAAACATATGAAGAACAGATACGGGAACTGGGCCTGGCTAGTCTAGTGAAGAGAAGGACCAGGGGAGACAGGAGAGCAGCCTTCCAATATTTGAGGTGCTGCCCCAGAGAGGAGGAAGGGGTCAAGCTATTTTCTAAAGCACCCAAAGGCCAGATAAAGAATAATGGATGGAAACTGAACAAGGAGAGATTTAACCTGGAAATAAGGAGAAACTTTCTGACAGTGAGAACAACCAACCCCTGGAACAGAAGTTGCCTTCAGAAGTTGTGGGAGCTTCCTCACTGGAGGCTTTCAAGAAGAGACTGGACTGCCATCTGTCAGAAATGGTGCAGGGTCTCCTGCTTGGACGGGGGGGGGGGGGGTTGGACTAGATGACTTACAAGGTCCCTTCCAACTCTGATTATTTGTTAATCTGGTTCTACATCAAAACATCACTTTCTTAAATTTTCCTATACCATATCAAAATCATCTCAGCACCATTCATCTATTCATTACCTCCTCCTCCCTGCAAAACCCAATCCCTTCTAGCATTGATAATGTTACCTAGTTTGGTAATGAAATATCTGCAAGAAAACCAGCAAGCTCAGAGAATACCAAGTTTCCCACAGTCTTCCTCCTCTTCCTTTATCACCTCCTCCTCCTCCTCCATCACTTCCTCCTCCTCCTCCCCATAACTTTTTCCATACTTAGCAGTTGAGGAAAAGGAGACACACAAATGCAACTTTTATCATTAAGCACTATAAAGACAAAACCATGTTGACAACGCTTAAATTTTGAACCCTCCAGGAGTGCCCTAGCTCTAATTCCGGCCCCTCATCAAGCTATTGTTTTGTTGAAGTTGCAGCTGCCTAGCCACCATTCCGACAAAGTAAACAATCTTCATTTATATATGCTGCTTCCCCGCCCACTGCAACGCATGATGAGTTCCTTAACTTATGAGCTCAAGTCCCTCAGACGAAGCAAGATTAGCACTATTGTCTGTAACAGAGCAAAATGTCTCAAATTTCCCAAGGCTTAAATGGCATTGCAGAAGAGTAATTAGCCAGTGCAAAAAGGAAACATCAGACAGATTGGTCATCTGATTGCTTCCATTTAGAAGCCACTCTGGAATTTGTAGGATTTGTCAGTGTGGCAAAAAAACAACAAAAAACGGTTGACTTTTGTTTCAAAATGATGGCAATCACGAGTGCTGTCTTGGCATACACACATCTCGGTGATGTTGACCAGGCGTTTTGGGGATACGAGCACCATAAAAACATTCATTTCTTGGACCATCTATCTCCTGTCTTTCTAGCGCTGATTACTGTGACACATAAACCTTCATATCTGAGTTAGGAGAGTTGTTACACTTTTGTGAGAGCAATCAAACTGTGTAGAATTCAGTTTCTTACAACCTCTTTATTTTTCCAGAATCGGATTTGGTCTGAATCAGTTTGTGCTTCGTTAAATAAGAGAACAGAATAAAAAGAGAGACTATCCGCATACCTTATTTAAAAAAGTAATAATAATGAGAAGCTATCGATTCAGTTCAGTTGAGACTTTGGAGTCTGATAGCACCTTTTTTGACCCTACAGTTTTTTCTCACTTCTCTATTATCACTTCTCCCAAACATTGGGATATAGCTTCATCATCCAGCAGATTAATAAAAAGATAGCTGTTTTCTTTGAGGTGGACTAATGGAGTTTTTGAGATGTTTACTGCAGCCCTGTTGAATTGTGAGCTGTTGAATCCCACTTTTAAGCAAAATGTGTATTTTTCCACCTCTATTTGATATGCACAATGCAATGGTATATAGTCAGTGGACACAGCAGGCAACAGCAACACCAGTGGAGAAGGGAACAAGGAAAATCATTCAAAATAAGTGACTAATTAATCATATTCTTTATTTTAATAACACATTGTCTCTGTTGGCAAAAGTGTATGTCTTCAATCTCACAGTCAGGGCTGCAATTCTAGTTGTTGGTCAACCCCCCATGGTTGACAAATTGACTTTACAGCAGAGAAAGAGTAGGGGGAAAAGTTCCAATCTTTCATTCACCATTAAAAGTTCCAAAACTTAATTATAAAAGTTATTATTATTGTTCCTGTATGCACAACTGGATTCAGACCAACACTTTCATTTTGTGGGGATGGAGGTCAAGATCAGTGATGGTTGACCAATCTTTTTTTCAATTCCCATAGACAATTAGCAGTCAATACCCCCCCCTTTTTTTTTTCTTTCCCAGGAATAACCTTTGTTAAAATAAAATTACTAGTCCAACAAGTCATTTCAACTTATTATTCATCTGTTAGGATTTTATGTTAGAGCTTCAAAAAGATGTTAGACCAGTGGTGGAATTCAAAATATTTTACTACTGGTTCTTGGGGGGGGAGGACTTTGTGTGCGTGTGGAGCATTCTAAAACAGGCAATTTTAAGCATGAAAATTTACCATCAGCGCTGGTGAGTAAAACACGGGAGGTGGTATTCAGCAGGTTCTGACCAATCCCGGAGAACTGGTATCAGAAATTTTGAGTTGTTTGGAGAACCAGCAAATCCTGCCTCTGACTTGCTCCACCAATCCCATCTATTCTCTGCCTCCCATTGAGTCCCAGATGTTCAGCTGGGTCTCCTTTGGTTGCCCTGCTGTCAGCGTTCCAGCCATTCCAACCAACAACTCCAAGACGCTTTTATTTGGATAGTAACTGGCACAACTGGGGCAATCCCGAATCTGAAAATTCTGGGTTACCTTGCAATAATTAAAACTACAAATCCAAGCCCCTACTTCCATTGTTACATCACATGCCCCAATCATCATCTGTCCCAACTGAAGAAGACTTCCTCTCACATACGTGCACAATAGCATGACCTTGAACTACAAAAAGAATGTTATTTTGTCTAACTACATATACCCCAAGAACTTTCACCCCCCCTGACTTTCCCAGGCTCAAAATGTGACAGCATGGGAGCGTCTGGTTTCAATATGGCTTCCAAAGCTGACACCTGCACAGAAGAACGGAGCTGGAAAGCAGGTTAGTGGGGTGGGAGAGAATGGAGATTTTACAGTATTCGTCCCCTGCCACGCCCACCAAGCCACGCCCACAGAACTGGTAGTATAAAAAAAAAATTGAATCCCACCACTGGTAAAACAGCTGAGGCACAGCACTCTGCTCTGCAGTGCCTATCAGCTGAGCTATAAACAAAGGAAATAACAAAGGCTATAACAAAGGAAAGGGCGAGGCCAACTGCTGACTGGCAGTACCGGATTGCTGGAACTGGTGTGAACTGGCTGCATACCACCACTTTGTTAGATTCACCTTCTTCCTCAGAGATCCAACCATGGTGAGAGATCAAAACAACTGGAAGAACACAAAGAGCACATCAGAAAAGGCCTTGTAGCTCCAAACCAGAAGTTTTCAATTCAAGAAGCCCTAGGAAATACTGTATGCTGGGGGTGTGGGGGGCGGAAGTATCACAATCCAGTTGAAAACAAAACACTTCTAAGTAACATACCGTCCATTGACCTATTATCCTGCTTCATCTTTCAACCTATATTTATGTTATTTATTATTTCTTCTTTTAGATTGATTGGTTGCACTTGATTTAAATTCTCCAGCGAACAATTCACTCGAGCATGAAAGAACAGCTGCTTATTTATTTATTTGAAAATAGAAATGCACCATCCAGTAATTAATCCATATTATTGATGCATTATTTAAAGATGACATCAAGGTTTGGCGCACCTCTGCAGATAGCAACAATCATCTGATGAAAATCTGGTTGAAAGATATTTCTGTTATCATCTATGTGATGTGATCCATATTCTTGCTCAAGTCACAGAAAAAAAAAAGTCTTGTGATTCCTTCTTTGCAGCAATTTTAGGGTAGGGATAGTGTTCTGTCCCTAATTAGCATTCTTGAGATCCCCGCGCTTTGATTGGCCAAAGCGCGGGGCACTCTGATTGGTCAGGCGAGCCGCGCCGATTGGCTCGCTAGGAATCTCCCGCGATTGGTCCATTCGAATCGTGGGAGATTCAAAGTGGTGCCATTGGCCGCGGCCGCCGCGACTAAAGGAATAAAAGCCGCGAGCTTTTTCCTTTGCCCCAGTTCAGTTCCAACTTTAAATAAAAGAGCATGATTTGAAGTCACCGACTCCTGGCATCATTTCGCGGACACAACAGATAGATTTTGATTTTGCTAACTCTGACATGCCAGCTTATTTCTGTCGGGGAGGGAAGAGATCGTGATTTCCTCTGCAATTCAAGTTTTTCAATCCAGGAATATAAAAATCAGTGAATTGCACTTACCGTTAAAACCATAATACCGCAATTACCATTTGCTTTTAAGGCAAAGTGTTGTTCAGTATTCTGGCCAAAGAAACTTTTAGATAATGCTTTAGGGAGCTTGCTTTGGGAACGGGAGGAAAAAAATGGAGATTTTTTTTTAAAAAAAACAACTAATGCAGCCATCTCAGATTTAAAAATAAGCAAACAAACAAACTCATGGTAAGTAATCATTAATTCTCCCTACTCTACCCCAAAAGGACTACTTAACAGTTTTTGACCGATCTAATCGCATCCCTGGGGAACCGGATGGAACATTTGCATTAAATTACCCCCTCATTTCTCAAATCTTTGTCTGGCCTTTCTTGTAGATTTTGCTGCCAGCATTCTTGAGTTTGGCACAAACTCACTCACCCTACAGCTAATCTAGCTGTTGCTTACCTGGTAGGATAGTGTAGAGTGCAACATGAGGTTACAGGGTGATAAGGATGAATCCGGCCCCCAGCCTCCCTCTTTTCATTCAAATGATTTAGCCAAGGTCAAAGGGCAGAGGACTTGAGATGTTTTAGCAAGAAGATTGAGATGTTGAGACTCTAGAAAGAGTGCAGAGAAAAGCAACAAAGATGATTGTGGAAGTTAAAACATACGAAGAGCAGTTACAGGAACTGGGTATGACTAGTCTAGTGAATAGGAGGATCAGAGTGTTCCAGTATCTAAGAGCCTGGAACAAAGAAGAATTTTTCCAAAGCACCAGAAGGCAGGACAAGAAGCAATAGATGGAAACTAAAGGAGAGAAGCAACCTTGAACTAAAGAGAAATTTCCTGATGGTGAAAACAATTAATCAGTGGAACAACTTACCTCCAGAAGTTGTGAATGCTTCAACATCGGAGGTTTTTAAGAAGAGATTGGACAACCATTTGTCTGGAATAATATAGGGTTTCGTGCTTGAGCAGGGGGTTGGACTAGCAGTCCTCCAAGGTCCCTTCCAACTCTATATTTCTGTTCAAACCATGCATGTATGACCTATACCCTCAAGCTTGTGATGTGTTCTACCACAGTTTGGAGCAGATTTTCGCTTGGGCCTAGTAAACCATTCATTATGCACTGCTTTATTGTATGAACCCAATGTGTTGCAATTTATTCAATGAGCATTTGTTAAGTAACTATTGTTAGACAATAGTTTAGCTCAGTGCATGAAGACATGCACTGATAAATCCAGAGATAATTGGCAACAATTTGAATCTGATGTTCTTACTCCAATTATTTTACACAACATCTCCCATGGCTTCAGGGAGAAAGATTTAGGGGGTGGGTGGGAAAGCTTGTTTAATGTATGGGAAGAAAATGATTGAAATGTATCTTAGTTTTAGGCTTCGTATTAAAAACCAGTCTCTCATTGGAGATGGGCGTTTAACAGTGAATTTATTTTTCCTACCGAGCCTGCTTCAGAGGAATTTTGCACCATTTTTCATTTCTACCTCACAGGATTTTTTCTCCCTCCTCCTGGACTCAAATATTATTGGAATAACAAGTAGATCAAACAATGTGAAGGCACATTTGCCTACTGGGAATATTTTCTAAAGGATATTTGTAGCTCAGGGTTGAATTGTGAAGTCCTTGAGCTGGATGGGCTTCTTGCAGATGTTTCATTTCCGTACCAGGTAACATCATCAGTGATAAAAGGGAGTGGGGATTTACTCTTACTTTTTTTAAGGAAATAAAATAATAATTTTAAAATAAGGGCAGACTCCACCCTCTTCTAGTACTGATGATATACTCTAGTTTGGTAATGAAATGTCTATAACAGGGGTGGTATCCAGCAGGTTCTGACCAGTTCTGGAGAAGCGGTAGAGGACATTTTGAGTAATTTGGAGAACCAGCAAATGCCCCCTCTTGACTGGCCATGCCCCCATCTATTCTCTGCCTCCCAAGTCCCAGCTGATCGGCTGGGTTTCCTTTCATTGCCCTGCACAGGAGAATGGAGCTGGAAAGCAGGTTAGTGGGATGGGGAGGGAATGGGAATTTTACAGTATCCTTCCCCTGCCATGCCCACCAAACCATCCCTACAGAACCAGTAGTAAAACAATTTGAATCCCACCACTGGTCTGCAAGAAAACCACCCAGCTCAGAGAGCACCAAGGAGCTCGCATTTTGTAAAGAAGAAGGCAGGAACTTGTAAAAGTTTAGCTGGATTGCCTCTTAGAAGAACCTCACATATGCAGAAGACACCTCTACTACATAAGTAAAACTATTTCAGCTTTTGGCTTATGATTCATACCTGAAATCATACCACACATTAATATTCAATTTCCAAAGCTTCCTCTATTTGATCTTTTAAGCTCATTAGTCCTTTTGGCCCCTTTCAAGTTCTCTACAAAGCATTAAAAACAGAAAATAGATGCTCTTAGGTATAGAAATGAATAAACCTTAACTCCACTTATGTAATTAAATACCATTGGGGGGAAAAAAACCCATAGAGTTGTGAAAAGGAGTGCCTATTATGTGCAATTCCCTGTTTTATAAAATGAAAAGATTTCAGGGGACTTTAGAAGGACCGATCACGATGGGGAAAAAAATCTATCATTTTAGAAGTCGGAAACTACTTGATGGTTCATAATCAATCTAGAGCAGGGGTCTCCAACCTTGGCCCCTGGAAGCCTGGTGGATTTCAACTCCCAGAATTCAACTCACAGCAAAGCTGGCTGTGGAACTCTGGGAGTTGAAGTCCGCCAGGCTTCCAGGAGCCAAGGTTGGAGACCCCTGATCTAGAGGAATTGATCCATGTCGCTTCAGGTAGAGCTTTAAGAACTCTGTTTCAATCATTTTGGGGAGTTTTAAGGGCTGCAATAACATCTGGACAACATCTTTGTGCTAGCTTTGCCAAGCTAACTGTTATTAATAAACAGGAGTAGATTTACATCTAACTCAGGATAATAGAAGCAGGGCATCGCTAAAAAGCCCATGCACCTTGTTGGGATCATTTTGTTTGATGCTTGGAGCAGGCTAATTGAGATTAACCTGCACTTAAAAGCATTAATTTCTAGAAATGGTTAGATTTATAAAAAGGTGGTATTCCAAACTAGATAATTATAGCCTATTTTAGAACTATGCAGAATGGGACAGAGGACGATGGATTAGATGCCATTTCTGAGAAGTAACTCAAGAGAGAAACGAAGGAATTACTCCTAATTTTAAGGAATGCTGATTACTGCTTCGGTTCCTGTAGAATTAGATACTTAAGTGTACCATTTCAAATGACTGTTTACATGTTTGCCATTAGCCCAGAGCTAATCCTTTATTTCTGGATCAATTGTGTTTTCCTTTTCCTTCATCTCAGAATTATTATCTGAGGATTCTATTAATGAGTGTAACAAACTGGAGGCAAGCCATTCTATTATTTTTGTGATTTATCAGATTAAAACAAGGAATGTTTTCAGTTGAACAAGTCAGTGGAAATTGATGGAAGGGACCATCAACTTTCTGAGTCTTTTCATTTGTCTAGATAGCTTTTTTCCAAGATCTGCAATCTCTCAAAAAAGATGGACCAGAAAAAATCTTCATGCAATGGTGATGTGTGACCTTGTCTTAACAAACCAGACCTCCTGTGTTTCAAATAGAACCACTTCGTGGTTCCCTACAAACTGTTGTAAGCTGTCAAGGGCTGAAAAAGAGCCTCAGGCTCCTCTTCACCCATCCAAAGAAACTGGAACAAGAAGACAAATAAGTCTTGTAACTCAAATTAGGTTGGTTTTCTTGGCTCTTCCTATCAAAACAAGCTATCTACTAAGATACAATTAGTTTAGTTTCCTAAATTCAAAGGGATGTGTCACCTTTACTCCAGAACATTGTATTATTTATCTGTATCTATTTATATCTCAATTTGTACACTGGTTACTTCTACCAATGATAAAACTATGGCCAAAGATGAATCTAAATAACCTAGTTGCATGTCCAATCCAACATTCTTCCTTCTTTTCTTCTCCTCCTCTTGAATGAATGATGTCAATACCAGTTCTAAGTTCCTTCATGATTTTTGCCTCTTCTTGCTCTGTCTCAAAATTGCATCACTGAAGCCAACCTGTTGACACTGCAATTTGAGGGAAAAAGTATTGAAACTGGAAATAGCCTACAATTTTCTTGCTGATTTGATAGATCGGCCCATGCACTTCAGCACTTACTCTTCTGTCAACCAACAATTCTGTAATAGCTGCTTTTGTGTGTGTGTGTGTGTGTGTGTGTGTGTAGACATGGACAAAATAGCATCCTTTCAGGCTGGTAATCTACTAAAATAAAAAAAAAATACAGGAATCACAGCATCAAACTTTTTCAAGGAAAAACAAACAGTTTCAAATTTCTAATTTTATCTCTGTCTGATGCCTTCCCTTGACCAATTCTACTTCTTGTCCAAAAGACATGATGGCTTTGGGAGTTGGCTTTGGACCATTCCATAGATTTGAAAAAAATCTTGGCAGGTTGAGCTGAAAAGACAAGATAAAAATACTTTTTGTTCCAGCTTCTGAAAATCTGTTTTTGAACCAATTCCCTAGATCTAATAAGAGGGGAGATTATATGGCTGGGGAAAACACTACTTCATAAAAATCATCTCCAAAGTAATTGACAAATCAATTGAAGGATAGTATCTCAATGGCTTTTGATCCCAATAGCTAAATGTTGGCAGGTAGGTTCTCCATGATGAACTAAATCTATAGTCAACTTCCTGATAATAATTCCTGATTTGATCGCTTGATAAAATGCTGGAAAAATGATTTCTTAGTCCTTGCTTACTGTCACTTTGTCACCTTCCCATTTGTGGGGAAAAATTGATTTCCAGGTACAGAGGCTAAGCTATAAAGCATGTTTCTCTTCATTCACTTTTTGAACTTCTTGATCATGTCCACTTGAAGGCAACTAAATTATTGGAATCTAACATATGGGGCTTGTATATATAGGAGTTACAGTAAGATTCATATTTTGGTAAAGGAAATAGTTTTATTTATTATTAAATGTACATGTCACTCATCATGCTGTCCAAGGCAACTCTGGGTGGCTTACAATAGCAATAATCAAGTAAAAAAGGCCAAGTACCTTTTCTTAGACACATAGAATCATCTCTTGCAGGGAACATCATACCCAAGTCTTCAAACAATTGCATGAAGGTCTATTTCTATTTAAATATGAACTTTCTCAGTTTGTCTCATGATCTGGAGCCACTTATCCTCCACTAAGCCTAATCCTAATTTTAAAGTCAATGCACTTTGTTGTGTGTCAGAAAATCCGCTTTTAATTAGTTGCAAATTCTTTGAAGTACTACTTTGGTCTATTCTGAAAACCCTGCCCATCAATAGGATCGAACAGATTGTGACTTAATTCGTCATAACTACCACGATGATTTTTAGTAGCCTCTAAAACTTTTACATTCAGCTTTTCTATAAATATAACCAAAATAGAAATCAAAGGGAAAAGATGTGGGGGGAAAAAAAACCCAGAGAATTTTTTCTTTTCCCTTCTGAAATCCTTCTAGATCCTCTCAGTGGATTGTCTTCCCTTCTTCCATAATGGATAATGTAATAAAACCAGTATTTAATCAATTGCAGCATTTCAAATGTAATATGCCCAGTTCGTTCAGTTTTTGGCTGTCCAAATCCCAGACTTTTTGACAAGATATATGCATTGCACTAACCCATGCTTGGCTTAATTGCAGTTTACTGAATAAATCACAGTTTGCTGGGAGAGTCTAACCCATTAAGCCATCAATCAAGCTTTACAAATCACAGGGACAGATTGTCACATCATGTTGAGCCAAACCCAAATCATGCCTATTTTAATTATTCGATATGCTGAGCATATTGTATAATCCTTGTCTTTGAGGATCCAAGTGTGGTGGAGAAATTTTTATTCTTGGTGGCAAAACGATGTTGAAAACTCTTCTGGAAATACAAGTTCTCCTTTATTTATTTGCTGCCTGCCCCCTCCAGAAATTCAACCCCCCTCTCTGATGTTTGCACTCTACTACCAGCCTACATTAAGGTTATTGGCTTAACTGTTTATTCCCTGAGTGGTTCTCAAGTCAATGTGGCTGAGGCCAATTATTCTGCTGAAAGAATTTTCTGCCGGCAAGGTTTTCCCTTGATATTTCTAACCAAACTTTGGCTGATCTGTGCGTTGAGAAGGGGCAAAAGACAGCAGAGCCCAGCGCAGATGTCCAGAAATTCTCCGGACCTTTTTGTAAGACTTTTCATACTTAGGCTTTGGATGTGCGATTCGTACATTGAATATTCTGGATGGGATTCTACCAGTTCGAATCTGTTCGGGCGAACTGAATATTAAATTTGCATCTGGTTTGCCGAACTGGTATTTGAACTGACCGGCTGGCCCTGCCCGCCCCTCCCCTCCTGTCCCAGGATTCTCCATGTAGCCCATTTTCAATGGAGGTAAGTGCAGGGTTTGCAAGGAGGCTCCGGGAGGGGGGAAAATAGGTCTTCCGGAAGTGTGGAAACAGGCCTGTTCCCAGTTTATAGAAGGCCTCCAGAGCCCGGGGAGGCCATATTGACCTTCCCAGAGGCCTGAGGAAAGCCTCTGGACCCTTGGGAAGGTGAAAAATGGCCCTCCCGGAAGTTCTGGTAGACCACGCCCACCCAGCAACTGGGCAATGAACTGGTTGCTGAGATTTTTAAATCCCATCCCAGTGCACTATCTCTCTAGATAGATAGATAGATAGATAGATAGATAGATAGATAGATAGATAGATAGATAGATAGATGGCATTCAGCTTTGTTCGGGTATTTTCCCATGTCATTGTAGTTGTGCTTTGAAAGTTGTAGCAACATTTCGGCAGAATCTCATCTGCCATCATCAGGCTTCTGTATTATGTTTATTATTGTGTTTATTGTGTTTATATATATATATATATATATATATATATATATATATATATATATATACGTTTTCTTAAGTTTCTGCGGGTACTTCGGAAGTTATGGGAGCTTCATCATTGGAGAGAAGAGATTGGAGAGTTGGTTGGACTAGATAACCTACAAGGTCCCTTCCAACTCTGATTATTTGTTATCTGCCAGGCAATGACTATGTTTGCACCATTTCTCTATTTATTTTTTCCTATTTTCCTTTTCGCTTTCCTTTTTTTTTTTCTCTATTACTTCCATCTTTCCTTCAGTACTGGTCCAGATCTTGCAAAATACACCATTAAAAAATAATAATGACCATCCTCTGTATCTCAGGGCTGTTATTTTCCCTAATAACATATTTGCATAAGAGATTGGTGTAAGTTTTAGTAACACCTGCCATTAGCTCTCTGGGAATCCCACATTTTTCAAAAGCCAGTTATCAAGTCGTTTATTTGCACAAATTTTTTCTTCAGCTGCTCTTTTCTCTTCACACCTTTAGCGGGAGCAAAGAAACGCCTCTTATCCAGAAATACAAAAATGCAAAGATGAAATTTAACAGGGTTCCTTACACCTTTGGGCTAGTTTCTCATTACCACCAGTAGAAGACTTGACAAATGAGAGCTTTTCTCCATTTCTACTAACTCTTGAAGTGCAGCTAAGGAGCCTGTGATCTACCTTGTCATTAACATGTACTCTTTTTTGGACAGCTAAAAATGCTGGAGGAATGAGATTGAAAGCTTGGGGTTTTTTTTGTTTTTTGTTTTAAAAATACGATCAATAAGAGGGAAGTCCCTTGGAAGAAGGGACCTTCTCCACTTTCTTCCTTTTAATTTATTTTTTTCAACCCAATGCCTGTCTTTTAAAATATCTTAGTTCCTTTCCTGGACATGGTGCCCTGAAACTTTTATTGCAGCTACTGTTCCCCAAAGAAAAGTGAATTTGTGGCAGATTCATATTTCACCGTGTTCAAAGTATGTGACTAAAGAATTGCACTGCAGAAGGTCTGGTGCAGCTGGCTATTTAACATTTCTCTGTGCTCCATAAAAATGTCAGGCACAGTTCCTGCTATGACGGGAGGCTGGAAGAATGGAGACTGAACAGAGGTAGTTCATCACTAGCAGAATAACAAAAGACACCTGAAAAGAGGAATCCAAAGGCTTGGTGCTACCCAGTGATAAAAACTGCTCTCTTTGTCCCTCTTCTTCTCCCCCCCCACCCCCATTCTCAAATCAATTATTCAGCTTCAATGCTCTGGTATCTCTAGTTCAATAACATCTTATGAGCTGCAAATCCTCAATCTCTAATTTCCAGGAAAGTAAGGCATACAATGTACTATTGTACAATCTTCTAAACCTGGAACTCTATACCCTGGGTCTTCTACTAAAGTTCTGAGGAATAGCCATGCATTGAAAGTGGATCAAATCAAATCAATCATATACAGTTGTCTGAATCAGATAATGAGTTTCTGTGACCCTCCAGTTGTTTCTGTGAAGCTCCAGAGATCAAATTTCCATGACCTCCAAATGCTACCTACAGCTGAAGTTTTTGTGATGTTAACCATTCAGTCATATCTGACTCTTGGTGACTTTATCGGCAAGTGCTGTCCATCTTACCCTGTCAAAAGCTTCTTTCAGTTGTTGGATGTTCAACTTTGAATCAGATTTGATGTTATCAAGCAGTGTGTTCTTTGCTTGCTGCTTCTTCCCATTTCATTAACCATTCCTAGCATCAATAACTTTTCCACTAAATTTGCTGGGGCAACTTTGAAAATATATTATAGTTCAACAATGTCATCTATCTATCTATCTATCTATCTATCTATCTATCTATCTATCTATCTATCTATCTATCTATCTATCTATCATCTCTCTCTCTCTCTCTTCTCTTCTCTTCTCTTCTCTTCTCTTCTCTTCTCTTCTCTTCTCTTCTCCTCCTCTCCTCTCCTCTCCTCTCCTCCCTCTCTCTCCCCACCTTTAGCAAGAAGCGCTTGAAAACAATGAAACTTAAGTTGAAGCTCTGGGACTCTGAAGAACTGTCCTCTCTTTTCATTTGAAACCTTTGCTTTCCAAGGAGAGTTCCCACTGCATTTGTAATAAAATAGACCATGCCTTTCCTGATTTAGTGTTAATCAGACACTTGTCTTAATTGGGCTGCTTTGCAGTGTCTTTGATGGCAATAATAGGAAGTTTTGCCGAAACTAAATTGTTCTGGCAATGCTTGCAACGTCATTTACATTCAACAAAATGTAGTGCTTATGACTATAGGGACAGGGGAGCACAAAAAACAAAAACAGCAACTGCACAATTTCCTCCTGAACCTCAGGCACATGTCTCTGAATGATAAGCCATGTTCCTTCTTTTGTTTCTGAATCAAACAATATCATTTTGGAGGAAAGGAAGGTCAGGTGAGACAGAAAAGGAAAAGGATTTAGAGAAAGTGGAAATATCTGGGGGATTTATCCAACAGAATAGCTGTACCACAATTAACTCAGGATAAAGAGTGGCTTTATGTGGAGCATCTCAGATATGAAAATGTGTGTGTGTGCATGTGTGCTCTCTCTCTCTCTCTCTCTCTCTCTCTCACACACACACAGGAAGAGGGAGGGAGAAAGAGAAATATGTATAAAATGGGAAGAGAGGGACTTTTACAGCCTCAACTACTGGAAAACAGAGCTTTAAACATAATACACAGATTACATTGACTTAGCTATTTGCAGACTTCAAGCAAATCCACTACTTCAGCTGGCCAAA
The DNA here is from genome assembly GCA_033807585.1 of Hydrophis major. NCBI lineage: Eukaryota > Metazoa > Chordata > Lepidosauria > Squamata > Elapidae > Hydrophis > Hydrophis major. Next base: position 25,132,285 of record CM066338.1, read on the forward strand.
AGGCCACCACCCTCTTAATTAATTGCTTCTTTTTATTTATAGCAATAACATCTAGGCTTATATACTTCCCCCTAGAACATTACAGCATTCCCTGGGCAGTTTACAATGTAGAAACATTATATGCCTCTGGCTCCCAACAGTCTGGTTCCCCATTTTACCAACCATAGAAGGATGGAAGGCTGAGTCAACCTGGAGCCAATCAGGATTGAACTACAGGCAGCAGAAGTAGCTTGCATTCTAACCACTGTGCCACAGTAGCACAACATGTTGGTTCCCTTCTATTTCATGTCTTTCCTTCCCCCATATAGCAGATTTTAGAAGTTGTAAATAGGATTTCAGGTCTCATTTCTCAGTTTTCATGTTTGTTATGCATTTGGGTAGATTAGATTAGCAGCTGCTAAGGTGAGTGTGAGTGGGAGGGTGTGTGCAATTAATGGCTTTTAACAACAATACATGGGATGAGATAAATGCATGTTTTAGCTACACTTAACTGCAGAATTTCATTCCATATACAATCCTGAAGGCTTGGCTGTTTTTAAACAAAACTGTTTTACAATGAGAAGGGGGAGGGCAGAGAAAAGAAGTCGTAAAAAAAAGAAAAAAAATGACATTTCCCAGTTTCAAACAGAGACTTTTCCAAATTGTTTTGATACTGAGGCTGCTGGAGAGCACAAAAATGAAAGAAATGCTTCAGTAATTTTAAATTGCTGCCTGTGTGTGCATGTGTAATATATAAAATAATTGGATAGTCTTGCGGTCCTGATATATTGCAATTCTTCTGATAGAAGAGAATATATATAGCAACAGAGAGTCCTAGGACCACTAGATGTAGAACAACTCAACATGAGATAACTGTACTCTAGATCTGTTCCTCTCTTAATAACATTAGCAATATTATTAATATTATTGTTATACTTTTATTCACTAAACATAAAACTCAGTCAACGGAACATTAAAAAAATGTATCACAAATATCACTGACTGGTGCTAATGGTTGATACAGGTTGCTGCCAGCGTCCTAGGTATCAACCAAGTACCTTCTTAAAAATGTTATTCCAAGTAGCACCATTTTTTGCAGCTCCGCTGGTGTTATTGCAGGAAGCTGCAATTTGTTTATGTGTTTTGGAAATTCTTGGACATGGTACCAAGTGCCCCAATGACAATGAGAATCACTGTTACATGTTTCATCCATAATCATGTAGTTTTGATGGCCAGGTCCCAATATTTTGTAATTTTTCCCAGTTCTTTTTTTTTGACTCTGGTGTCTCCTGGTACATCAATAAATTGTACGCTTTGGTTTTCAACAACTGTGATATCCGGCATGTTGTATTCCAAATGGCAATCCATCTGTATTTGACAGACGTTGCTGTTGTTGTTGTTGTTGTTGTTGTTGTTGTTGAAATCCCAATTATTTTAATAAAAGTAAGACAGGAGGAAGAGGTAGATGGTTACCCTGATAATATTAAGAGTGGAATGGATTTAGAGCATCATTATTGCATTTTGAATTGTCCAGTGGTAAGTTGGCCACAGTGAGTTGTCTCATTTTGCTGTGGAGTCCTTGGTAGTTGCTAATCTTAGCTGATACCACACAGTGCACTGATGGTGTTACCTGGTCTGGGAATGAAACGTCTTCAAAGAAGCAACCAAGCTCAGAGAGAGGATCTAGGCCGGCTCAATTCAGTATCTCAATTCTTTTCTTGTTTTACCCGCTAAAAACTGAACAAGTGCCTCACCCCATCCCAATATTACACAGTGTTAAAATTATCTGATCCATTCACTCATTGGATAAGAAAAGGGCAATTTAGATAGAGCAGCAATAACAGCTTATCTACCTGAAGCTTCTTTTTTCTTCCCTGTGTTTTATCCCAAAAGACACTCCATGATGATTACCAATGAGAAAATTTATTCCATCTATTTAAATAGGCAATCTAAAAGACATGACAAATGGAGAAAAGGGGAATGGAGAAGGAAGACCAAAAAAAAATAAAAAAGGTAGTTCAAGAAATTTAGCCTAAGAATAATGTCCTTATTATCTAAGAACTATCTGGATACAGCATCTCCCTTTGCCTCTTTCTCTCCAATGCTACACTTAACTTCGGAGGGAAAATCCAAATAACCATAAAGTTCATAACAGCGATAACCTAAACTGAAACTTATAATGGGGGGATGCTCACCTTTGAACCTCCTCTTTACATACACTACTGTAAAGTATCTAAACAACAGAACATGAAGAATTTAAGGATATTATACAAATAGCATTGCAATGAAGACAACTCAAAGTGGCAAGATTTATACTAACACAATAAAAAGGGGGGAAAGGAAAAGAAAGAGAGAGGAGAGCAGAGCAGAAAAGGAAGGGGAGGAGAGAGGAAAGAAGAAAAGGGAAGAGGAGTAAAGTGGAGCGGAGAGAAAGAGAGCAAACTAAATTGTAAAGCCACAGTTATTATTGCTATTAGCTGGAACCAGGTGGAATCACTGTTGGTTGGATAATAGTGGGAAAAGTCTGAAGTAGCTTTCAACTGACTATAGATTCTCCCTCCTTCTCTAGTTCTTCTTTTCCTTGGGAATAACTAGGGAGACCCCAGGCATTGTTCCCCCTTACCACAAAACTGGCTTCAGCAACTCTTTTTTTTAGTTAACTATAAAATCAACTTTTATTTTCTGGGAGTGTTGGTGAAAGTTACCATCTTCTCTTGAAGGACTTTGATATGATCAGAAGAGATAGATAGATAGATAGATAGATAGATAGATAGATAGATAGATAGATAGATAGATAGATAGATAGATAGATAGATACAAGTAGATAAGAAGAGATAGATAGATAGATAGATAGACAGACAGACAGACAGACAGACAGACAGACAGACAGACAGACAGACAGACGATGGACTGACAAATGGAGGAAGGGAGAGAGGGAGGGAGGGAGGGAGATAGATGATAGATACAGAGAGAGATATAGAGTTGGAGATGGAGACAGAAAAAGACTGACAGTGAAAGAGAGACAGACAGACAGACAGATAGAGGCACATAGAGAGAGAGATAATTATTGTGAACATTTTTCTAGCCACATTGCTGCTGGTCATGGATGAGACTCTAATTCTAATAATAATGAATTTCCTGCTGCTGTACGGTGCATATTTCAAAGCAATATTTTCCTTGTGTGCATGAATTTTGCAGTGAACATCTCCCTTATTCATGGAGGTTTTCCAACTCATTACCCTTCATGTACAAATGTAGGTCACATTTTTTTTCTCTCTCTCTCTTCCATTTGCAAACCCCACTGCAAATTCCTGAACACCGCCAATGTTGGCAAACAAGTACCTGGCCGTTCACTGAAGAGGAATATTAAGATACCCTTTTAATTTCCCAGAAGGATCCAGGGGGAAGTTGAGGGAGAACTTCAAATGGCAGACCAGAGCATCACCTGGTCCAAGTGAAAGAAAGTAAGAGCGAGTGAAATAATGAACTTGAAAGGTGGTTGGTGTTTTTTCAAGTATTCAAAGGTGACTTGGCAGAGGAAAAGGCTCATAAATGTAACACCTGCAACAGGTTTGATTGCTTCCTGCTTTCCAAATTTCTAGTTTTTTATCGGGTGTTTGATATGGCCGCTTCATTCTCTTGTAGCTATTCCCCCCCACCATTTTGGATGTCTGAAATTTACCATATCATTTTTCTCTTGTTGGCTCACCCACTCTATAGATTTTGAAGAGAATATAATCAGGCAAGAACAATTCTATCCCTACATTTTTAAACAATGGTATCTGAGTCGATTTTGATTTTTAAAGCCCATCTCCATGTTTTTGTACTCCACCTTGAATGTTCTTTGTTCTATGTGTGTTTTGTACAGAATTGTCTAAAATGGACAATTATCCATTCAATGGCAAATATTTATCTATTTCTGAGCTAAGGTAAAGCATTAATAAGAATCATTTTCCCCCTTCTGGAATGTCTTCAATGTTTTTTTCAAGTACACAAGCTTTTACTTTTCGCTGTCAAAATCTTTTGTAAGACTTCTTAAAGGATTTGGGATCAAGAGCAATACTTTTATGCATGACTTCAGAGGTGTGGAAGGTTTGATTTTTTTTTATCCTCCCATTATTCTTATTTTGATAAAATCAAATGATTATGAATGATTATGGACTTAGGTCTTGAAGCATATTATCTACGAATCTAATTAATTTATGATAGATATAAGTTTTTTTTTTTTTTTAATAAAATAAACCTTGGGTATTAAATGTTCATCTTCAATGGGTAGCTGCTCCTAATTCTAAGAAGCTTTATTCCTTCAAAAAGGTTGGTTTTTCTATGCAATGACAGCTGGCTAAGTAGGTAGTTCACTTTTAAGATCTGGTTCATCAGATTTGCTGAACTTCCTTCCTTCCCTTTTCCTTCTCCTTCTCCTCCCCCCTTACTTCTCTTATCCCTACACTTCTCTTTCCTTCCTTCTCCTTCTCTTCCTCCTTTTCCTTCTCCTTTTCTTTTCCTTCTCCTCCTTCCCCTTCCCATCTTCCCCTCCTCTCTCCTCCCTCTCTTGTTCCTTCTCACATCACTGTTACTCTTCCTACTCTGCCCTTGTCCTTCCTTCCTTCCTTCCTTCCTTCCTTCCTTCCTTCCTTCCTTCCTTCCTTCCTTCCTTCCTTCCTTCCTTCCTTCTTTCCTCCCTCCCTCCCTCCCTCCCTCTTCATAGCTAGATTAAAAAACTATGTTGGTTTAATAGAGTGCTGAAAGCCAGGACAAGTAGGTTTAAACATAGCTTTTACCCAAGTGCTGTGATCAGGTTAAATGCAGAGTTATTAATCTGGTGGTCTTAACATATATATATCCTGGTTGTATAGTTTTCAACTGTTATTTATTTTAATTTGTTTTACATTGTTATTTGTATATGTTTTTTTGGTGTTGTTCAGTTGTATGTTGTGAAAGAGCACCTTATTTTGTTGTTCTCAGGTTCTGAGTACAATGACAATAAATTTATCTTATCAGAGTAAAAAGGAAGAGAAACCACTTTGAAGTTGGCTCCAAACACTAAAAGACTAAAGACCCCTTCATAATTTGTATTTTGCTCACCCCAGAGACCAGAGTTATGTTATCACTAGACAGAACTTCACAAAAAATGCATTTCAAGAAGAAAGCATTCAGGTCTAAATTATATGTAAGTCTCATCAACTAAGAATTGGCCTTTGTGGAAACGAGTCAAAGCATTACGAGGCACTACATGGTATTTCAGTTGTAATGACAGGGAGTGTCACTTCAGCAAATTTAGAGCAGCAAGTGCATCTTAAAGTAGGCTAGAAATGTTTTAGATAGCTCAGTTTTTGCTTCAGGACTTGAGAGGCTAAAAGAAATGAAAGTCCTTGTTCCCTCCAAGGTTGCAATTATACGAACAGTAATAAAATACAGCTAATGTCCTTCTCTGCCATAAAAGAAAGAAAGTGGATAGATAGGCTTCATAAAAAAAAAGAGAGTGGGTCTGTGCATAGGCATTTGTTTAGATGCACTTTGTGGCAAGAATGCTTAGATAAATTCCACTATTCCACTTTTGCAATTAAGGCAGCATAACATTAAACAATTAAAACCCTTCAGATGTCCATTAGTACTTTAGTCTATTTTTGTTACCCAGATACGGTTTTAATGGTAATAGATACCTACAATATCCTCTTTTGTTACAAATATATTTCCAGCAAGGTAATACTAGTAATTTGTATCTAATCATTTCACGATAAAGTGCAAATTAACTCATGAACCAACATAGTTATTTTCAAAGATTATTCAGCATGGGGTTTTTTTTTAAAGTCTTTGGTAGATTTTTTTTAAAGACTGAAACTCAGTGACATCTTTATTACATGGTGAATTTTCTTGGAATTTCTTTTTTATGATATACAGTGGGGATACATCATTGGAAAATGTATTTTCAGAATCCATAAAGACACTTCCAACTTAATCCTTCAGAGGAGTCAATTCAAAAGACAAAAAAAAGAAAAAAAAATTCCTCTGTTTTTCAGGAATTAGAATTGCCAACTGGTTCTATCATCTGATGATCTCAGAAACCATTGACATGGGGATTAAAATACGTGCATTGAACATGCATATTGCGTTGAAAATGCTTAAACATTTGCAAGTGGATAGAATACAGGGAAGGATTGAACAGTCCATTTCAGAAGTAGAATGTGAAACATTTCTGATGATGGTGAGGTCTGTCCCCTGGTTCTCTTATAGAACCAGACTATCTTGGTCCCAAAAGATCCAGAAAAAAAATTAGTAGTAGAAACTGAAGTTCTTCTCTTTTTGAGATGTTGATCTACTCCTATATCAAATAATCCCATAGATTAAGTTTAGAACAAACAGCTCCATAAAGGATGTGACAGTTCTGTATCTACAGTATGTTTGTCAACAGACATTCCTTGATTTACAACCATAAATTTAGTGACTATTTGAAGAACGGTTGTAGGAATTGGGAATATCTAGTGTAAAGAAAAGAAGGACTAGTGGTGACATGATAGTAGGGTTCCAATATCTAAGGTGCTGCCACAAAGAAGAGGGAGCCAAGCTATTCTCCAAAGCACCTGAAGGGAGGATAATAAGCAATGGATGGAGATTAATCAAGGAGAACCAATCTGGAACTAAGGAGCAACTTACTAACAATGAGGAGAATCAGTGGAACGAGTTGACTCCAGAAGTTGTGGGTGCTCCAGCACTGGAGGTTTTAAAGAAGACATTGGACCACCACTTGTCTTAAATGGTACAGGGTCTCTTGCTTGAGTAGGGGATTGAAATAGAAGACCTACAAGGTCCCTTCCAGCTTGGTTATTCTCTTATTTTGTTATTGTGTTATTATTCTGAGAATCTATTTCAGTGGTACAGAAAAAAAAGTCACTTAGAACTGGTCTCTGCAGTTATGACATAGCATCCCATGGTCTCATGATCAAAATTTGGGCACTTGGCAACCAAGTGTATTTATGACCATTGCAGTGTCCTTGGGATCAAGCGACCCCCAATCTGTGATCTTCCCAGCTGGCTTTTGATAAGCAAAGGCAATGGGGGAAGTCAGAGAGACTCACTTAATGACCATCCAAGTCAATAACTGCCATCGTTTGCTTAACAAGCATGGTAAAGTTGGGCACAATTCACTTAGCAACTGGCTTGCTTAGCAATAGAAATTCTGGCCCCAACTGGCTTGCTTAGCAATAGAAATTCTGGCCCCAATTTTGGTCGTAAATGGAGGACTCTTTATGTAGCATTTTTTTTCCTTCCCCTATGGCTCAGCATAAAGCAATTTGGAGTGGTGCGGAGGCCTAGTGGTGTGAGCTCTCACCTCACAATCAGGAGGCTGTGGGTTTGTTCCTAGGTAGAGGCAGATATTTCTTTCTCTGGGCACAATATATCTGCTGCACAAAACTCCGCATTGGTGATAGTAAGGGCATCTGGCCGGTAAAGTCTCAGCTCCATTCAATTGCTCAGACTCCACCCCGATGCGAGGGATTATGGAATGATTAAAACACTCTGCTAGCTCCATCCAGTAGCCCAAACTCTACCTTGCAAGAGATTATGGGCTCATTAAAAGACAATAATGTCTCAGCATAAAGCAATTTCCTATCTCTTTAATTCCAGAAACCAAATACACCATAGTTTTCTCCTTTGCACTAGACTTCCCCTGGGGGATTTGGCTTTTCTTTCCCATCCCTCAATGTGGTGGGTTTGCATTACTTTAAGTTGCAATAAGTCGTGTCTATTGGGCAAAAGTGTCCTGTTGGCAGATGGTTTTGCACGCTGCGGCAGTAGTGCCGCTGAAGACAATTTTGTGGCCTGAAAATGATACTTATGAGTCGAAAATCTAATTGCTGCCCATATGTGCTGAGAAACTTGAAACTTTGAAATGGAATTAGCAGTCTGGAGCTTATGGCTTTATGATCTAATGCCCCCAGAGGCGATAAATAATTGAGAAGAGTTACAGTGGAACAAGTTGAGAAAATGATTTCTAAACCTGAAATTGCTCAATCTATTTTGATGAAATTGAGAGCTACTAGTTGGAAATTAATTTTATGTTCTGGGTGGTGGCAGTGAGTGTGTTCTAGAAGCCGAAACTCGACTTTTAAGAAAGCCCTGGCATACTTTGAGGAGTGGGGCAAGGCGGGGAGAGAAGGCATTGAAAATGTCTCTGCAACAAAGGTTTTTTTCCCCCTGTTTTGACATCAACAACATGGGCCTAAATAGTTGGTGTAACCAGAGAAGTGGCCATTGGCTTATTCTCCAAAACACCTGAGGCAGTGGCACCTTAAGGCTCCCTGGTGCCCTAAGCACTGACAAATCTTGGTGCAACCCTCCTTTGTACCTACTGTACAAGTGAAGGCTACATAAATGTTTTTGTGGTGCCTGTTAAGGTAATTCCCCGTGAGGAGAATGAGCGCACACAGGGAGATGTAGTGAGAGTAGTGAAGAATAACACACAACTAGTACACAGATACACTGTATCGTAAAATGTAGTTTTTACTTCCAGTAAAACGGTTAAGCAAAGTTCAACAAAACAGTCCAAGCCATTAACGGTTAAAGCAGTCAGTTTTCAGTCCAGGGATAATCCAAATATCAAAGTCCAGTATCAAAAACAGTTCAGTAACAGACTTACATCAAACCCAAAAGAACTATGATCAGAAATAATCAATAGCAACCGCAACACTCTCCAGAACAGAACAGGAACAGGAACAGGAACAGGAACAACAGAACAGCCTAGGTTTCTGGCTCCATCTTATGGCCGTTTGAGAAACCACAACCAATTACAATTTTAGCATTTCCTTAAAGAAACAGTATTAAAATGTCTATCCTGGTTTATATATTTTCCAACTATTAGGTGACTTATATTCCTAACATTCTCTCCTTGGGGTAGGACAATATATACAACGTTACATTCTAAGTCCATAATCCTCACAGCAAGCCTTATGCTTTACAGAGCCTTGGTCTTTTGTAAAATGATCTGTGGTGTTATTTTTTGACATACAGTATTCCAGATTAATCATCTTACTTTGTACACATTGTCTCACATTTAAATATCTTAAATCTGTGTGTTTTGATCTTGTCTTAACAGCAATATTTGAAGCCACTTTGGGCCTGGTGCCCTAAGCATGTGGTTAGTCTGTTTAATGGTTAATACACTACTGACCTGAGGGCAGGACAAGAATTAATGGTTGAAAGATCATTAAAGATCATTGCATCCAACCTAGAAGCAAGGATAAATTTTCTGACCATGAGAACAATTAATCAATGGAACAGCTTGCCTCCTGGAATTGGGGTTTTTCAAAAGTAGATTGGACAACCATTTGATTAGGATGGTTTTGGGCAGGAAGTTGGAGTAGAAGTTCCCTTCCAGCTTTATCATTCTATGTTCTATGTTTTTTTTTTTCAACGTTCTTGGAATGTTGTAGATCAGTGGTCACCAACCAGTGGGCCAGGGACCACTGGTGGTCCATGAGAAAATTTTGGTGGTCTGCAGAGAAATGTCAGCCAAAATGCACCCCCAAAAGCAATTAATCCAGGCTGCGCAGGAACACAAGGCTGTGCCGCCCACATGATCCACGGGAACAAAAGGCTTATGTCCCTTGCATTGTGAACAACATGAGGTAGTGAGAGGAGGGGGGAACTTGTCCCCACTCTCCCCACACTCCTGTCCTGTCCACTTGGCTGCTTCTTTCCACTTCTTTCTTTTTCTGCTTTTGGCTTCATGCAAGGAAAGCAGCAGAAGTCTTTCTTTCTCTTCCCCAAACTCCACCAGAAATGAGTCTTTGGGACCCTGAAAGTCCTCCTGCTCCAAGAGGCTGAGCCAACAAAGACTCATTTCTGGCAGAGTTTGGGGGAGAGAAAGAAAGACTTCTGCTGCTTCTGCTGCTTTCCTTGCATGAAGCCAAAAGTCTCTCTCCCCTCCCCACTCCGAGAATGGAGCTGGAGACGGTATCCTGTGATCCCAAATAAAGAATGACCAATCGGCAGGAAAATGGGGTGGGGAATTTTCCTGCAGACTTTTTGGGAGACTTTCCCAGGGTCTCTGGTCCACAGGATTTAAAATTATGAGTTTGGTGGTCCCTGAGGTCCAAAAGGTTGGCGACCCCTGTTGTAGAGGGTCTCCCACTTTGACCAGAAGTTTAAACTAGAAGACTGCCAATTCTGAAATCCTGTTTATCTTTAGGGGTAGGAAATGTTACCTTTGTTACTTCTGCAGCTTTTAAAGCCTTTGATTTAGAGGAAACCATTTTGGAAATGATTTGAGTATCAGTCCCAGTTCTGGGCTTGGAGAAAGCTTCAATGGTTCTGCCTTAAGTGCATCTCTCTTCCATAGTTGACCAACCATCTTCTCTCTATTTGTCTGCTTTCTTTCATCAGTAAAAGGTTAACCTGGAATCCAGAAGCTTTATTTTTTTAAGCTTTGTTCCTAGTCATCTAAGCAACGACTCGTCTGGCAGGATGGGCCCTGGTGTCTATAATATCAGACACCAACTTGTCTTCTAAGTGGTAGAGCATGTGCTCAGCAGGGAGAATAGAAGGCTCCTTATAGGACTTCCTGTTTCCTGCTGAGACAATGATCTTCCTGTTGCTCAGGAATTTGGGATTCCTGATTTTTTACCTGGAAAAGCTTGATGTGTCCAAAGGGATTTCATGCCCAGTTAGTTGAATAAGCTTTGAATCTTCTTTTCCCAAATCAGTGTATTGGTTTTATTTTGTGTTAGAGGAGATACAGGAAGTCCTTGACTTACAGCCATCATTAAAAACTCTTGTTCTTTGTTGAGTTGGCCATGGCAAGCTAGAATAGAATAGAATAACAGAGTTGGAAGGAGCCTTGGAGGTCTTCTTGCCCAACCCCCTGGTCAAGCAGGAGGCCACATACCAATCTCTTCTTAAACACCTCCAGTATAACTTCTGGACGCAAGTTGTTCCACTGATTAATTGTTAATGAAGGCCATCAGAACTTTGAATCTAAGTCTTATAGGAGGGGAGTTATTGTAACTTCCAACAGTTACTAAGCAAAGTGAAGGACTACCTGTACAGAAAAACATCTCCCCAGCCAGAATTTCCAACTAGGCTGGATTTGAAGCTCCCATGATCCCACAGCCAGCATTGTCTTTTCAGTGATTCACCCGAGATAGAAATATGGACAGTTACTCTTCCAGCATATTTGAAAGGTGGCAGAGTGCGGACAACTGCAATAAAGAATGTTTTATTGCCTTCCATTACATTCACCTCTTGTAGGGCTGAATCAACCAAGAGATGGTTATAGATCTAAGAGTATTGTTTTTCACTCTTCTTTGTAAAGACAAGTTTGTACTTTTTTTTGGAATCATAAACTTTTCAAAGCCGAGACTTAAAGGAGACGAGTAGCCCTTTACTTCTAATAAAGTAGCCATTTAGTTTTCATTAAAAAAATTTTTTTTTTTCCTACAAGGCAGAAAGAGAATGTACAAGGTGCTCTGTGGTTTAGAAAGATAATTAATAATAATAAAAAAAACCCATGTGTGGTTGAGGATGACAACTAGTTTAATATCGAGAGGAAAACAAAACATTGGAAATTGCATGGCTAACAGGAAAACCTCCACTTCATCTGAAGGCTGGGCTAGCATCTTGTAATTACTCCCCAGAGAAGGAATGATCGGTTAGTTACTGAGCTGAACTTACATACCTTCTATGAAGTAATATGTGAGTTATTGTCTCTGTTTATTTCCTTCCTTGATCTCTGCTGTGAACCCTTAGCAACATTCCTCTGGCTCTGTGCAAAATTTAAATTAAATGGGTTACTTTCCTCCAGATGCACTGGTTTTCCACAGCACCATTTCTGGCTTGTGTTTTCATTCCTTGCACATGCACACTCGGGTCTAGGTAAAAGTGCTGTTAATTAATCATCTTTTGTGGAGCATGTGCACAGAGTCTCATCTTCTTTATAAAAAGCTGTGCTTGAGAGAAACACAAGGATAATTCGTTACAAAATAAGGTTTACAATCACACATGCAATTTCCCGGTCAGTTTTATTAACACACTGCTGGTGTAAGCCTCCAAAGAAGGTGCAAATGAATTGAAGGGGCTAAATATTCCAGTGAAACGTATCTGTCGGATGCTTTGTAAAACTTGGAAAACAAAATGGAACAATGGAGGACTCCCTGTGTGTTGACTTTGGCCAAGTTGCTTATTTATTTATTAAGTATATTTGCTGGCCATCTCATTTCAAAATAATCCTGGAGGGCTTATAGCAGATCACTGTCAAAATAGATTCTCAGAGGTTCACAGTAGGTGGTTAAAGACATTGAGTTCATCAGCTGGAAAGGTTTGAAACCTGAGCACCATTGAACAGGGTAAGCTCCTGTTCCTTGCTCTAGCTCCTATCCACCTAGCAGTTTGAAAGCATGCAGATGCAAGTAGATAAACAGATACCACTTTGGTGGGAAGATAACAGCATTCTGCATGACTTTGGTGTATAGCCATGCTGGCCACATGACCATGGAAATGTCTTTGGACAACACAGTCTCCCTTGGTCAAGAAATGAAGATGAGCACTATGCCCTAGAACTAGACATGACATGATAGGGAAAATTGTTACCATTTTTTAGTGTCCATTGCATTGGGCAAAAGATTAGAAACGGGATTTTCTAATTAGAAACCAAAACTTAGAAACGGGATTATTTATTATTTATTTTATCTAGTTATTCTTTTTCACCTTGGTCCTCATTTATTAATGAATATATTAGAGTGGGATCTCCCTAACTTGTTTGATTGTCGTTCTATCTGGTCTAATGCAGAGGATGCTAATCGCTTATTGGATTGTACAATATTTTTGTTCTGCAATGTTTCGGATTTGCGTCTAATTTCATTCCTGGGGTTAAGATCTTTATCCCAATTCCATTTCAGAATTCCAAACAGTCATTCAAATCATGTAAAACTGAAACCCAGATAAATTCATTTTTCCTCTCCTCTGCTTTTTTAGATTTTTCTCCTCAGTTTCTATTGCATCATCCATTTTTATGGCGATTCTTTATGGTTGATAGTTACGGATGAAGCTGTGATGACTTGCAGAATAGGACAGGAAACCAAATTAGTCATTATAAGCTTAAGTCAGCGTTTTATGGAAGGAGTAAACCTTGTGAACTCTTTCCTTTTCTCAAGTTGATCACTTGAACAAAAGAACAAATTTTGGCACACACCATTAATGATGAGAAATGGGTCCATCTGCTGATTCTGAGCTTGCCAATGTGTCTTGTCATTAAGCACTCTTTGTCTCTGCTTTCCTTCTTTGCTATCTCATCAGATTGACAGAAAAAGCTTCTATAGTCTCTGGATGTAGACTTGGGGAAATGAAAAGAAAGCTATCAACCATGCTTTATTAATATGGTTTACCACAAATGAACCACAAGAAGGCTTCTGGGTGATTTTGGTTGGCGTTTCATCGAAAGAAACCAATTTTCAAAGCCTGGTGATGGTAGGGATTGGCAGCTTATACTGACTAATTTGGGTTGTCTTTCCAAGATGAGTTTCATTTGCAATTTTTTTTTGTAAGAGCTCAGCTTGACTTCTGAAAATTTTCCCCTTCCTGCTCTGGGCACACCTGCTGTTGTTAAAACTATATGTCCACAAACTGAAAGTTCATGTTCTATGAATTTGTTTATAGGTAATGAATATCTCTAACAGTGGTGGGCAAAGAAGGCATCTCCCCTTCATATTTTGGCCAGTGGAATATCTTGAGATGTTATTGGAAAAGGAGCGGCAGAACTGGGGGCAGAGTTAAAGGATGGATCAGCCTAGAATCCCCTAAGTAATCACCAGCAGCTTAAGTCCAACTTCTGTGGAATTCTCTTGACCCTTATCTAACTCCAAGCAGGTGCTAACCATTAGTTGAGAAGATTCCTATGCAGGGGCTATTCAGTAATAAATCAGTTTAATTGGACCTTCACATGTGGACCTGGTCTTTCATGCCTGACAGATGTTCATTGATATAATTTGTCACCTTCCCAACATAAGAAATGTCCTCCTCTCTTTCAGTTCAAGTGAAATGCCTTTCTCTCCTCTCTTTCAGTTCATGTGAAATGCCTTTCTTTCAAGGCATAGAATACTGAGCAAATTTTAAAAGGATGGGACCACTTCTAATCTCACAAAGGTTGAATCCAGCCATGATACTATTTGCAAGAGCTGGCATCAAAGGTGAACTAGCAGATATGAAAACTCTCTTTCTTTGCTTTTCCAGGTGCTGCTCCCTTCGTACACAAAGGATTTAGAATGCATTCCGGGATTTCAGCAAAAGGTTTTTCACATTGAACATTCGTCCGCATTCACCGTGGGCCAACCAATTCTGAATTGTAAGAAATCTTATTTTCATCTCTCTCTCCCTCTCTCTCTCTCTCTCTCTGTGTGTGTGTGTCAGGGTGTTCCTATCTCATTTGGAATGTCCTTGTAACAAGTGGTCCTCTGTGGTTTCTACTTGAGTTATACCGTAGAGTGACAGCTTTTTAATTTTTAAGAAATGTTTCCTGATTCTATATGCATGCAAACTTTGACCTTTGCTGTGGCTTTAGCTTTCTGCACGTCTTGAAATGCTTGTGTACTTAAATGGTGGGCTGTAGTTAATATGAAGATGGACTTGGGAAATAAGAATAAGAAGACCTTTATCCTGAGCCATGTAGTTGTTGGAATTCAATTATCTGTTTTCATTTTGGCAATATAGAACCACGGCGGAAGATCTTGATTTAAAGCTGGATGAAATATGGACATATGCTATTTCTTGGGTGCACTGAACTTTGGAATTTGGCCCCAGATTTTTGCTTTGGAACTGTGATGTTTGTAGTCTGGATGAAGTGGATAGCCAAAGATTCATTTCAATAAGACAGGTGTCAAATTAAAATGTTGGCACTGATGTACTATGCATTGTAAATTTGGCAGGTTGAGAAGTGGAGACCAAATGGTCCATGAAGCTTTTAACCCTGCTTTGTACACTTGAGAGGTTTCATCCAGGTACTAAGGAAGTTTGAAAAGGACACTGTGTTTGCTGTTTTGTGAGGGGCTTTTATGGATGAAGAAACTCAAAAAGATAAGAAAAAAACTGGATTTTAAGGATTAGACTTTTTTAACTGGGAAGGTTAAGGAAAACCTTCTCTAGAACATCTTACAATGAAAAAGAAGATGTACAAATAGTCCTTGACTTATGACCAGACTTGAGCCCAAAATTTCTGTTGCTAAGCAAGAGCTTTGTTGGGTGAGTTTTGCTCCATTTTACAATCTTTCTTGCCACTGTTGTTAAGCAAAGTGATTTGGGATGTTGCAATGGTTATAAGCATAAAAAGTGGTCATAAGTCACCTTTTTTTAGTGTCGTTGTAATTTTGAACAGTCACTAATAGTTGTAAGTTGAGGACAACCTATAGTTGGCAGTGACAATTTTTAAAAAGAAGTTCCTTTTGGTAAGTTATGGACTATTAGACATTCTTGAGCCTTAAAAGTGCTGAAGGGTTTGCTAATTGTTGGACCACATTTTGGGCATGAATTTGTGCCTCATCCCGATTCCTAAACTAATTATTATTTTTTTGTTTTTGAGGTGTGTTTTTCAAGCTTTCTGCAACCATGAGCAGTTGCTAGGAGATGAACAATCTCTCCTCTGACATTTACTCTCCCTGCCTTTCTTAATACATCATCTCTAGGACTGAAGCAATGGTGAAAAACTTGCTGGATTTTCTATATTCCCCGGTTGATGTGGTGTACAGTGCATATACTCTTAAGGATATTGTTGGTTGCTGGAGCTAAACTCCACTTAATGAATTCCCAAAGATTGCTTCTTAAGGTGACTTTCCTGTTTTGTACTGGGAGCGGAGGGGCAGGATGGGCGGGGCCAGCCAGGAGTGGGATCTGGGGGTTCTTTGAACTGCGTAGAATCTTAGCTGGGGGCTCTCCTTAACCCTGCAAGCCCCCAGCAGCCCATCCTTGTATATACCACTTTACAGTACTTCTCTTGGGTTGCTGATTTCTTCCTTTTTCTGATGCTTTTACCCGGAGAGAAGGAACATGCTGTTTCAGCCACATTTGATTAGGCCATTTGTGATGACCCAGCAGATTGCAATGGAGTGAAACTGGAACAATAATTAAAACACAGTTATTGATATTAATTTGAGGGAGAAGGGAGGACAAACGGCTGTTCGTTACCTCGGATTAAGAAATGAAAAGAGACGGAAACAATCATAGTTAGAGAGAACACAAAGTATTCAATTGCCATTTGTTTTCAGCCTCAGAATATTAACCTGTTGATCTGATCAGGTCAATAGGTCCCATCAAAGATGTTGCAAAGATTGTGGACATTTGAGGCCCCATCAAGCCCTTATTGGTCCATTTATGCACCTGTGTGACTGAAATAACTGTTGCCCTATATTAAGAACAACGAAACAGTAACCGTGAGAGGGATCTTGGAGTCCTAGTGGACAATCATTAAACATGAGACAGCCCAAAAAAGCCAACACAGTTCTAGGCTGCATAAACAGAGGGATAAAATCAAAATCATGTGAAATGTTGATACTACTTTATAAGATCTTGGTCAGGCCACATTTGGAAGACTGCATCCAGTTTTGGTCGCCACGATATAAAAAAGATGTTGAGACTCTAGAAAGAGTGCAGAGAAGAACAATAAAGAGGATTAGGGGACTGGAGGCTAAAACATATAAAGAAAGGTTGCTGGAATTGGGTCTGTCAAGTTGGATGAAAAGAAGGACTACAGGAGACATGATAGCAGTCTTCCAATATCTCAGGGGCTTCCACAAAGAAGAGGGAAGTCAAGGTATTCTCCAAAGCACCCGAGGGCAGGACAAGAAGCAATGGGTGGAAACTAATCAAGGAGAGAAGCAACCTAGAACTAAGGAGAAATTTCCTGAGAGTTAGTACAATTAATCAGTGGAACAACTTGCCTCCAGAAGTTGTAGATGCTCCACCACTGGAAATTTTTAAGAGGATGTTGGATAACCCTTTGTCTGAAGTGGTATAGGGTTTCCTGCCTAAGCAGCGAGTTGGACTAGAAGACCTCCAAGGTCCCTTCCAACTCTGTTGTACTATTCTAAAGAAATATGTCTGCATTCCCATATTTATGAATATTTACCGAGCTTGCACTGATACATATAACAACCTCATAAAGCTACCTTACTGTCATTTTGCAAATGGAGGACTAAAGTACAAAAGAGAATAAGCTGAAGACATCAGCTGGAACCAATAACTTTTTAGGTCAATATGTATTCCTGTTTATATTCACTAAAAATAAGAGTTCATTGCAATGCATTCATTGCTTCTTAATGCAGCAGTCACAGCCAGTATGCCTTTATTTATTCTTTAATTAAACTTGTATATTGCCAACATCAAGGAACAACTCACAAGAACCATCCCAATAGCATCATAACCATCATCCATCATTTACCAAGCATTATGATGGTATCCTAGATTGGCTCGAACCCTACTTTTCTTCCATGGAAAAGTAACTGAGGTTAGTCATGTGTAGATAACTTGGACAAAAACACCTATTGTTTCTGACCCATTCTTGCCATTGTAAGACCTTGTGGGATTTGAGAGAAGATTAGTAGAAGGATGACATTGTTGAAAGAGAAGGCTATATTAGCTAAGAAGCAAAAATAGAAGCTGGACAGCAGATCTTCTGCAACATCCACAGCTAGATGGTTAGTTGTCTATTTGAGTCTTTTCTTTGTCTCTCCTCTCTTCATTGGAAGTGCCAGCGCTTGCAATGGTTGTCAGAATCTTGTCATCAGGAGGCAAAAGTTTCATCAAATGGAAAGCATGTGCGATCAAGCAAGAGCCCAAATTCTCTGGTGATTATTTTTTTCTAGCTTTATTGGGTTTTGGTATCAAGTAGAAGTTCCTATAGTACAGGTTACCCGGAAGTGTGGACCATAAATCAAATTCTCCAGATTGGTTAGAATGTACACTCAATTGCTTGTCTCAGAGTCCCTCACTTCCCTCTCTTCCTTAGGTGCAAACCAACTCCTGATCCCCTTCCATTGAGTTTTTCAAAAATATTCAATATCAGAATAAATCACAATAGCACTTAGATTTATATACTGCTTTACAGTGCTTTACAGCCCACTCTTAAGTGGTTGACAGAGTCAGCCTCTTGTCCCCAACAATCTGGGTCCTCATTTTACCCACCTCAGAAGGATGGAAGGCTGAGTCGACCTTAAGCCGGTCAGAAATGAACTGTCGAATTGCTGGCAGCAGAAATAGCCTGCAATGCAGCATTCTATCTCCTGCGCCACCATTAAAGTCTTCTCAAAGGCCTTGCGTTTGGAGAAAAGATGCATTTCTTCAGCAAATAAGAATTGTGTCCTCCTTTGTCAATTGATATAATTTTTTGAATCTGGTGGGTAGAGTGAACAGTCAGATAAAAAAAAAAAAAAAAAAGGATGGTTCATTGCTGAAATGCCTGCAAATTTAAGATTTTAAGCATCAATATTTTTCTTATTGTCCATTGGACTACTGAGAACTTTTTTAAAATATTGCTATTACTCAAGGACAATGTAATTTTTGCAGTTATCTGCAACCCAATCTGATTATATAAATCAATGGAACAAATATGCAAACCTAGTTAAACAGAGGTCGCCTTTGGGCTTCTTCAGTAACCCATGTATTTCTAATTCCTGCTGAAAAGTGAAACAGAATTATCATATTTTGTCTAAGTAAAAGTAAAAATCTCTTTTCCCAACCTTGGTTATTTAAAAAATGTAAGTAGGGTCATGGTGCATATTCCTTTTCACCCCTCCAGCAAATAAATGTAGAGAATATAGAGAGGTTTTTCTTCTTCTTCTTCTTACTTATTTACCAGTTAGCTGTAAATGTTCTCTTCGTTGTACATGAAATTTGCCAGGGGAAAAAAGCAGACAAAAAAAAAAAAAACCCACTTTATTTCAATTCAGGCTGGAATATAGTCTTCAATCCAGTCAACAAATTGTAAGTAATTCTTGCTGAGAATTTTTTTAAAAAAAGTGGGGGAATGAGGATGGGATGAGAATGAGGAAAATTAATATGATTATGTCCACATTAGTGATAGAGAAGATTTAACTTGCATAATTATTATTTTTTTCAATGTCCAAGCCAGGGTGGCTGTGGTTCAGGAAATACTTATATCTCTGTTAAAAACAATTTCTGGATTATTTTTCGGACACCCAGATTAGTGCAAGGTCATTTCCACATACCATGTCATGGACAGAGTACTTGTTGATTATCAGTCCAGAAAAAGTGCCCTCCACGAGCAATGTGGAAGAAGATCTTTTGCCAGAATGTGCATTCAGTCGTCTCAACCAATAAGGAATCACCGGTGCCAAGGGAAAGATCATTTACAATTGGGTAAAGATGGCGTGATTCATTTCTGCCAGAATAGAATAACTTGGCTCACCCAACTCACCACAACCAACATGCTGCAGGACAATTCAACAAATACAAAAGTTGCATTAATTCCGACAGAACCATGGCAATTAATCAGGGGTGGGATTCAGCCAGTTTGGGCCGGTTTGAGTTAACCGGGTATTAAATTTATATTGGTTTTGCCAAACTGGTAGTTGAACTGAATGGCTGGCCCCGCCCAGAAATCTCCACATGGCCTGTTTTGGATGTAGGTAAGTGCAGGGTCCACGCGGAGGCTCTAAGAGGATGAAAAATGCCCCCCCAGCAGTTCCGGTAGGCCATGCCCACCATGCTACGCCCACCCAGTAACCGGGCAGAGAAGAAGTTTCACTGCAATAATTTGAATGAAAACATGGTGACCTATAATCAAAGAAACTGAATGAAACAATTAATATGGCTTTGAATTTTCCCAGAGAGAATTTTCCCGCAGAGAGTTGGTCACGATGAGTTGTCCTACACACCATTTCTGTTATCTACCTTTTGAATACCTTACCCTCTTCTCTTCCCCCCCCACAAAATTACCCTGCAGTCTTAAGAGGTATCGCATAGGAAGGAAAAACAGAGCAGAACAGACAAATCAGTGTAAGAACAGCCAAAGTGTTGCCATTCATAGTTGCTCTTGTGATTATCCTTCTCAGTTTTCTTTCTTCTTTTGTGAATGATGTCTTTATCTTCAGATCATGATCTCAAAAGGCGATTGCAGTTGCTGGTTCTCCTTCTCCTTCATTCTTTGTTAGGCGGTTCAGCGGGATTTTGTCAAATACAGAGGAGAAAAAAAAGCTCTTGCAGGCAATTTCTCACTTTTTGACCTAAGCTGAAATCTTTAGCGGTCAGAAAATATATTTTTTTACCACTTTTATAAAATCACCAAGCTAGCAATGTCTTCATATACAGCCTTCTCTTTTAAGAGACTGATGTTTTGAATAATGTGCTTTTCAAGTCTTTATTCCTGTTGCAGGGAGATGCAAATTTAGATTGCATAGACTGCGTGCCTTTTTTACATTTCATTTTGACTAATACTGGGTGGATTTAAAAAAAAACAAACATTATTTTTGAAGTACATGTTTAAACAACGCTTACATCTTTATTTAATGTGTTAATTTGGAGAGGAATGGGAAACTTATTGCATATATAGCAGGCACTTTGCAAAAATTGAATTGCTCTTAGAGTTACGTTTATCCATTGATTTTCTTTAAATACGCCTCAGGTGCTTTAAAAGTGAAAATTCTCCTGCACAATGAACTGATAGGGACCATCACATATTATTATATTACTGTAAATGATAATGACAATGAAATTGGAATTGGAATGTTACTATTTGTTTCTCTTTAAAAACTCGCATGCAATGTGTTGTTAAGCGGAATCTGCTTTAAATAGACTCTTGCAAAAAGCATTATCTAGGTCTCTCTGGTTCTAGTTCAACCCCATAACCATCACACAATGTTCTCTATCCAGAAGAAAGTGTTATGTAATAGGTTTGGCTTGGTTTTACATGTGGCATGGAACTCACCATCGCTGCCTTCATAGGGTTGGGCCAAGCCAGTCCATCATGATTGACCCTAGTTAAATAAATAGTTAGAACAATTAATGAGTGGAACCACTTGCCTCCAGAAGTCATAAATGCTCCAACCCTGGAAGTTTTTAAGAAGAGATTGAATAACCATTTGTCAAAGTAGTGTAGGGCTTCCTGCCAAAGCAGGGGGTTGGACTAGAAGACCTCCAAGGTCCCTTCCAACTTTGTTATTCTATTCTATTCTATTCTATTCTATTCTATTCTATTCTATTCTATTCTATTCTATTCTATTCTATTCTATTCTATTCTATTCTTTATTCCAATATTCTATTCTATTCTATTCCTTCATTCCAATATCCTATCCTATCCTATTCTCTATTCTATTCTATTCTATTCTATTCTATTCTATTCTATTCTATTCTATTCTATTCTATTCTATTCTATTGCTTAGCACCCAAAGATGCTTGTTCAAAAGGCAACTAGACTGGAGAAACAAAATCCAGTTGTCTGTTGAACAAGCACCTTTAGGACAAACATGACCCGGATGACTGACAATCTCCATAGCACAGTATGTCAATCCATCCATCCATCCATCCATCCAAGCTTCCACCTTGCTGTAGAAGTTGGGTGGATGCAACTTGGTAGCTTCCTTAACTCTTCAACTGATGTGTTTCAGTTGAACCCTTGTTCCTGTGGCTTATTCTGTGGAAGGAAGATCATGTGGCATTAATCATGTTTTATTTTTAGCCAGCTGGATTTGTAATTTGGGGGGTGGGGGGTTTAAAAAAAAGCACCTGACATTGACTCAAATGTTACACATGAAAAATGAAGGCAATTAATGCAAAGCATGAGGATGGAACTTCCCGCAGAGAAAGGCAGGAAATCTGTGGCCAGTGATTTAAATATCCAAAACAAAGAGAGTTGTGACCCTATCTTGGAAAGCTTTAATTCGGATGTTAATTAATGGCTGGCCTCTCCTGTCATTTCATTTACATGATGGACTACATTTTCCAATCTGTGCAATCATGCCAGTTAGGCTGGACTGGTGGCCTTCCATTGGCTGTCCATCAGTGGCTTTGTGGGTTTGCTCGACATTTGTGGAGAATTTCAGTCTCTTTGACTCAGCTTCTCCTAACCTGAAGCAAATTAAATCCTTGGGATGGGGATTTATTGATGCATTAATCACAGATGACACAAGATGTCTCCACTACATTCTGCTTTTGTCTGAAATGGTATGGAATTTCCTCTTTGAATAGAAGACCACCAAGGTCCCTTCCAATTCTTCTACTCTACTCTACTCTATTCTCTCTTCTCATATACAGATTAACAGAATAACAGAGTTGAAGGGGATCTTGGAGGTCTTCTAATGCAGCCCCTGCCCAAATAGCCCTATAACATTGCAGACAAACAGCGACTCCTTGACTTACAGCCATTCCTTTATTGACTGTTGAAAGTTACAACAGCAGTGAAAAAAGTGACATCATTCATCTCCAGTGTACAACCCGGTCATTTCAGCCATTCCAAGAAGGCTCCACACCCATTTGTACCACTCAGGTGACCCCCGAAGACACAGACAAACCAAACAAAATTCAAACGCTCACTAAATGAATGGTTGTAAGTTGGGGGCTACCTACATTCTCACAACTGGTTTTATATGCATCACATTTGCACACTTGACAAACTTCGAAAAGAATTTTATGGCTTTCTATTCCATCTTCCAGCCTACCTCACAGGGTTGTTGTTGTGGGGAAAATTGGAGGAGGGAGGAGTATTAGGGATGTGAACCAATTATTTATAAAAATAATAAAGGTGGGATATGAATGAATGAATTCTCAATTCTTTTATTCATTTCTACCAAAAAGGATGAAGGAAAAGGCTTGTCTGCATAATTTGACAGTAGCAAGATAACAAAAACAACATAACTGACTGGTTTTAGTTTAATTGCTTATCTTCTCTGCACTGGAGACAAATTATTTGTATGTCTAATCATTGTGTGCATCTCTTCTCTTTTCTTCTCTTCTCTTTTCTTTTCTTCCCTCCGCTTCCTTCTCCTCTCCTCTCTTCCTCTTTCCCTCCCTTCTCTTCCTCTTCCTCTTCCTCACCTCTCTTCTCCTCTCCTCTCCCCTCTTTTTCTTTTCCCTGGCCTTCCCTGGCCTTCCCTGCCCTCCCCCTCCCTTTCCTTCCTTTCCCTTCCCTGAGGTTAAATCTATTTCCTTCTACCAAACATTTAGGATAAGTCAGCTTTCAGAATTTAGGAATACAATTCCTGCCTCGCAATATGAAAGTCTGCAGAACTGACACCAGGGTTTAACTTGTGAAAGGGCTTCTCTCTCCTGTATAAATCTGCCTGTGGGTCAGCCATTTTCTTTTCCCTGTGGTGCTTCAAACATCCTCCTTTATCCACCTACTCCCCATTTTACATCTGGCTCCAGGTGGCAGATCTTGGAGCGAGCGGTTCCCCAAAGCTGGAAACTTTCCCGCCCTGACAATAAAATTGGAGCACTATTCTCCAAGTAGGGCTGCAAAGTTTGATTTCCTGACAACCTTTGGCATGGCCTTCTTTTGCCTGAGAGTTATTTAATCACCCTGTGAAGAATGGGATACATAAAAAGTTTATGCAGCCTCCATTAGCCCTCAACTGAAGGCGTGCCAAGCATCAATAAGAAGAAGGCTTCTGTAGGCTCTGCATCAGGTTTTATAATGGTTTGGAGATTTGGGGAAATCAAAATCTAAAACAAATGTGCCATCATCATCTGTTACTGTTTTTGTTGGGAGAACTTTATTTCGATGCAACACACCTTCTCCAAATGTAACCTGTGAATAAATAAAGGTGGTACATTGAGGAGAAGAACATGGTCTATTAACTCTTGCTTATGGTTTTAGTTCACTGGACAGGAGCAAATCGCTTTATTCGAGGTTGTGTCTATTCCTTGCTTTGGTGCCAGCGACCGGCCTGGTTTGCAAAAAGACAGGGAAGCCTTGGTCAGTGCAAATCAGCCAGCTGCTCTTCTAAATGCTGTAAATCAGTAACCAACTGCTCACAGTTAAGTGTGTCAGATACTTGGTACCTTGAAAAAAACCCAAAAGCTTTTCATTGATTCTATTTTTTGAAAGGGACGTCTGTTGGGAAATAGATAGGGGAGATCCCATAGAAGGTCATGAAAAATAAGAAAGTTGAGAGAATGTGGGACATTCGGATCCAGACAGACAGAGAATCAATCAGGTTTTATGGAGGTAGACGAGGACCAGGAGATGGCAGAGGTGATAGATGTAGCAATGCCAAGAGATATCAAAGTGGTACCCTTGAAGCTACTTTCCAGCTTAGGAGACACAGCCCTGAGTGCACTTAGGGCTGTGTCTTCTAAGCTGGAAAGTAGCTTCAAAAGATCCCAGGAGCAGCATCAATGCTCTCTGACCAGTAGAGTGCACGGTTAGGAAGAGCTAAGATACTACACAGAACCCTCAAACTCCAAGGCATCTGGGAGGGGATCCAAGATTGAGGAAGATACATTCCATCCATAGATGTGAAAAAGGAAGAGACAGAGACACAGAGAGACAGACGGAGAGAGTGAGAGAGAGACAGAGAGAGACAGAGACAGAGACAGAGCGACAGAAAGACAGAGAGACACACACACACACAGACAGTGATATAGACAGAGAGGTATTTCCCTCTTTTTCATACACAATTGAAACCTGGAATGTTCTCAATGTTTCCAAATTGGAAAGATGGACAGCTTAAGAGTCCTTCCCTGCCCAAAGCAGCCTTGAAATGGCTCATCCTGTTGGTGCCCTAATAACTTCTTCTGAACATTCTCCCTCAGTTTGATGGAAAGAAAAAGTGCTTTTGATGTCTTTTTCCCAAAGATATCGCAAAGGAGCACCTTCCTTAGGGTCTGTCAAACAGGAAACACGAAGAGCAGACGTGTCTGCCGAGAAGTAGGGAAAGGGGAAAAAAACCCACTGCTCTTTTGGTAGCATCTGCTGTCATCTGTCAGCTCAAAGGCATCCATCCCCCGAAGTCTGACACAGTGTGGGAAGAGGTGGTAAAGTAGACGTTACGTCGCAGGGGAGGAAAACTTTAGAAAAATCAAAGTTGTTATCCCAGAGTTAAATCCATTCACAAGTTGGTGCTCTTTCAATTCCCCATCAGTGCATACCTTGTAAAAGTTTAAAAAAAACACATTCTTTAATGCATTTTTTCTTACAAAATACTTGTTTGTTCAAACCAATTTTTTCTCAGGCTAAGCGTATCTAATTTCCCACTTAACCTGAAGGTTTGAACGAAGTTTTCTATATTTCTGAAGGCACTTTATTTTACTCGAACAAGACCGAAGACCCAAGAATAACCAGCCTTAGACTAAGACTGAAGACTTGTACCATAGAAAATGAGTCATACTGCAAAAAGAGCTTTTTTTTTTTTTTTTTGATAGATCATAACAACTCTCTTATTCTCTCTAGAACTGACCTGAAATTTCCCAGTAGATTTGTTTTGGGTCAAAAATATTTTATTTTTTCCAACCCTTAAAGAAAGATAAACAAACAAACAGACTACTTGGCAGAATTTCCCCTGGCTCCATTTCAGCATTATTTGTAGCATCTGTTGCTTTGCCCGTGAAGTGCCCTGAAACAATGTTGAATGTTATGAATGGTGCAAAAATGTTGACCGAACCATCTATATGACCGGTGTCTTTAGTAGCAAGAAAAACAAGTCTTTAAGGAGAAAATACACACACACACACAGAGTGATTGTTGCTTGCTTATTTGTTCATTTTTTGTAGCCGCTTACCTCTGTTGATGACTCTGGGTGGCTTTACAATTCAGAAAACACATAACAGTGATCAAAAACATTATAATATATTTTTAAAAAAATATACCAAAGACATTAAGTATACATGGTGCTATAATGATGAATTTCTGTTCCATAAAAGTGTTTTACTGTGTCTGAGTTTTCCAAATTTCTTGAGGATATTTGCATGGAAGTGTTTATAAATAAGAAATCAGTGACTTTTAGAATTTGGCCCTCTTAAGGTTTATGTTTAAAAACGTTCTTTGACCTCTACTTGATAAATGATAAATAATAAATAGACAACTTCTTTTCTTGAAGTAGCATTCCATCCTAATCAAAGAACTGCAGTGTTTCCTCTAGAAATTCCAGGGGATTCCAGGGGATTAGGATGCAGTGAAGAAATTGGAGAAAATCAATACTATTTGTTTATCTCAGTTACTTTTCTTTCATTCTTGTTGAAAAGGGGGAAATTTTAGTTCTTTTATGCATTCAGATGCATAAAAGAGATGAAATTGCAGCAATGGCATGTAAACAAACTGCTGAGTTCTATCTCTCAGAAGACATTTTTTGTACAAATAAGGGGATTAGGATAAACCATGGACCTATTTCCATTTGATGTCAGTTACAGTTAAAATATTTAAGCAATGACAAATTATTAGAACCAGGAGAAAAAGCAAGCTGGACAATTGATGAATTATTGAACATGGATAATATGGTACTTGGCTAGTGGAATAACTCAATATTACAACAATACAATGCATGAAAATCAACAGAAGAAAGATGGATCTCTGTACATTGCCTACACAAATCTCCCAAACATTTACTCCACCCTTTTGACACTATGTTGGCACAATCTTAGAGTAAGTTCACCAGACTGGAGAGTTAAAGAGTGTAGTTTAGACCATATATGAATGTTGATTTGGTTATGTTGATTTGCCTATGTTGATTTGCAATCAGTGAGTCTGCTTTTACCCAGACTATCATTTCAGTGATTTGCTTTCCTGTTATTTTTCTGCTTTTATATCCTCTTTTAACAGTATTAGCTGCTCAGAGGTGTGAAGTTGAGTTGAGTAGCCATATAAATTAAATGGATGGATGGATGACCTGAAGAACGTATAATTTTGAGACCTGATCAAAAATGGAATGAGTCCAGGTGAACAACTTGCTTCCAGAAGTTGTAAATGCTTCAATACTGGAAGTTTTTAAGAAGAGATTGGATAACCATTTGTCTGAAGTGCTATAGGGTTTCCTGCTTAAACATGGGGCTGGACTAGAAGACCTCCAAGGTCCCTTCCAACTGTGATATTCTATTATATTCTAGATGTGAAAAACTAGAACCACTTGAATTTTTCTGAGGTGCAGCTCTCAGCATCTTTCACCATGAACCATATGATTGGATCTGCTACAAACTGGAGCTTAGCAACCTCTGGAGGTCTTTAGCTTCCATTGCTATTGATGGGTTGCCCATTGAGGTTCTCAGTCAACCTTTGGGAGGTTGTCCCAAAAGTGCTTTCGGAAGAAGCTTCTCAGATGAGAAGCAAAATGTCTTTAAGCAAAAACAAAGGAAGTCCAATTCCCTTTTGAAAAAGTGTCTTCGGAACTATACATGAATTAGAAATTTGGTTTTTCAGGCCTCCAGGCTGAGCCTTCCCACTACTTGTACTGTACTTCCCTTGCAGTCCAGCTGAGATAACCTGTGATAAACATAACACCTCCTTCAAGATGAACTTAACTATGGCAATAATACAGATGTGGTTTCCCAGGCCATTTTCCAGGATGTTTTTGTCAATTTTCCAATTCAGTTTACAGCTTCTGATTCCAGACAAGGTGCCCCATATCCATGAAATGTTACAACATTGGCTGCTCCCGATTTGCAATGCAAATAATCTTTCCCTGAAATAACAACAATAACAACATTCTGTTTTCATCATTGCTTGTTGTTAGTTGTGTTTTCTAAGTTTCCTTTACATAAGAAAGTAATGTTCTTTAGATTAAGTGGAAATGTTTGTCCAGCACTCACTTCGGTGCTTTGCCAAAAATTGTCTCAATTTTTAAGTTGGAAAAGGACCATAAAAATTCTTTTGTCATAAATATAAGTTTGGGATGCCTATAGCAAGACCATAATTTTTCTGGCTGTTTGGCACTGACTGTAAGCATAAAATTGTCAAATGACCTATAGTTATATCCTCATTATTACTTACTCAGCAGAGAAATTAGAGTCATAGCTTACTAAAGCTGGTATAATGGTATTTATTATCTCATGCTGCTTTAGAAAGCATTCCTTGTAGCTTAATTGTATCTCCGCTTTTCCCCTCATTTCTTATACTGCAAGAGGGAAAGAGGGATTAAGTATCAGGTGAAGAAAAATAATTATCGTTTTCTAAATTATTCATAAGAAAAAAGTAACATATTTTCCCTTAAACATCACAAATACAACGAGTTGAAAAAATGTTCTTGGGCATGCTAGGATTATTTTAATTACATAAAAATGATGATTCCAGTACATACATCTTGACAGATGTCATGGCTCAAAACCCCTGTGATTAATTTTTAATTTAATGCCATTTCTCCAGATTTGCTTGCCAATTCACATGGAACCAGTGAAATGCTCTGGTTTTATTTGTTGTTGTTTTTAATGTCCACATTAAATTGGCGTGCACGAAATCATTATCTGTTAGTAATACTCATCCTATAAATTAGGGAAAATAATTAACTGTAAATAAAGTCCCCGCCATTAATAATACTTTTATTACAACTAGCCTGACCACAGATTGGCAGGCAAGCAAACATGGGCAGAATTTAATTCAGTGTGTTTTAAGAACTTATACTAAACCGTCATGGATTTGGACTTTAAACAATTGAATGTGGAGGAACATGGCCACCTTTTGACAATTTTCTTTGGGGTGAAAAACAATGCAGATTCAGTCCAAGCAGACTCCGAACATCTTCGGTCTTATTTCTGTGAATACCATCAAAGATGTGTCAATAATAAGATAGAATTAAAATAAGACACAGCAAGAATAAGATAATGTGTAATTGTCTATTCTCAATCATCCAGGTCATGGTTGCCCCAGATACACTCCTTCCCCCCAAATACTTTTTTTTTGTTTGAAGAGGTTTCACTTCTCTTCTGAGAAGCTTCTTCAGTTCATGAAGAAGCTTCTTGGATGAGAAGTGAAACCTCTTCAAAGAAAAACCAAAAAGTCCAGTTGTCTTTGAAAGCTGCCACGATTGAGAAACAATACCCTAAAACCTATCCTTCCGCTCTCACTGAACAACCAATATTAAAATAACATCCATAAAACCTTTAGGAGGAAATGGCTCGATTCTGTCCTATTGCCCTAAATCAAATTTAGAAGCCATCGAAGGAAACTTCAGCAGGTTGCTTGAGCGGATTCAACCATTGGATAATCTTCTGAAACGAATACTGTAATTAATCACTGGATTTTGTAATGTCGGCCAATTGCAATGATATGCATGATCTTAACTCCAATAAATAACCTCTAGTTATGAAGCACCGGATCCTGTTAATAATGCAGTGACCTTTTTAAAAGAGATGGCGTGCTTTGTGTTATATTACTCTATTAAATGGGCTAATTGCTAACTGTTGCTCTTAGCTACACAGTCTCCTTTCCAGTGTCGGGAAACAAGCAGGTGTTATTCTCCCTCAGATGGCGTTATCTCTTGGTTTTCTATTCAGAATCATCCAGAAATTACATGGATGGGAACATCTGTGAGTAAGAAGCATTTAAATTTGAGAAATAAAAAAAATGCTGGCTAGACTAACCTTGGTGCTGCAAAAATGGACTGCATTAGAAGCAGAATAGAGCTGGAAGGGACCTTGGAGGTCTTCTAGTCCAGTCCCTTTCTCAAGCAGGGGAACCTAAATCATTTCAGACAAGTAACTGTCCAGTGTCTTAAAAACCTCCAGTGATGAAAGAAGCTAGCCAAATATAGGTAGTCCTTGACTTACAACTGTTCATTCACTGACTGTTTGAATTTACAACAGCACTGAAAAAAGTGACTTATGACTGTTTTTCTTTTCCACACTTACAACTGTTGCAGCATCTCCATGATCAAACTTCAGATGCTTGGCAACTGGCATGTACTCATGACGGTTGAAGGGTCCCAGTGTCATGTGATCCACTTTGGCAACCTTCTGACCAACACAGTCAATGGGGGAGCCAGATTCTCTTAGCAACCATGTTACTACCTCAGCAATGATTCACTTAACAACGGTGTCAAAAAAGGTCGTAAAATGCAGCAAAACTCACTTAAGAAGTGTCTCACTTGGCAACAGAGATTTGGAGTTCAATTGCATTCGTAAGTCTGTACCTACCTGTAAGTACCTGCAGTCCTGTTTGAATTGAGACTTGGTGAGTGAGTATAGTTCTAGTAACATCAAAGTAACATCAAATGGGATACATCTGGATGTATTTATTTGATGTGCCTCTTGCAGAAATAACTGCTGCATCCTCTCATTTCAAAGTTTGACCATGCAGGGCTGATAAGAATTTGCACAGCAACTAAGTTTGAACCATTTAAGTGAGGATTCTAACTTTAGCAATCAATTAGTAAACTTGGTAAGGAATATTTAGCAATTTACCGTCATAAATTGAGGACCCCTCTTTGAAGGAGAGGGATGGTTTAGAAATATGAAATCTCAATGAATAAATAAATAAAAAGGGACCCGCTTGAGGATGTCAGTAAATTGCTTTCTGAAATCTTTGTTTCTCTCTTGCAACTGGTAGCTTACCATAAAATAAGAAACGGCAAATTGTGGGAGATTTTGTTTAGTGTAGTGGGAAAGTTTGGCTGTTTTTGAAGATTTTTCTGACAAGTTTTTCCATAACATCCTTTCTCTGGTATTACTATTTGTAATCTAAAAATATTTTTATATATTTTGGATGCTGATCTAAAAAGAGCTATAGATTGATTGGCTTTCAATTCTGGGAAATGAACTAGAGTTTCCTGTCACATTTAAAATGCTTTTTTTTTCTTTGTTTTAATAAGGCATTTTCACTTTTCAATAAATTAGATGATGTTGTGTTATGTGTATAAGAGAGAGAGAGAGAAAGAAGAAAGGAAGGAAGGAAGGAAGGAAGGAAGGAAGGAAGGAAGGAAGGAAGGAAGGAAGGAAGGAAGGAAGGAAGGAAGAAGAGAAAGGGAAGAAGGAAGAGAGGGAGGGAGGGAGGGAGGGAGGGTGGGAGGAAGGAAGGAGGGAAGGAAGGAAGGAAGGAAGGAAGGAAGGAAGGAAGGAAGGAAGGAAGGGTGAAATCCCAGAACATTTTAACTATGTTCATCAAAAAACTTAACCTGCTTTCTTTGAGATACAAATTGAGTAGAGGATCACAGTTTACTTCCATCTCTCTGCTTCAAGTTTACAACTTCTTTTTGAGCTGCCTACCCAAGTATTTATCTTTTCATGGTAGAACTTCTGAGATGTCTGGAAAACTATATTGTCATGTTGTAACTAGTGCTATCTCAAGGACAACAAAGCCTTGAATTAAAATTATGTCATGCCCACTTTCCTTTAACACTTAGAACACAGAATAACAGAGTTGGAAGGCATCTGGGAAATCTTCTAGTCCTCCAACCTTGGCAACTTTAAGTCTTGTGGACTTCAACTCCCATGCTTCCTCAGCCAGCTGGGAAATTAACAGAATAACAGAGTTGGAAGGGACCTTCTAATCCAATCCCCATCTCAAATGAGAGACCCTGAGTTTCAGTCATTAATTCAAAATATAGTTTAAAAATGGCTTTGAATGGAAGGCAAGATGCCATCATATAAGCCACACAAACATTTTGATTCTGTCCATTTCAGCTCAGTAGTTGTCACATGGGGGCATGACTTGTGAACATTTGCATTGAAGCTCTTTATGGAATTTACCATGCGTTCACACATGCTTCATTCCATGGTTGTTTCAAATGAAATGACTTTCATTGTTACAGCAGGACAGATGGCAACTTAATGCTTACTTTCTCCCAATATGTTCAGACTGGAACAATATTCTCCATCAGTGTTAATGGTTTTAAAAAATGAAAGGAAGGAAGGAAGGAAGGAAGGAAGGAAGGAAGGAAGGAACAGCAGCCAAACGATGCCTTGTGTGTCATTTTCTCTTCTGTTTATTTAGCAGATATTTTGTTTAGAGATTGTTCCTTATTCTTTGTTTGGTTTGACTAATCGGAAACCAGGCTAATTTTGACAAGTCCTTGCAAATATTTATTAATTTATTTTTATTTATTTGATTTGTCAATTGCTTACAAGATAATAGGTATAAGTATTAACATGAGTAAGAATATAGGCAATAGGTATGAATAAATGGGGACAATAGGGCAGGGACGGTAGGCACAATGGTGCATTTATGCAGGCCCCTTCCAGACCTCTTAGGAAAGGGGTGAGGTCAATAGTGGATAGTTTGAGGTTAAAGGAGTGAGGGTTAGAGGATATAACAACAGAGTCAGGTAGAGCATTCCAGGCATTGACCACTCTGTGATTGAAGTCGTCCTTTCTGCAATCAAGTTTGGAGCAGTTTACATCGAGTTTGTATCTGTTGTGTTCTCTTGTATTGTTGCGGTTGAAGCTGTAGTAGTCATTGACTAGTGGGACATTGTAGCAGATAATTTTGTGTGCTATGCTTACGTCCAACCGTAGGCAGCATAGTTCTAGGTTGTCCAAAGTTAATTAACAAATACTTGTTAATTAACTTTGGCATAGGCTGGAGACAAATGTATAACAAAGGCAAATGTCCAGCTGAAATCATCCTCTATTTCTGGCTTAAGCTGAGCACCAAATGTTTGCTCCTGGGTAGGAGAAAGCTACTGATTTGCACACATCCCAGCTTTGAGTTGAATTGGTGCAATTTCTTAAAGTAGAGGTTAAGAAATCAAGTCACTACGTAGGGCAAACAGGGCAGAAGACCAGCAGAGAACATCCATGAACACCTTGCCCCCAACAACCTGGGTCCTCATTTTACCCACCTCGGAAGGATGGAAGGCTGATCTCCCAAACCTCATTTCCTCCTAGCACTGATGATGTTACCTAGCTGGGTAATAAACATTTGGCTCTCCAGCTTGAGCAGGGAGTTGGATTAGAAGACCTCCAGGGTCCCTTCCAATACTATTATTCTGTGTTCTATGTTTGTTGGAAATCCTATAAGCAACAGTGGTACTTTTTTCCCTGGCAAATACAACACAAAGCTTATTGTGACCATCCTCAACCAAATGCACGCAATCACTTCATATATACTTCATATAACCCTCTTAGAAAGCATTGGAAGCCCACTCATGAGATCAATGAGAGGAACTAGACTATATTGATTGCTTGATCAATCTATTGATTGATTTCTTCTTGGACTTCAATCCTTCTCCCCTCCATCTTCCCATCCTTCAGAATCTGTACCTAAAGTTTGGGAGGGCATAGATTTTCTTTAAATCTCCTTGCAGAGAGAAATGGTATTGCATATCAATGAGTAAGAAGGAAAATCCCTCCTTTCTGTGTATTGAAGGAGAAACCAATATTTAATAGGCAGCTTTCAATTCCATAAAGTTTGCACGAGACATCCATCAAGTAGAAAATGGCTTCTACCTGAATTCTATTTTTCCTTCATACATTTACTGGATGCATTTACTGGACATTGAGCAAAACTGAAGTCTATGCCCGGCTTCAAAATAAATCTGAGATGAATCTGAGAACGAGTTGGGAAAGGAAACCTAAATGTTTAAATCTAAGTTTAATGTTTCAGTTTAAATCTAATTTCCTTTATTTTTTAAATGCATCCAGTATTCTCACGTAGGCTTGTTTCCTTTGTTTGAAAACAAAGAGATCCTGTCTTGGATTGCAGAGCTTAGCATATACCCAAAAATGACTATTATAGAATGGGATTTATTTAACTGTCTCCCCCACTCCACTCAACAATAAAAGCAAACCTTATTTATAATAATATACAAAGCAGGCAATTTGATATTCTGGAGGTTTCGTTCAGTTGAAAATAAAATAAAATTGGCCTAGCTTTTTCTATTTGTTTGCCCAAATTTATTTGATTTTGTCTCTAAAGTATACATAATATATTGTAGTTCTGCACTAAGATTTCATAGTTTAGGTACAGTTCTGAAGAATCTCTTTTGTCTCTCTTTTTCCCCTCCATCATCTTCCCCTTCATCTATCTTTATCTTCATCATCTCATCTGTTCATCTGTTCACTTACTGGGTAACATATAACAGATAATCAGAGTTGGAAGGGACCTTGTAGGTCATCCAGTCCAACCACCACCACCCCCGTCCAAGCAGGAGACCCTACACCATTTCTGACAAATGGCAGTCCAATCTCTTCTTGAAAGTCTCAAGTGATGGTGCTCCCACAACTCCAGGATTTTTGAAAGATATGGTGCAGTGGTTCTGAGATGACCTCTGCCAGATCCTTAAAACTCTGGGATGTGATCCATCAGGCCCTGGTGATTTGTGTTCATCAAGATCAGACAGGTGTTCTCTTTCTCTTTTTTTTTTTTGCTTATTTTAACATTTATTTCTGGTTTGTCTTTTACAGTTATGTTTTTGCTGGGTTGAGCTATAGTTTCTTTTTGCACGAAGACCAATGCAAAGAATGAGATAAGCAGTTCTGCTTTCTCTCTGTTGCCTGTCACCTCCTTGCCATCTTCTCTTCTCTTTGTTGCAAGTCTGTTCATTCTGAGCCTTTGCTTTCCTGACTTCATCTTTGCATATTCTGGCTATCTGCTGATATTCTGCCTTAGGGGTGTGTGTGTGTGTGTGTGTGAGAGAGAGAGAGAGAGAGAGAGAGAGAGATTCTCTGTCTTTGTTTTACTTAAAAATTCCAATATTGAGTACACCAAAAACATAAGCTCATTTTAACTCTAGCAAATATTATATTTTAATGGAGGATTAAATCCTTTGATACCCTTCATCACGACAAATTCACTAAGAGCTCAATTCAGTGACACAAATATTTTTATTCCATCTCATGGCAAAATGTGTGTGTGTGTCTGTGTGTCTGTGTGTGCACGTGTATCTTACATTTGCTAAAATTTCAGTTTAGATTTTTTTTTTCTTGTAGCTCCTTTAACAATATAATTACCGTATAGTTTTTATTTACTTAAAAAAAAAAAATAGAAAAAGCTTCATAATTGCAGATTTTATTTCCGAAGTTTGCTTTCCCGAGTGTGGCAGAGTTTGTGGTCAGGCATCGCAGATAACAATATACAAATGGTAATTTTATTTATTTATTTTTTTAAATGCAAAGGGGAGCTAATCTTTTTGCCTTTCCTGAAACGAGGATGGAGGACATAAATGAGTTGAGCAAACCTTCCATTTAATAACTGAAAAAGGCAGTATTTCCTCTCTTAAAATATATTCTTAGCAATGAAGGTCGGGGCGGGCCCTGTGCTGTGATTGTCACATTCTTGAAATGCACATATATGTTGGTAATTTCCAGATGGGTTTTAGGAGTTACATAAAATATCAGCCAGACAGATTTCCATCCATATATTTCCACATGTTATCGGCTCCTCCTGGGAATTCAGCGTTTTCTTATTTCTGGGAGCAAATATGAAATTGGAGCTTATCTGACCTGACTTTCAAGGCACAGAAACACTTTTAAAATTGCTAAACAGCAAAGGAAAAGAGCGACTAATGTGTTGTGAATCTCTGTGCATTGAATTGGTCCTTGCTGTAACCATTGACCAGGCTTGTTACATCAAGAACTCATCTAGAGCCGTGGTTAGAATGTTTACAGGGTTACCTGTACTTCCACAAAGCTCCAGAGGAAAGGAGACAAAAAACACACACACACACCCCAACACACACACAACATATACCTATTTTGAGAGCCTTGCTTGAGATCATTGGTCATTCACTGCCATGGTCTAGACCAGAGGTGGTATTCATCAGGTTCTGACCAGTAGCAAAAATTTTGAGTAGTTTGGAGAACCAGCCAATCCCACCTCTGACTGGCCCCGCCAACCTCATCTCTTCTCTGCCTCCCATTGAGTCCCAGCTGATCGGCTGGGTCTTCTTTGGTTGCCCTGCACAGGAGAACCAAGCTGGAAAGCAGGCTAGTGGGGTGGGGAGGGAAGGGGGATTTTGCAGTATATCCTTCCCAGTCAGAGCACTGAATATTACATGAGTCAGTTTTTTGGGTCTCCAGAGGGGTGTGATGAGATTTTCCAGGAAAAAGTTGGATTTGCAGCCCTGCCATCCATATGTATGCATGTGCCTATATGTGTATTTCTTGTGCTGTTGCTACAAAGGGCCTATTTTCTTCCCGTTTAGTCATAATGGCTGATGGCAGAAAAAATCACAGAAAACCCAAAACAATACCTGCTTTATCAGAAAACAGATTAACAGAGTTGGAAGGAACCTTGTAGGTCATCTAGTCGAACCCTCTGTCCAAGCAGGGGACCCTGCACCATTTCTGACAGATGGCAGTCCAGTCTCTTTTTTGAAAGCCTTCACTGATGAAGCTCCCACAACTTCCAAAGGCAACTTTTGTTCCATGGGTTGATTGTTCTCACTGTCAGAAAATTCCTCCTTATTTTTAGGTTGAATCTCTCCTTGGTCAGTTTCCATCCATTATTCCTTGTCTGGCCTTCAGGTGCTTTGGAAAACAACTTGACCCCTTCCTCATCTCTGTGGCAGCCCCTCAAATAATGGTACACAGCTATCGTATGTTATCACCTACTCTCCAGCAGTGAATACTGAACACACTGCAAAAGCATGCATGCTTTTTTCTTTTTCAATTGCACGGTGTTGCATTGATGAGTTTTTTTGGGGGGGGAGGGGAAGGGGGCTAATATTGGCCAGAGGTCAAGAGAGAAGTCAGTGGAACATGAGATAAAATCATGGCAAATTGATTTCAGGTCATTCAATTTCCTGGGGTCATTCACTGAATCGGAAGAACTCTAGAATCGTCAAAAGAAAGTTTGATATTATGCAGTGCATCCTAAATTGTGTCTGTTGTTGCTTTTATTGTTATTACTGTTGTTTTTATTGTTATTATTGTTATTACTATTTATCACAGTCAGCCAGATGTTCAGACTGGGTTTGGCATTTTTGTCTACCTATCATGTCCTTACCAAGGACCTAGGATAGGCAGATCTGGATGTTTGATGGAGTTACAGGTACCGTCGCAGGATGTAAGCTGTTCCAAGTAGAGCCACCTTCTGCAATTGACTGATGGTGAATTTGTCAATGCCGAGGGGGTTCAAGTGGTGCTCCAGTTGTTTTGGGATTGAACCTAAGATGCCTATTGCTATTGGTACTACCCTTGCTTGCCTTTGCCATAGTCATTCTACTTTTATTTGTAGGTCTTTGTATTTTGTTATCTTCTCCAGTTCTTTTCCTTCTATCCTGCTGTCTCCAAGCACTGCCACATCCACTATTATTATTAATAATATTACTTTATTCCCAAGAGGAGGTTAAAGAAGGTGTAAATGCAAGAATGATCACTGAAGGAACAGAGAGCATCTAACTAACATGAAACTAGATTGCTTCCTGCAACTTAAGGAACTTAAAATTGAAATGTTTTAAAATGCAAAGACAAGAATCACTGGAAAATCCCCTGATGCTCTGAAAAACTGAAGGCAATAGAAGAAAAAGGCTAACAAAAGACAAGATATGTAGATACTAGCAGTGATGGTACAAGTCTGGTCTTACAAGGGCTTTAAAAAATGCTGTTATTGTTAGATAATCCTAGTCTGTAATGTTCATTGAGTCATGAAGAGATGGATGAGTCAATCACAAAGATCCAGAGTATTCTCTTTGTAAGGTATGATTGCTAGAGAAATTTAATTAAAAATCTACCAAGAGTCTTGCTGAGTCAGACCAAAAGATCCACCAACTAAGTCTGGGCTGATATTCAATTTGGAGACTTGCTTCAAAAGTAAAAAGCTCTGAAATGAGTTAGGAATCATTGAGCCAACGAGATGCTTCCTAATCAGTTTGGATAAATTGCATGGCTCTGTTGCTTGCACAGAAATGTCATTTTCTGAATCAATTTCAGATCTTAAGGGAATCAATCTAATTTCAGTTCAAAGTCTCAATCAATTTTTTCTGAACTCAGTTGACATTTAGAGAGGATCTTCTGCCTAATCTATAAGAAGAAAGATGCTTGGTCCAACACTGATGAGGCAAGTCGCTGGTATGTTAGCAAACCCTTTTCCCTACTAGCCTTGATGATGTTACCTAGTTGGGTCATGAAATGTCAAGAAGCCAACAAGCACCAAGGACCCCATAGTCCTCCTTTCCCTCCTCCACCTTCTTCTTCCTCCACCCTCTTCCTCCTCCATTTCTCTCCTTCTCCACACCACAAATTTCACTTCCTTTCAGCCCTGATGATGTTACCAAGTTGGGTCATGAAACATCTGGAAGCCAACAACCAAGCTCAGAAAGCATCAAGGATCCCACAATCTTCCTCCTCCTCCTCCTCCTCCTCCTCCTCCTCTTTGCAAACCTCACTCCCTTCTAGTCTTGATGATGTTACCTAGCTGGGTTCTAAAATGTATGCAAGAAAACAACCATGGTCAGAGAGTGCCAATGACCTCACAAAATTTTGAATGTATCATTTCATCTGAACTAAGGAGAAATTTCCTGACTGTGAGAACAATTAATCTGTGGAATGGCTTCCCTCCACAAGTTGTGGATGCTCCAACACTGGAGGCTCTTAAGAAGAGACCGGACAGCCTAGACTGATATAGGCTCTCCTGATTGAGAAGGGGTTGGACTAGAAGACCTCCAAGGTCCTTGTCAACTCTGATATTCTGATATTTTCATTTTAATATAGGATTTTTCTTCCTTAAAAATAACCTACATTGAAAAATGACGCTAGGACAATTGGATTTCAAGTCTATTTTTCTGCTTCGCATTATCCTTGCAGAATGTTTGGCCACAGTTGAGGCAAAACTTCCAATGTCCTCATGGCAGTGTATCCTCTTTGTTTCTGGCCTCAAGCAAAAATTAGACACATCAGCCTTAGAAGATTAGGAGATTAACTGGTTGAGTGGTGACATGCTAGCGGATAACAATAATATTTTTTTTAAAAAGATTTCTATTAAAGCTTTGGCACAGCAGAGCTGATTCCAAAAGAGCACCTACCTACCAAGAATCAAGTTGTGCAATCCATTAAAAAGAACATAAATGGATTTTTTTTCCCTCTCTTTCCCTTGTTGGCCCTTGCTTGAAGTTCTCTTACTTTTCTATTAAAATCACAAAATCTTCATTTCCTTTGTATCTCCTATGCAAATGTTTTCTGACTTGAGAGTGAAAGATCAAATTAGTGACAGAAAATAAATTCCTTGTTTTAGGAAAAGGGAGGAAATCTTCAGCATGACTCAAGAGAGATATAGGAGGATAAGATTTAAGGAAGGGCTGGCAGAACAGGATGTCCTCAGCTAACAGAGGAAGGTGTAGAGTATTTGAAATACCATCAAAGAATGGTTTTGTTTGCTTGATCCATTGCCTAACTTATTATTGTTAGATGATAGAAGTTAAACATCTTTCCTTTGTATTATTATACTATAGGGATTGGGATGGCTCAGTGGTTAAAGACACTGAGCTTGTCAGGTGGAAATGAGCTTCAGTTCCTGCCCACATAGCAGTTCAAAAGTGTTGTGGTTTGCTGGCAGCCTGTGCAGATGGCAGCAGAATCGGACAGTGGGGAAGAACGGGGATCAGCCCGATAGTCTGGAGAGGACTCGGATAAGGGTCCTGTGTCCAATCCAGAGATGGGGCCAGGACCATTTGGGAGTGGGATGCTGACTCTGGAGCCTTTGAAGTCTGGCAGCAGCGAGGCAGAGGAACCAGGGGAGCCTGTTCCCAGTGTGTGTGCGTGCAGAGCTGCAAGAAGGCGAGAGCAGCTGAGACAAAAGGGCCGACTCGGGGGTAAGGCTGGGAGGTGAATTGCCCCTCCCATAAGGTATAAAAGACAAAATCTTTGCAGGAAGCAAAGTCGTTCGATCGGTTCTGAGTCATTCTTAACCTCTTTATACTTCAGTTGTTTTGTTTTGTTTTTTTCTACTTTGGTTGCTTTTTTTCTAGTTCATTTGATATTTCTCTTATTGGCAGCACTTCACAAGAAAGAAACATGGGTGCTTATCTCAGGGAACTGTTTGAGATTAATTCTGGCTGGGAATGAAAACAATTCCCAGTGTTGCAATAAAATAAGTCTTGTTTTTAAAATAAGTGTGTGCGTAATTACGGTTTAGGAAGCCTTGGTCAGAATAAAAAGCATGCAACTGCGAGTAGTTAAATAGGTACCTATTTGGTGGAAAGATAACTGTTCTGTGTGCCTCAGTGTATAGTCATGCTGGCCACATGACCATGGAAGCATCTTCAGATAATACTGACTCCCTTGGCTAGGAAACAGAGGTGAGCATTGCACATGATTGGACAGAAGATCCATTTTTAAAAATTATATCCACAGTCTTAGCAACTGAACCGGCAAAGTTGTTTTAATGGAACAACTTTGCAAACTAACTATCATCCAGGGGATTACTGTATGGGAGGATTTTTTTTTAAAGTCAGTTAAATAACAAGTACAAAGTAAGCTGAATTGTGTGTTCCGTTGCCATTTATTTATGAGCTTTAAACAATGCCTTTCACTTTCAATGCCCTCAAGGCAGTTTATGACAAGCAGGGAGAGAAAAATCTGCAGTGCAAACTCAGCTGGGGGGGAAGAAACATGGGTGATTCAAAGCAACTCAGGATGCTCAGAGCATCATGAACTGTACCGATGCTTTTAGACACTGAAAAGATTTTGCCAGGTGAAGCTTTTCTGGGGAGAGAAAGCCATATTTTGGGGGACATTGCAGATGGGGAGAGGAAATCCGTCTTTCTCCCTTTATTAAAATTCAGGTGGTAATTATCCAAACCCTTCATGCAGGCCATTGACCCAACTACTCCTGTATTAGCTAATCAGAAGCAAACAGCTTCCTGCATTCAAGATATTTTGCATAACTGAACTATATGGGGATTGCTATTCTCTGTGCTGATATATTGGAAGGTTTTGTTTTTTTTCCAAAGAGGAGTCAGGCAACCTCTGTAATTGTAGTTGCCAAGAAAAATGTGTCAGTGCTGTCATTTCCCCGGGAGCAAAAGCACATCCTTTGTCAGATGAGCTTTCCTGTAAGTTTTCGTATGCTTTCAAAATATATTAAAACGGCACTGAAATTGTGACTCACGCTCTACAGGTAGTCCTCAGTTGGGCCCCAAATTTCTGTTGCTAAATGTTGTTAAGTGAATTTTGTCCCACAGAGAGGAGGAAGAGGTCAAGCTGTTTTCCAGAGCACTTGAAGGTCAACAAGGAAGAATGGATGGAAACTGAACAAGGAGAGATTCAACCTGGAAATAAGGAGGAATTTTCTGATAGTGAGAACAATCAACCCATGGAAGAGAAGTTGCCCTCAGAAGTTGTGGGAGCGCCATCACTTGAGACTTTCAAGAAGAGACTGGACTGCCATTTGTCAGAAATGGTATAGGATGCCTCCTGCTTGGGCAGGGGGTTGGACTAGATGACCTACAAGGTCCCTTCCAACTCTGATTATCTGTTATCTGATGGGCCTTTCTTGCCGTGCTAAGTGAATCACTGCAAATTGTTAAGTCAGAAACATGGTTGTTAAGCAATGCTGGTTTTCTCCACTGACTTTGCTAGTTAGGAGGATCCCATGACCCCAAGACACTGCAACTGTCATAAATGTGATTCAGTTGTTGTTTTACAGATTAGACTGATAGATCTTTATAGAAATGACTTGTTCAAACTATTATGGAAAAGCAAAAAGATGTAATTTGATGTTCATGCCTAATTTTCCTGTAACACAGAGAGTTGGAAGTCAATTCTTCTTTTTCTATTTTTTTCTTCCTTCACTTCACTTCCCTCTTTTCCTCCCCACCCCCACTGTTCTTCTATTTTGTATTTTTTAACACTCTATAACTTAATAAAATAAATAAATGTGAGTCATTTGCCAAGCATTTGAATGTTGATCAAGTGACCAGGGAGATGCTACAACGGTCGTAAGTGTGAAAAATGGTCATAAGTCACTTTTTTCAGTGCTGAGGGTTACCTCTGTTTTTTGTCAGGGGGACACAAGCTTACAATAGTGCCTGTTGAAATGTTGGTTATCAAATGGTTCGGAAATGTGCTATCAGCATATCAGTTATCAAAAATAATAATTAAAAAGATAACTAATTCCAGTGGCATCTTTCTCCCTTTAGCGCTTTATCAATTTTCTTTTTTAAAAAAAAAAATAATAATAATAAAAAAGAGTCCATTGACAGAAACATTGAATCATGTTTCATTTGATTCCGAATTTCTTTTCCTGAAGGGTTTTGAATTTGCTGCAAAAGCTGGATTTATACAGCACAGTGAAATACAATCTGATATAGATTAAATGTTTGGTATTGCTCATATCTCATCTTTCCCGAAATGTCTGTCTCTTCACAGTTGAGAGATTTTGGTGGAGTTAAATTCTCCAGGGCAGATTAGGTATTATTTTATCTAGTTCCATAGTATATAAGATTGTATTTCTTTCTTCCAGGAACTCTGCTCTGCTCCAGGGAAAGTTAGAATTGTGATAACTCTTATTCAAGTAGAACGTGTGCCTCATGGCAGCCTTTCCCTTTGCTCGTCGCTCAAATCCATTTTGGAGAACAGATCTTGCAGAGTCTGCTGTTGTTCATTGCTTTTTTTTCTTTTCTTTTTGATGATGTATCATCAAGACAGTGCTGATTTTGGATGATCTCATATATTGATTTTCCTTTTGGATATAAATAATTTAACTTCCCTACTTTGGTGAGAAACAGTTGCCAAAATGTCTGATTTTTCCAATTCTCTAAATATTTGAGACAGGTAAGGTACATCCAGAGACACAACATCCAGCAGATGTTGATAAATCTGTCTGTCTGTCTATCTATCTATCTATCTATCTATCTATCTATCTATCTATCTATCTATCCATCCATCCATCCATCCATCCATCCATCCATCCATCCATCCATCCATCCATCCATCCATCCATCCATCCATCTATCTATCTATCTATCTATCTATCTATCTATCTATCTATCTATCTATCTATCTATCTATCTATCTATCTATCCATCTATCCATCCATCCATCCATCCATCCATCTCTCTATCTATCCAGCCAGCCAACCCACCAGCCATCTCTTTATCCATCTAGCTATTATGTCTGTCTACTTGCACATCTCTATCTATCCATCCATCTATCCATCTATCTATCATCTATCCATTCTACCCAATTATCTATCTATCTATCTATCTATCTATCTATCTATCTATCTATCTATCTATCTATCTATCTATCCATCTATCTATCGATCTATCGATCTATCGATCTATCGATCTATCGATCTCCAAGTCCAGATGGGAGATCCCACAGAATGTGATGGAGAATAAAAAAGCTAAGATCATATAGGATTTTCAGATTCCAGATGGACAGGCAGGTTCTAGCCAGCCAAGCAGACATTGTGGTAGTAGATAAGGACCACAAGACAATCATGGTGATAGATGTAGACATACTAGTGCCAAGTAACAGCAACATCAGAAAGGAGGAGTATGGAGAAGTATCAGGACCTGAAAAAAGGAACTAGAAGAAGATGTGGAAATCCACAGGCCACAGTGGTCCCACTGGTGATAGGAGTACTCATGACTGTGATTCCTAATCTGGGAGAATGGATCCAACAGATCCAAGGAATGACATCAAATCTCCCTGTCTAGAAGCAGGGCTAGGAACAGTTAAGAACCTGTGCAGATGCCTCAAACTCCAAGGCCTCTACAGAAAACCTGGGTTAGATACAGACCACTATAAGGGGAGAATAGAATTTGATACAACTACATATACACATACACACACCCCTAATAAAACTCAGTGTAATATTATTTAATTTCAAACAGAATATACTAATAATCATAGGATAACCATACATAACAGTGTGTCATTTCTGTATCAACAGTAGGTAAAACATTGGCTGTTGAGACTGCGGGACCAGAGCCAAATCTTTCAGGAGACACTTGAGTCACGGGTTGTGTACTAATAGTGTAAGTAGTAGAAAAAAGTAGGGTTTTTTTTTTCAGTAAATCACCCCAGGATTTTCATGAATGAAAGACTTTGATATCTCATCTCTCATCCTTTTCTTCCCAGTGCCATTTGTTATTTTAATTCTCATCCAGTACAGCCTTGAATCGAACTAAATATACCTTAAATATACCTTGATTATATATTATAGGCATTTTTTTTTAACTGTCTTTGGTTTCATAATATTTTGAAAGCCCCCAAGGCCATATTAAACAAAATGGGACTTTTGAAGTCGAACAGAAACGCTAGAGAGATACATAATTGGGTGGAAATAAAACGTAAAGAAAATGCTGGCTATCAAAAAGGCACTTGAAGTTCCCTGCTATCTGCTGACAATTTCTATTAATGGGAGATAAAATCAATAAATAGCAAGTGTTTATGCCAGGGTGATGTCAAAAATGATTTGTTCAGTTGCCTGTCACAAATAGACAAACAGTCATGCTGGGAAGCAGCTGCCAA
Organism: Hydrophis major; assembly: GCA_033807585.1. Classification (NCBI taxonomy): domain Eukaryota; kingdom Metazoa; phylum Chordata; class Lepidosauria; order Squamata; family Elapidae; genus Hydrophis; species Hydrophis major. The sequence goes on from CM066338.1 coordinate 25,176,535, forward strand.
CAGCTGAATTATAAAATGTTTTCCCTTCTTCTGGAAAGTCTGTTTTGCTAAGCAGAGATTAAATGTTGCATGCAGGTCTTCTTAATTAAGCTCAGGGGTTATGCAGGGTCTCAGCAGCACAAGCACTGGAGCAAATGATTTCAAAGAATACACTCTCCAAATCGGGTGGGCTTCACAAGGTTGAGCAAAGGGTTCTCTGCCCGGTTGCTGGGTTGGCATGACCTAGTTGGCCTCCTGCACCATGGCAGGAAGGGGGTGTTTTTGCCTTCCCCAGGCTCCAGAGGTTTTGCTTGAGCCTCCAGGAGGGTGAAAACAGCCTCCCCGGGACCCAGAGGCTCTCTGGAAGCCAGAAATGCATCCATTTCCAGCCTTCCTGAACTTCTGGGAGACCTGTTTTTTGGTAGTGGGGTTCAAATAATTGAACAACCAGTTCTCTGCCCTAATGATTTCTTCAAACAACCAGTTCACCAAACTGCTCTGAAAGTTAACAACCGGTTCTTTTGAACCGGTGCGAACTGGCGGAATCCCACCACTGCTGTTTTTCACCCTTCTTAAGCCTCTGTGTGTGCCCTGCATTTACTTGCATCCAAAACGGGCCACATGGGGACTCCTGGGAGGGGAGGGGCATGATGGGCAGGGCCAGCCAGGAGTGGGATTTGTGGGTTCTCCAAACCATGCAGAATCTTAGCTAGGGGATCTCCCAAACCCCCGCAAACCCTCAGCAGCTCCAAATTCCCAATGCATACTTGGGAATCCTTGACTTATGACTATAACTGAACCCCAAAATGTCTGTTGCTGAGTGAGACATTTTACGACCTTTCCTACCATAGATGACGGGTGCAAAATATTTGAAATGTCATAAGGGAATGATGTTTCTGTTTGCTGGATCCAACTTGTTAGAGTTAGAAGAGAAACAGGAAGTTAAAACGAACAGTCCAGTCTGAGATGCAGGTAGTCCTCAACCTACAACCTATGATTGAGTTCCAAATTTCCATTGCTAAGCAAGACAGTGGTTAAGTGAGTTTTGTCCCATTTTTATGACCTGTCTTGCCACAGTGGCTGAGTGAATTATTGCAGAGGTTAAGTTAGCAGCATGGTTGTTAGGGGAACATGGCTTCCCCGTTGACTTGGCTTGTCAGAAAGTTGCAAAACTTGATCCCATCATTAGTATATGCCAGAAATGGAATGGAATGGAATGGAATGGAATGGAATGGAATGGAATAGAATAGAATAGAATAGAATAGAATAGAATAGAATAGAATAGAATAGAATTCTTTATTGGCCAAGTGTGATTGGACACACAAGGAATTTGTCTTGGTGCAAATGCTCTCAGTGTGCATAAAAGAAAAAATACATTTGTCAAGAGTCAAGAATCATAAGGTACAACATTTAATAATAGTCATAGGGTGCAATAAGCAGTCAAATCATACTAGGAAAAAAGGGGGAAAGAAAGCTACGATATAGGCACCTACAGTGACTATATTTTCTTGGAAGAAATAAAAGGCAATCCTGAACAAGGAGTAAATCTGTAAGAGGTTCATAGAGAGAGAAATAAACACATCACTTATGTTTATAAGGAAAATCCAAGAGCAAAACCAAGAACATAAATAAATCTAAAGGCCACTTTTCTGAAATAAAACACTGACTTTTATAATAAAGGGCGTATGGTGAATGTAAATTACCCTAACAAAGAAGCCCACACAGAGCAGGTGCTTTGAGCGGGCAGTGAACAAAACAGCAAATTGCTGTTTTCAACTGGGCAATGCTTCCTGTATTCCTTTGCTAGCCCACAAGTCAAACTAAAAAAAAAAAAAGAATCAAATGTAAGCCAACACACTGTGCTGTACAGACATTATTTCTCTTTGTGCAATATCTTAGGCACAAAGAATCAGAAACACACGTCAAATTCCAGTTCAGGTGATTTATTGCTCATGCCTTTTACACAAGAACCTAGTCAACTAACTGTCAGCGCTAATTGTGCTAGGTGAGTGTCAATGGAATTCATGGAATTGGAACCAATGGAATTGGTTTCCTGCTTGAGCAGAGGGTTGGACTAGAAGACCTCAAAAGTCCATTCCAAATCATTCTGTTCTTCTGTTGTTATTCAAGAGGGGTTGGATTTAGATTGTGGGAATGTAACGATTCTAGGCTGATTTCTTGCTTGACTCCACCCCCAGCCTCTGCCTGCTCTCCTCCTGCAAAATATTTGTTTAGCAAAATAACACAAAATGGAAACTACATTTTTAGGATGTTGCCTCATTAACACCATTATGAGTTTTTAAAAGTCTGCATTTACTGCCTATGTTTCGTTTTTCATTCCATTGGCTTTATAGTGTCGGAAAGTTCCTTAAAGCCAAATTGGCAGTAAAGAAATGAATAAAATAATGTTGCAAACTAGGAGAGGGGTATTTTTTGTAAGCTTTATTAAGGAAGATCAGTAAGATATTATTCTCAGAGTGAAAAAGAAACCAAGATGAAATGAGGCTTGCCATATTTTCCAGAGATAAAAATTGAATGTTGAGTAATCATACTTGCCTTAAAATATGTTTGTTTTCTTCTTATCTTCAGCAGCAAAAATGAATCTAAATCCTAAATGAGCTAATAAACCTTCAGTTCAAGAAGTCGTTCTTAAAATTATTGTTCATTAATGGTCAACATCCTTAAATACAAGCTATAAAAAATTATAGAAGATAATAACAAAAATACGGAGCAAATCTTTATCCAAGAGAGCATAAAAATTAATCCCCTTCTTTTCTTTCTCTGTGTTTTGTGCTTATGATAAAAGTAAAATCTTTATGTACTGAACCGTCTATAAATTGTAATCATTTATTTTTAAATTGCGATATGATAAAAAAAAATAGATTAGGATAATACCCCAAAGAAAATATTAAAATTTCAGGGTTGGTGGACCAACCAGTTGGTTTCTGATGATTGAAATCTGTCTACAAATAACTTTTGGAAATTAACAGCTATTTTCAGTGCCTGACTGAAATTCTTTGCAGCTCATTTAAGCTTGTGTGCTATCAGGATCAAACCAATCGAGGAAAGCATCTTTCCTCGGATTATTTATAATTCTTATGATCATTTCCAAGATTCTAGGATGAAGGATCCCTTCCTGAAATCCAAAGAGTTCCTGCCTCCTTGATCTTCCTCAGTGAAGTGAGACCTGATACCTTCAAACCCAGGAATGATAGCTTATGCCACACACAGTTATCAAACAAACCACGTGTTAATGTGATGTGTGCATCCAGCCAAGATACAGAACAGCTAAAGATCCAGCTTTCTTTGTTCCTGCAGGAATTTTTTTTTTTTTGAAACAAATTTTTATTAATTTTAAAGATAAAACAACACATCATTAACCATTAAATACATAAACACATAAAACCTCTTAATATTGTAAATCCTTACAAGTCAAACAAAACAATATTTTTATACAACATAATTCCAATTTATCCCATCCCCATATGGACACGCAAATATCTTTCATCAAGTTTCTCATTATTTCTCTTTACTCCAATTCAATTTCATTTCTCTTCCATATTTATCCATTTTATAATCATCATATTCTTTTCTTTCTGACTTGTTTAAATTATTCTCATCTAACATTCCTCCAAGGTTTTATTGATTCTTTTTTCCTTTTTTTTTTAATAAAAAACAAATTTTGTTAGTTTTATCATAAGCATAATACACAAACATACAAACACAAAACATAGACAAAACTACAAGATCTTTTCTGAAGGTTGTCTGTTCCCGGGTTAAAAACTCTTTACACAGACACAAATTCAAACATCATATTCAACCTAAATCTCCTTCTATATCTTATTATCATTTTCTTTTTTATATATATATATAAAAACCATTTTTATCAGTTTTCTAAAATCAATACACACAAAATCAAGGCATAACAGCTTATAAATTCTTTTCTAAAAAAAAATAATAATGATAGACCAATAAAACATAACATTTCCAGATTATAATATCAATATTTCATATAATATTAACTTCATACCTTATCCCTACTTCTCTTTTCCATCCAAATTATTTATCAATTAAAATTTTATTGCCTTTTATCAATATACAAAATCAAAAAAAAAAAAAAGCATATATATCCTTCCATTATTACCATTTTCAACAACATTCTTTGTCTGTTCTATTTCCAAACATCCATTCATCTTTTTTCTTTTACTATACTTCTCCTGTAAACCAATTGGAGTTGCATCTATAACACATTACCTAACTTAAAAATACTACATATAAATCTTTCTTGGGATTCTGTTTAAAAAATTCTTAAAATTACATAATAAATTTTTTATTCTAAATATACATACATATAAAAACACACTCTTAAATACCCTCCAGAATCCCTCTTTTAGTCTAAATTAAATTCACCCATTGTCTCTAAATAAACTTTTTTTCTTTAAATCTTGCTTCCCCCCATTAAGGCTTCTCCTCCCCCCTTTTCTCTCTTGCTTATTCTTCTCCTTGCCCTTTCTACCCCTTTGCTTTTTCCCTTCGCTTTTCTTGCTCCTTTTCTTTTGTTTTCTAACCTTGCCTCCATCTCTTCGCTCATTTTTCTCTCTTTTGGTTGTTTTTATAATTCTTAAAAACCCCTTTTTCTTATCCTTTTTCTCCTCCTCTCCGGAAGGAACCCATTGTTCATCAAAGATGGCTTCTTTTTCCTCTTCTTCCTTGTCCCAGTCCTTCTGCTGCGTCAACTTTTCTAAGGAACATAACGCCATTTCTAAGAATTGGAACAAAGCGCCCAAAGTATCTTCTTTTTTATATTTTTGATATTCAATCTCTAGTTCATCCACAGAGAATGCCATTATGAAAAGGGAAACTTTTTCCAAAACAACCACAAGTATTTTTAATCCAAGACAATCAAAAGCAATTAAAAAAAGGAAAAAAAGAAAAAAGTTCCAAAAGTTAATACTTTTCTTCCTTCTTCTCTTTCTCTTTCCAAATTAATTTTTGATCAAAGAGGTCCAATTACCATATATCTTCTTTTGGGATCCACCAAGACGTTCTAGACAGTCTCCTCCTTTTTCAGTTTCTGCTCCAATTTTTCTTTCTCCCTTCCCACTTGCTATAACAATTTTAAATAATCAAAAATCCATACCTCCAGCAGAGATTTTCCAATTTCTTAAATTTTTCAATGTCCAAAAATCCCTTTGTCTCTTAGCTTAGCTTTCAAAGCAATCCACTTTCAGTGTCTAATACATCCAAATATTTCTGCTTTTTCCGTGGGATGAGAGAGTAAAAAAAAAAAAAATAAAAAAAAAGTTCCCTTTAACAGCTTCTCCGCCGCTTTCGATCTTCTTAGGGATACAATGTATCCTCCAGCAACAAGCAGCTCAATTCCAGGCAATTTAAAAGTTGTTACTTGACCCGGCTCAGACAGAACTTTCACTTTTCACACTTCCTCCAGCACAGTTCTTACCCGGTTGCTGGCTTCTTCGTGGCGGCCATTGCTGACCGCCGCTCCACCGCCTTGGGAAAAAGGGGTTTTCCCGGAGAAGGGGGGGGTCTGCGATGCCCCCACCTCCCTAACCGGCTCCCCTCTATCTTCAGCTGTCCCTACAGGGCAGCCATAACCCCCTGACCCATCTGGATCGGGGGTACCTCGGCAGCTAGCCAGCAGGAATCGCGAGCTGTCGCGAATTCCTGCTGCTCCGAAGCCACGCAAACCGGAAGTCGTTCCTGCAGGAATTTTGTTGTCTACTAATTCTGTGGTAGAACACGACAGGTTTCAAAATCTTCTTTTTTTTTTTCCTTTCTGCAATCGGCTTGGTCAGTTAAAGCTGACCTAGAATTAGAGAGGTGCAGAATTGCATTATTGCCTTGATGTTCAAATTACATTGTCATTTTGATTTATGAATGCAATTTGTCTAGGCTTCTGCCGGTGGTAGGCCTAAACTTGTGAACATTGAATTGACGAAGACACATTGTACGTCTTGTTTATTTATTCCTTTCTGTTGTTGTTCTGTGCCTTTCCAAGGAAAAAGTTCTTTAAAATCACCTTTTAAACCATTGCTTTGGCCCTTTTGTTTCCCCATTATTTCATGTGCGTACAGGTAGTCCTCAACTCACAATTGTTCATTTAGGAACCATTCAAAGTTGTAATGGCACTGAAAGAAGGGACGTAGCACTGTTTTTCACACTTACAACCGTTGAAACATCCCCATGGTCACCTGATCAAAATTCAGACACCAGGCAACTGACTCATATTTATGACGGTCGCAGTGTCCTGGGGTCACGTGATCCCCTTTTGCAACCTTCTGAAAAGCAAAGTCAATGGAGGAAGCCAGATTCACTTAATGACGCTTCACAACTGCAGTGATTCACTTAACAACAGTGGCAAGAAAGGCATTGCCAACCACTGTCTTGTTTAGCTGTGTAAATTTGGGGCTCACCTGTGTATCTTTTTCATGCTCTCTGTTTGTTTGTAGATTCTAGATCCATCTAGATCAGGGGTGTCAAACCCGATTTCATTGAGGGCCACAGCAGGGTTGTGTTTGACCTTGGGGGGGAGATATATGTGTGGCCAGAGGGTGGGCATGGCCAGCTTGACATCACTTGTGTAGGGGGCACCTGTGGTGGCCCAAATGCTCTTCCAGTGAAAATGAGCTCCTGCAACTCTGCGCCAGCAAAAACGGAACTTGGGAGAATCGGCTGCGGCCCGCCTGAGCTTCATTTTTGCTGGCAGAGGCATGGCAGGCCTGTCCTTTGCTGTTCCAGGATGGTCGTGCAGGCCAGATCCAGGCCCCGGTCCTTGAGTTTGACACCCCTGATTTAGATGTTTGGGTTTGGGGCTCAAGTTGAGTAGTATCTATATATTTCTGTCATGCTCTCTTTTTATCGGGAGAGAAAAATCCATCCAGATGTTTCGATAGGTATTAACTGGTGATTTAGTCTGTCTTCCATAGGCTTTTCATGGTCTTATCAAAGCTGCTTTGGCCTTCTTCATAATGAAGTGGTTCTCCATTAGAAGAAGCACCCAAACTGAATGCCTCTCGCACCTATGTGCTAGTCGTTTCTGGTTCTAGGGGGTGGTGTTCATCTCCATTACAAAGCCAAAGAGCCAGCTGTTATGGACTAAGCCAACGCATCAGTAACAACCCTAACAGCTTTACTTTAACAGCAGGCTCGTAATCCTGCACTTCTCATTGGCCCGCAAACAGCGAGTCGTGATTTGTCGTTTCTGGGCAGTCTGATTGGCTGACAGCGGGCCTCTCTGATTGGATGCTTGTTAGAGCGGTAAACTCAAATCATTGATTGTTTTGACAGCAGCCAGCTCTATAAAAGAGCTGCTGCTGCCCAAGTATTTTGCTCTGTTCTGAAGTCACGAATAAAGAGTTGAAGTCACGGTTCGATGTTTCATCTCCATTCCTTGCGCCCATGCTCAGGACTTAACACCAGCGCTGTCTGAAGATGTCTCCATGGTCATGTGGCATGACTCAATGCCAGAGGTACATGGAACACTGATACCTTCCCACCAAAGGAATCCCTATTTTTCGACTTGCATTTTTTAAACATGATTTCAAACTGCTAGGTTGGCAGAAGTTGAGACAAGGAACAGGAGCTCACTCCGCTACACAGTGCTAGGGATTCAAACTGCCAAATTGCCGACCTTTCTGATCGGCAAGCTCGGCTGGAACAAAACTGAATGGAGAAAAAGGAATCTTACATTTACTTCCAAGCAGCTTTTGTGTTTTCTCCATCCTCTTTAAACGTGTGTTGATGTGAAACCGCCTTGAGTGGAATGTAAAGCAGAAACCCTTCAAATTACATGTTCTCCAACGCAAATCTTGTTTTACATAACAGCCTATCCAGACCTTGCCAAATGAACACTCCTGCTCCAAAATAATGCACCATGTAATTCAGTTTGATGTAAATTTTGTTTTTGCGCAAGGCCAATTTCAAATCCAGAAATATTTAACTACATTAAAGTGGTACAAGCCATCTTGGGATGAATGAGCTGAAAAGGGAGTTTAATGAAAGCATTCAACCTAGTCGACAGGGGAGAGAAACAAAGTCGAAGCATCAAATTTTAAAAAAAGAAAAGAAGAAAAGAAGAAAAGAAGAAGGCATGAAGTGGGAACAGTGAAGGGGAGGGCAGGAGAAATGCCATTCTGTACCTTTAGAGGTTTTTGAAATGGCCAGTGAATTCCTGGAAAGTATAAGCAGGACTATAGCCTTTCTTTTTGCTTACAATGATCACCTGCTTTGTGAAAATTTCCTTCCTTCCTTCCTTCCTTCCTTCCTTCCTTCCTTCCTTCCTTCCTTCCTTCCTTCCTTCCTTCCTTCCTTCCTTCCCCCCTCCCTCCCTCCCTCCTTTCCTTTGTCTCTTTCTTTCCTTCCTCCTTCTCCCAATTCTTCCTTCCTTCCCTCCCTCCCTTACATCCTTTTTCTCTTTTTTCCAACCTTTCTCTTTTCGCTTATTTCTCCTTAACCACTCTTTCATTCCTTCCTTCCTTCCCTCCTCCCTCTTTTCCTTTGTCTCTTTCTTTCCTCCCTCCTTCTCACTGTCCTTCTCCCCATCTTTCCTTCCTTCTCCCCTCCCTCCCTCCATTTGTTCCTGATAGGTACCAAATACCGCAATCATTTAACAAATATCTCACTTAGCAACATAAATGTTGAGCTCAACTGTGGTCATAAGTTGAGAGACCCATCTGTATGTGCAGTTGGCTTTTCCTGGAACCCTTCTAATAGCTACCGATACTCCATATTATTTAAAGTCTTTAAAGTCCTTTTCTCGTTGTTTCCTTTTTTCTTTGCAAGATTGCAAAGACCTGCATGATTAGCTCAGCAATTAGCTGCTGCCAAAACTTGGGTGATTTCCTCCTGTATCAATAAATTCTTCTCTAGAAGAGCTTTGGACTCTCTTGGCTTGTTTCTGACCTATTGATTTTCTTCAGGCTTGGATTAGCTTTCTTGCACCTTTCCATAAATACCATTAATAACTTATCAAGTTATTTTATTATTCATTTGCTTGTTTCAATTGATGAGGCCCTCCATTTCATTGTCTTAGCCAGGATCAGAGCAGTTGGTGACTTACAGCTCCCAGCATCCCTCCTCCACGGGATTAACCAACATTTAAAGGCATGAATCTTCAAACTTGGCAAGTTTAAGACTTGTGGATTTCAACTCCCAGCTAATATGACTGGAAGAGGAATTCTGGGAGTTGAAGTCCACAAGTATTAAAGCTGTCAAGTTTGAAGATTCCTGATCTAAAGGGGTAAGAAAGGAACCCCATCAGAATTACTATCCTAGACAGAGTTTGCAGATTCTTGGTGGGCATGAATGGAGTTGCAGAATATTATTCTTAAGGTTTCACCCCTCTCTCCCAAAACTTCCCTGGTTGTGGAAAAAGGAATCAAATTTTCTCTCAGACACCTTCTCTGTTTGCCTGCAAGAATTCATTGAGCACGTGATGCTCTTACCTAATTATTCTCAGCTTACTTTCTGACACTTTTTCTGCTAGGTAAGTGGGAGGCGTGAACATATACAGCGGTTGTAGATTAGCCATCAACCATGCTCACCATTTCTTGACACTTTTTATAGACAGCACAAGCCATGGGGAAACACATAGACCTGATTTCCCAGTAGGTGCGATTCTACCCTTCCATAAATTACATGAACTATATCAACAAAGGTATGCAGCTGCATTGACAAATGCAGGCTGTTGATCATGTCTTGCTTAGAAGAAGAACCTTTATTTGGATTCTGTTATAGCCGCTGCTCCCTGGTGAGAGGAACCTCTCTGGCTTCTGGAGGCTGGCTGAAAAAGGACAAGCAAGGAGTGTTTGCAGCATGGGGAGTATTTATAGCCACCCCCAAGGAATGAATAGCTGAATAATAGAATAACAGAATAACAAACTTGGAACACCACATCAGACAAAAACATAATTTGGAAAATATTGGACTGTGCAGAGTTGGATAGATTCACATTGAAAATAAAAGATAAAGAAAGCACAGAGTATTACTCAACATGGGATAGATTTTATCAATGGTTAGATACAAGAGGTCAACGTTAGATAAAGAAAGATTACTCTGAGCTTGGTTATTTTCTTGCAGGTGTTTCATCACTCAAACTAGGTAACATCATCAAGTGTTAGAAGGGAGTGCAGTTTGCAGACAGGAGGAAGAGGAGGAAGAGCAGGGTTGTGCAGTCCCTGGTGCTCTCTGAGCTTACTTGTTTTGTTGCAGACATTTCATGACCCAACTAGGTAACATCATCAAGTGTTAGAAGGGAATGGAGTTTACAGGGAGGAGGAGGACTATGGGGTACTTGATGCACTCTAAGCTTGTTTATTTTCTTGCAGACGTTTCATGACCCAACTAGGTAACATAATCAGTGCTAGTATTGATGATCACTGGCATTGATGATGTTACCTAGTTGGGTCATGAACTGTCTGCAAGGAAACTACCAAGCTCAGAGAGCATCAAGGACCCCTCAACCCAGAAGATCACTTAACACTCAATAACTGCTTAATAACTGCATTGCTCCACCACCAAATATTCCAGTCTCAATTGTGGTCACAGAATCAACGAGGACTACTTGAATTAACAGAAAAAGAAGTAGGCGGAGGAGTAGACTAACAGCAGTAGTACAATTGTACACAAACTAAGAAAAGCCACCTTCAAATACCTGCTGGAAAATGAAGCAGTGGGACTATCTCTGAAGGCCACCTCCTAGAAGACTAGCTTCTTTGTTGGCCACTTTGAGAACAGACTACTGGACCTCCCTCCATCTCTTCCCCTTCCTTCCCTTCCTCTGTCCCCTCCCTTTCTATTTTCCTTCCTTCCTTCCTTCCTTCCCTTTCCTTCTCTCTCTCCCTTCCTTCCTTCCATCCATCCATCCACCCATCTCTTTGTCTTCTTAACCAAGGCAGGTTTTACAATTCAAAACAACCACCTACATTTTTTTTTAATGTAGGTCCATTCATAAAGAGAGTGGGGTTAACATCCTATTGACTAAACAGAGCCTGAACAGAAGCTGATCTGTTTATAGTTTCCTTTGAAAAGTGATTCAAAGATCTCTCTCCATGCCCTTTATTTTCTAAAGCTAATAAGCGGCTTTTCTCTCCCTAAGAATTGAACAGGAAAGGCATGTTTGGACTCCTCAACCACCTCCTTTGGGTTCAGCGGGATCTCTCCTTGATCAACGCTCTTAAAAATTAAATATCCGCCCTAAAAAATAAGGAACCCCCTCTTGGAGAGGGAGGCGAGGGCAGGTGAAGCAGGACTCACTCTTGTGTAGGAGTTGGCAAATCCTTTATGGCTGATTAATACCACTTCCCCAACCCGCCAACCCTGTGCAAGAACACCCTGACATTTGACACTTTGCTACTGGCAATCTCTTTTATGGGATAATTGCTGTAGGCAGAATGTTATGAGCTGCTAAACTTTTTCTTGGAAATCCTGTATGTGTGTGTGCACGCATCTGCCTGCATCTAAGATTGGGGCAAAGTCAGAGGTGGGGTTCAAAATTTTTAGCCGGGGTTCTCTGCCCAGTTGCTGAAGTGGGCGTGGCCTAGTCAGCCTCCTGCACCACAGTGGGGTGGGGGGGCTTTTTTGCCCTTCCCAGACTCCGGAGGCTTTCCTTGAGCCTCCAGGAAGGCAAAAACAACTCCCCAGCAGTGGTGGGATTCACATTTTTTTTTTGCTACTGGTTCTGTGGACGTGGCTTGGTGGGCGTGGCAGGGGAAGGACACTGTAAAATCTCCAGTCAACAACTCAAAATTTCCACCATTGGTTCTCTAGAACTGGTGAACCTGCTGAATACCAGCTCTACTCTCCGGGCTCTGGATGCTCTTTGGAAGCCAGAGACAGACCTATTTCCGGCCTTCCTGAACTTCCGGGAGGCCCGTTTTTTGCCCTCTCCTCCAAGCCTCTGCACATGCCATGGACGTACCTGCATCCAAAATGGGCCAGGTGGGAACTCCTGGAGGGGAGGGGTAGAATGGGTGGGGCCAGCCAGGAGTGGGATTTGGGGGGGGGGTGTCTCTGAACTGCATAGAATCTTAGATAGGGCCCTCCTGAACCCCTGCAAGCCCGCAGCAGCCCACCCTTGGACAAAGTCTTCTCTTTTTGCGGGGTTAAAATATGTGCCTTTCCGGACACCCAAGCTCAGAAGTTCAGGCAAGGTGGAAGATTTGTTTCAAGCCTTCCAAATTGTACCTGAGTGGAGGAAGTAAAAAAAAAAGAGAGAGAGAGAGAGAGAAGAAACACAGGCTTACAAGGATCAATTTAAAAGTGGCTTCTTAGAAAAATGGCACAGAAGAAGGTCAGGCCCGCATCGTTCATTGGCTTTCAAAAGCGTTCAGATTGAGCACAGCCAGAACTCCAAGCTTTTACTCAAGCAATAAAAGTTTATTTTATTTCCTATTCTCCCTCCTAATGGCCACTATTACTCTGAAACTATTCTGCTATTTTGTAGTCAATAAAAAGGCCAGAGAGGTGGCTCTACCACCCTGTATACTGTGTTAAAAATAAAACAAAAACGGAAGCACTTACTAAATCACTGCCAAAGTAGAACTTCACGGGTCTGTCTGAGTAGGCAAACAGCTGGATTTCTATTGGGACAAAAGGCAGAATTAGCACAGCCCTCACCCGAGGGCACAGCTTACATAAAAATGCTCTCCTCTTTAAAAAAGCGTGTCGGATTTTTCAAAGAAGCAATAAATCCACCAGGTTTGAGGTTGTGTCTGCTTGCTTATCCACAGGGAAAGTTTGATCGAGACGGTAAAGGCAAAGGTTCCCCTTGCCCATACATGCTAGTCATTTCCAGCTCTAGGGGGTTGGTGCTTACCTCCGTTTCTAAGCCGAAGAAGAACCAGCGCTGTCCAAAGACGTCCCCGTGGTCATGTGGCCGGCATGACTAAATGCCAGAAGGTGCAAGGAATGCTGTTCCCTTCCCACCAAAGGGGTCCCTATTTTCCTACTTGCATTTTTTACGTGCTTTCGAACTGCTAGGTTGGCAGAAGCTGGGACAAAAAAACGGGAGCTCACTTCATTACGCGGCGCTAAGGATTTGAACTGCCGACCTTTCTGATCAACAGGCTCAGCGTCTTAGCCACTGAGACACCACGTCCCTTTGATCAGAGAGTCACCCAAATACAAGGGTGAGTTTGGATCTTGGTATATTATAATAATAATAATAATAATAATAATAATAATAATAATAATAATAATAATAATAATAATATCTTCTGCCTCTCTAAGTTTAGCTTGTACAGGTTCATCATCACTTATAAACGGTTCATTTAGGAACCATTTGAAAGTATAATGGCACTGGAAAAAAAAGGACCGAGGACTGTTTTTCACCCTTATGACCATTGCAAGAGCTGCCCTGGTCATGTGATCCAAATTCAGATACTTGGCAACTGACTTATATTAATGACAGTTGCCCAGATTTGCTTAACGACCGTGGGTAGAAAAGCCATAGAATGGAGCAAAACTGATTTGACAGCTGTCTCACTTACCAACAAAAATTTGGGGCCGTGACTCAAAGACTACCTGCATTAGTTTTTACTATTGTAATCAACATTCTTAATCCAAGTTATCTTTTTAAAAGAAACACTTAAATCCCATTATTTCTGTACTGATTAACAACTCCTAACTATAGAACTAAGGATGGAGGATGGAGGATACAGGAGTGGAGTATTGTATTCCTGATAGGGACAAGGATCTCAAGGGTTTGTCTAAATCCAAGGGAAAAGCTTAGAGGGTTGCATTGAAGTACAAAAAAAATGATAAGAAAGCAGTTTATTTTACACAGAGGAGAAAAGCGCTTTTAAGTGTAGAAAGATCTGTAGAGAGTAACAATTGAGAGACACAATGGAGGTAAATGCCATAATGGAGCAAAGCTATAAGGACTATTTAGCTAAGGATGCAATAATAGGCATCTAACTAAATAGCATCATTATCTTTCTCTTTTGTGGTTTCCTCCTCTGTGGAGAATCACTGGGTTGGCAGCTGAAAGTTATGGAAATAATAAAGCTGAGAGGTTTCCTTGCCTGTCTAGTTTTGTATACCTTTTAGAACACAATAGAGGCAAATAAGCAGGGGTGCAGGGGAAAACAAAGGGACCTCAAAAGTAGTGGCCCTTTTATGCTGCTTTCTTTAAAATTCAATAAATAGCATCTTAATTCCCGTGAATCCTTCTGCACCCAAAGGAGAGAAAAAAACAGTTACTTCCTGTTCTCCAGAAGGAACTGAAAAACAGAATAACTCTGGTTGAAGGTAGGGGAACACTGTCAAGCTGCAATGGTGCTGATTTTCCTTACAAAAATCCCAGCTATGTGTTATGGTTCACTGGCAGCTTGTGCAGCCGGCAGTGGAATCGGACAGTGGGAAAGAATGGGGACCAGTCAGGGAATCTGGAGAGGACTCAGAGGAGGGCCCTGAATCCAATGCAGAGATGGGGCCAGGGCCATCTGGGAGTGGGGTGCTGCCTTAGGAGCCTTCGGAGTCTGGAAGCAGTGAGGCAGAGGGACAGGGGGAGCCTGTTCACAGTGCATGTATGCACAGAGCTGCTGGAAGGCAAGAGTAGCTGAAACAAAAGGGGCAACTCAGGAGTAAGGCTTGGAGGTGATTGCCCCTCCCATAAGGGATAAAGGTCCGGCCAAGATGACGAAACCTTTGCAGGAAGCAAAGTTGTTCGATTGGTTCAGAGTTATTCTTGAAGCTTTTTGTACTTCGTTTTTTTTTTTTTTTTGTACTTCAGTTAGTTTCTTTCCTAGTTTATTTGATACTTCTGTTTTTGGCAGCACTTCACAGAACTGAAAGGTGGGTGCTTATCTTGGGGGACTCTTTGAGATTAATTCCGGCTGGGAATGAAAACAATTCCCAGAGTTGCAATAAAATTAATCTTGTTTTTAAAATAAGCGTGTGTGTAATTACAGTTTAGGAAACCTGGATCAGAATACTATGCCTTTTCATTACTTATTCTAACAGTTTTGTGGACCTCCCAGTCTTTCTGAACTATATCATTCTCCCAAGTCTTACCAAAAGAAAGCAATGGAGCAGGATTTATAGCAGGGAGAACCATCGAGATATTAGATGGGATTTGCTTGCATTTTATGGTCAAAAGGAGAGAGCTACAGGAAGACTGATCAAACGGTACAGAAAACATTTAATATCAACAGACTCCATATTTCAAATCTCCATATCTATGACCTGTGTATGAAGGATTCCAAGCCAGCTGTGCTAGCTGAGCAGTTTAAAAAGCATGTAGCCCTGAAGCTGTAACACAACTCCTATTTTTCCTCTTTGAAAGGCAAAAGGCCTGGACAAATTACTTGAAGTTTGCCCATGATACAAACTTTGTATTGCTTCAAAGAATCCATAGTGAATTCCACATAGTGGAACAAGCCTCAAAACTTATTCAAGTATGGAGTTGGAGAACAAATCTTGATAGATACCAGATGAGTAGTGGCAAAGGAAGATACCCAAAGACTATTTGGATATGGTGCTGGATCTTTTATCATATATCAAAACTCATGAGCAAAAATAAGCTACTCCCTGAGTAAAGATTGCTATCAATTCCTCATTCCACAAATGTTTTCATTTCACACACACACACACATACACACATTGAAGTTTGGAGATGGAGATTATCCTAGTGCTGCTACTCTGATCGCAAGACTGTAGGATTTTTGAGGGCACCTACTCAGTCAAGCATTCATTTGCAGTGTGAAATTTGACTGAAATTTTGCTATTTTTTAAAATTAGAACAGAGGTTTGCTGGAATGCTGACACATTTATTGGGAGCAATGTCCCAAAGGTGCTTTTCAAAAGCCAACTGGACTTCTTGGTTCTTTTTCCTCAAAAACATTTCACTTCTCAACCAACAAGCTGGGATGAACTGAAGAAGTGTCTGGGATAAGAGATGAAAACAAGAAAAAAAAAACCCCAAAGAAACTCTAGTTGTCTTTTGAAAATCACCTTTGGAACAACCATGATCTGTATGAATGAGAATCTCCATAAATATTGGAGCAATATGTCTTGCTACGTTGCATGTTTCATCATACAACGACTTAGGAAAGGCTGAATATTATAGATTAAGATGAAAGTGACAATCTGAAACAATACAGTTGTTCAGGACCATGGACAGCATCCACAGGTGCGCACTTAGCAACTTTTAAGATGTGTGCACTTCAACTCCCAGAATTCTCCAGAAAGCCATAGGTTAGAGTTAGGGTTAGGGTGAGAAACTTTGAATTAGAAAATGGGTGTTAATAAGGCAGAACATGATGCCCCAATATTGACTTGACCTTGAGGTTCTCCAGTGTAGCTTTATCTCTCCAGTGCTTGGCCCCAATGAACAAGTTGTGAAGTATCTTAGTTAAGAATGCTGCTCAGGTAGGAGATTGTCCAACCCGCATCTTTCTAATTATTTTTTAAAGACTAGGTGCATGATTACTTTTGTCAGAAATCATCAAACATTCCCTTAAATTTGTATTGAAATCATTATTAAGAATATATTCCTGATACACACCAAGAAGAAAGCTTCTGTTCCCACCAATCTAGTTGGTCTTTTTCAAATCCTTATCCCTTCTTTCATGCTGGAAAATTAAAGTTAATCAGTGGCAGGAAGAAACAATTCCAATTCATCCTTACCAGCATCTACAACAATAATTGTATTCGTGGCATCCACAACAATAATTAGATTGATGGCATATGTTTTTGCAAGCCACTCTATATAGCACACACAGAAAAAGATTCTAGTGTACAGAAATCTTTATTGTCCCTTTGGCATTTAATTATATTTTCAGCTTAATTATTGGTGCCAAAGTAGATTTTTCCGATTTCTTATTCAGCTCTCTTCATTGTCAATGTGAGGAAGGAGAGAGAAGAAGAAAAAAAACTTTCCCTTTTCACTTTCTTTCGCTGCTTCCAACTCTTCTTTGGGAGCGATGTTATCTTTTATAAAATTTAAATTCCAGGGTACCTTAGTTATTGCTTTTTATCCCGGTCAGCCAAAACTTTCACTTCTTATCTTCCTCCTGCACTTTCTTTTCTGGTTGAATGCTTCTTTGAGGTGGCCATTTCTGACCACCGCTCCTACTGCCTTTGGGAAAGGGAGTTTGACCAGCTGAGGAGGAGAGATGCGGCTCTCCTCGACCCTGCTGGTGATCTCCCCCCTCTTCACCACCTCTACGAGATGGCTTAGCCCCGAAGCCAGCTGGCTTGGGGTGCTCCAGCAGCGAGCCCAGGCAGAAACTGTGCACAATCGCGGATTCCTGCCTGCTGCCGAAACCCTGCAAACCAGAAGTCTGCACACACACAAAAAGATTCTGAGCTTGGGATGCTGAGTGGGAACTAGCCAGGATTTTCTACTTCATTTTTCTTCCTTCTGAGTGATGGCCAGGAATGTAGTTTCAAACACCTTTGATCTAGGGCTCTTACAACCAAGAGTACTGATCAAGCAAATATGTACCATGAATAATTTTGGAAATCTTCCCGCAGCTGTTGAACAGAAATAAAATATTGCCAGGCATTTATGAATAATTGAAGGAGAAGTGATGCCTCTTTGAAAAGGGGGTGATGGGTAACATAAATTAACAGTGATCTTATTAGTTGATGAAAAGCAAAACGTAAATTAACTAGTGGAATAGCTATAAATTATTCACTCAGGCCTGCTGTTTACTAACAAATATATTGAGGGTGAGTTTGTAAAGTGGCTGGGGAAAGAATAGAATATTTGGGATATCAGTTCTATTAATTCTGGGAAAATTGCTTTGTATTTAAAGAAGGCTTGTTAAAGAAAAGGATAACTTTACAATGTCCAATTTAAAATGAAATACACGCAGCTTTAATAGAAAATATTGGATGCTTAGTGTAATGCTGAGTTATACATAATTAATTTCTTTTTTAAAAAAATGCTTGGGGAAAAGCTGTGAGAATTACAAGAGAGGTAATGTTTAGCAAACCTCTACTTCCCCAAGGTGCCTTTCGGGAATGAGGTGTGCTTTTAATATGCAAGAAGCAATTGTATTAACTAGAAGCTGTTTTATGTTCTACATGATGCTGGCATCAAGTTGATGAAAAGAGATGCTTACAATGGAGGACAAGGTTTGTGGAAAGGGTGCAATTGCAAGCAAGACTACTGAACTGTGATATTATTATTATTATTATTATTATTATTATTATTATTATTATTATTATTATTATTATTATTATTTATTTGGTGACAAGTTAAAAAAAGTTTGGCAGAATAAAACCAGAATGGACTTGTGAGTAATACTGCCATAAATCAAAATGGAGAAAGGTTGTAGCTACATGACAGAGATATTGTTCTATATATTGAAGATCCCAGGTTAAGCCTATAAACTGAGATTTGTGGGTGGGAGTCTTGTTGTATCTCTTCACCTACATTAAGCAAAGTGTTGGGAAACTGCCAGATAGGCTACAAGGAGGGGGTCAAGAGAGGACCTAGCTTGGTGTCATTGAGCAGCTGCAAGTCGCATCTCTTGCAAGATCCATGAAGCCTTTTCTGGTTGCTCCCAGGAGAAGTCAAACAGCTTGGGGAGATTATTGTAATATAGGTGATAAACAATAAAATTGCAATAAAGTTTAGCTATTCACTCGTTGCTCTGGTTGCCAGCACCTGCGAAGTGTGAATGTATGAATGAAAAGGTGGTTGACCTCATGACATGGATATTGGAATTAACCAACATATGCCGGAGGAAAAAAATGAAGGGGCTAGATAGCTTAATAGACATGAAACTAACTCTTTTAGCTTAATAGACATGAAACTAACTCTTTAGCTACAAGCATGAATATACTTTAATTTAACCCTGTTAATAGCCATTCAACTGGCAATGTGGCCAACACAGACTTCTTGTAATATAATTTTATGAGACAATCTAGTCAAATGGAGTCCTGCAGTCTATATTAGTGCTGTATGCCTGCTGCTGTATAGGTGACAGGCTAATGAGTCTGGGCCAGCAGGATGCTGTATCTGGTTTACTTAAACACAAATTGAAATTGGCCACAGAGTATTATGCAGAAATGATAAATGTCTTGTTGCTTTCCTTCTCTGCTCTTAGAAGAAAATTTGAGAGCTGGTTTAACCAATGTAGTGCAATTTGAAACCTACTGTAGTAGGATTTAAACCAAAGAGCACATCCCACATTTGTGTAGATTCTTGGAAGTTTTAAAGAAGAGTTTGGACAACCATTTGTCTGAAATGGTTGTCTAAAGTGTTAGACTAGAAGACCTCTTAAGATCCCTCCCAACTCTGTAATTTTGTTCTCTTCTAATCTGTAGACCCAACACTGGAGAATATGTCCTAACTGTGATGAAAGGAATCTACACAATCGTATAGCTAGCAATAATTAATAATTGGAGGTGCCATCAAAGGTTTCCTTGTTTGCTTATTTGTCTTTGTTCTCCAGTACAATATTTTCAAAGTTAATTGGATAATTTACCAGGGGCTTGTAATACAGATTAATCTTTTTTTTTTTTTTTTTTTTTTTGGGGGGGGGGGGTTAGTAAGCAGGTAGATTCAGAAATGACAAATATATGAAATGCAGAATTCCGTTTGCAATTCTGTTTCATGAACTGGAGTCTCCCAGGGATTACTCCTTTTAGTAAGCAGATAAGATTTTCAGAGGTTCTCTCCCTTCGATAGGAGTTGTGTCTTTCTAGCCAAATTTCTTAATCTACCTTGTCATCAAACAAGGGAGGTCTCCCATAATCAATAAAAAAATTAAGATTCAACTACTAATGTTGTGTACTTTCTGAAAATGGAAAGAAGAACCTTAAGAATATCTTCAGGAGAAGTCCTTAAGATATTGCCAGAAGATTTTGACAGTAGGAGCTGCAGCAAGATTATTAATGGCATCTTATGGAATTTGCAGCAATGCTAGATAGATTTAGTTTAAATGAATGGCTGTGTGGAATCTGAACATAGAACACTGAATAGCAGCATTGGAAAGGACCTTGAAGGTCATCTAGTCCAATCCCCTGCTCAAGCAGGAGACAATGACCCTAGACCATTTCAGATAAATCTCTTCTTAAAAGCCTCCAGGGATGGAGCACTTCTGAAGGCAAGGCATTCCAGTGGTTAATTGTTCTCACTGTCAGGGAATTTCTCCTTAGTTCTAGGTTGCTTCTCTCCTTGATCAATTTCCACCCATTGTTTCTTCTCTTGCTTTCTGATGCCTTGCAAACTAGGTTGACTCCCTCTTCTTTGGGGCAGGCCCTCAAATATTGGGACACTGCCAGTCCTTCTTTTCAGCAGACTAGACATACCCAGTTCCTACAACCATTCTTCATATGTCTTAGTCTCCACACACACACATCATCATTGTTGCTCTTTTTTGCACTCTCAACATCTTGTTTTTCATATTGTGGTGACCAAAACTGGATGCAGTATTTCAAGTGTGGCCATACTAAAGCTTTGTAAAGTCATAAACATCAGCTACATACCTTTATCTGGAGAACTTTAACAAGACAGCCCCTTTTAACCATGCCTCCTCTACTCATGATTTTCCCAGAGGCCTACAATTGGCCATGCAGAGAAAGTGATGCTATTTGGACCAATTCAGCTAAGCTTTTAGACAGAACAGAGGTCTATTGGCAGCTTTTAGTCCCAATAGTTAAACGGCCTCTCTGCATGGCCAGAGGCTATAGACTCTGGAGTTCCAGATGCTGAAGACAGAGGACTCTTAGCTACATGCTGCTTTTTTCAATGTTTGTAAAATTAAATGGGCAAAGAAACCTTTCACACCGATTGCTTCCCACCATGCTTTCTCTCCTTGAACTCATTGGAAAGAAGACAAATATCTCTTTCACCTTAATTTTTTGCTAATACCTCTTGTTAGCCATGCTACTGTAGGTTAAGGCGTTCCTGTGAATACAGGTAGCCTTTGACATATGACACATTTGTTTAGTGAGTTTTGCCCCATTTTTCGACCTTTCTTGTTAAGTGAATTTTGCAGTTGGTAATGGTTTACCCATTGATTTTGCTTCTCAAAAGGTTGCAAAAGGGGATCCCATCATCCCAGCATACTGGATCTTTTATAAATATGAATCGGTTGCCAACTGCCTGAATTTTGATGATGTGACCACAGCGGAGGGAGGGGAGGGGAGGGAGGGAGGGAGGGAAGGAGGGAGGGAGGAGGAGGAGGAGGAGGAGGAGGAGGAGGAGGAGGAGGAGGAGGAGGAGGAGGAGATGATGGATGGATGGATGGATGGATGGAGACACTTTTACAGTACTTGTAAAGATCAAGTTATTACATATGCGCTGAAGGTAAAGCTGTCTTCTAATAATGGTTTCTTTGACAGTTCTTTCCATTCAAGTTACTTCATTAGCAAGCATTCCTTCAAGAGGTCAAAGAGCAAAGTCATGACTTGTTTAGAGATCACAAATATGAATCTATCATGTATGTCTTCTCCTCCTCCCTCTGCAACAACTAATTCTCCCTGTAAGTCAACATTTATTATGTGGATACTAGGATCATGTATATTTAGCCAGAAGCAAAATGCCACCCAAATGAGAAATGTGACAGCATGTAGACACACTGTCACTCGCTTATGTTTGGAGAAATGGCAAGAGTTGATGAAGATGGTAAGGGAGAGGGAGCTCTTGTTATTCATGCTTTACAAAAGGTTTATAATCATTAATGACAAAAAGCCAAGTCTAATTAATATCTTATCTTTTTAAACTACCTGAGGGATAATCATCATTAAGATTGTTCTAATGCCAAAGAAAGACAACATTATTCAAATAGCTCTCTGGGCTAAAAGGCTGGTGGAAGATGCGTAGAGTCTTCTCTATTGATGAGGTCAGGAAGTAACTTTTAGAGGAGGACAGGTGGACTTACCTTCACCTTTGAGGGTACTTCAAGTTTAAAAGACTTTTCTTAAATGAGAACGAAGCTGAAATAACTAAATTCTCTATGAAGCTATTGACTATTGATCTCCATATCTCCATGAAGTTGGTTTTAGAAAAGGTAAGATCAAGGAAGGGAAGGGAAGGGAAGAAGGAAAGGAAAGGAAAGGAAAAGGAAGGAAAGGAAAGGAAAGGAAAGGAAAGGAAAGGAAAGGAAGGAGGGGAAAGGAAAGGAAAGGAAAGGAAAGGAAAGGAAGGAAGGAAGGGAAGGGAAGGGAAAGGAAAGGAAAGGAAAGGAAAGGAAAGGAAAGGAAAGGAAAGGAAAGGAAGGAAGGGAAGGGAAGGGAAGGGAAAGGAAAGGAACGAAGGAAGGGAAAGGAAAGGAAAGGAAAGGAAGGGAAGGGAAGGGAAAGGAAAGGAAAGGAAAGGAAAGGAAAGGAAAGGAAAGGAAAGGAAAGGAAAGGAAAGGAAGGGAAAGGAAAGGAAAGGAAGAAGGAAAGGAAGGAAAGGAAAGGAAGGAAGGGAAAGGAAAGGAAAGGAAAGGAAGGGAAGGGAAAGGAAAGGAAAGGAAGG